>JAFIDM010001028.1:13005771-13022131 GCA_023159025.1 Thereuonema tuberculata | reverse complement strand
TTTTTTTTTTGGTTGTTGAACCTGGAGATTCCGTGTTTTTTTTTTTTGGTTGTTGAACCTGGAGATACCGTATTTTTGTTTTGTTTCGGTTGTTGAACCTAGAGATGCGGTTTTTTTTTTTTTTTGGTTGTTGAATTGGAGATTTAGGGGGCGCCTGACGAAATCTTGATCCGGGCGTCAACAAACCACGTGACGGCCCTGAATGTCATAATATCATATGTCTGTAAATGCTTTATTTCCTAGATATGAACGATGAAACGATAGAGAGTTGTTTGCCTTTACGTCGTATCGTAATGTCATTAAGTTGCTCCTCAGTAATCGTGACATGTAATGTTCAATACCCACCCAACCAAAAGTGGACAACCTCTTCTTCCCAACCACAAGTGGACAACCCCCCCCCCCCCCCAAACAAAGTGGAGCAGTCTTTTTGAATTCATTCCAGACGTCAGAATCGCCGCAGCTTATTCTAGGAAAACATCATGACTACGAGGTACAGCAATGCGGAGATGGCCGACATCCATTTCACTCATGGAGAGCAAATGGAAATTGCAGAGAAGCTGCACGACTGTACCAGGAAGCCTTTCCGCAACGACAGTGCACATACAGGAACACATTAGTGCGATTTATCGTCGTCTGGCTGAGACAGGATCATTTACGCCCGGTACTGTCCATAGAGGCAGAGACCAACATATCACCACAACACACATTGAAGAACAGGTACTGGATGAAGATACAGAAAATCCTGGAACATCCACTAGAAAGATTGCCTGAGAAGTTGGCATATCCAAGAAAAGTGTTCACAGAATTCTCAGGAATAGCTTCTCTATCTATATCACATATACATCATGTACTGTCACCCACCGATTACCCTTCACATGTGATCTATTGCACATACTATCTGCAACGCTGTGCTTAACCTACTTTTGCACAGTCTGTGCTTTTCATCGATGAGTCTTGCTTTACGAAAGATGCCATTATGAAATTTCATAACTTAACCACTGGTCCGATGAAACCCCGTCACACAGTCACGGCACCAACAAAGGTTTTCCGTAAATGCCTGGATTGATATCATCGGCGACCACCTCACCCGGCCAGTTTTTCTGCTAGTTAGATTAACTGGCGATGCTTACAGGGATTTCCTGGAAAATGATTTGCCTACATGCCTGGAGGATTTTCCTTTGCACACCCGTAGTCACACATGACCTCATTTGAGCCGTACACATTTGAGCCCGACAACTTCTGAACCAATGTTATCCTGACCGTTGGATTGGAAGAGGGGACCAACAGCATGGCCTGCTCGTTCCCCTGATTTGAACTCTCTGGACTTTTTCGTACGGGGTTATTTTAAAGCATTAGTGTACACCACACCGGTTCCTGACGCCCACGCACTGCATGATCGCATAATGAATGGGTGCAACATAATTCGACATACACCTAACATCTTCGACCGTTTTCGGCAGTCGATGGAACGACGTTGTTTTGCATGCATTGCGGCGGGTGGAGGACATTTCGAGGACTTTCTGTAAAACAGAGTGAGTGCACCTCTGTATTGTTGCATCGCTCATGTATCTTGGAAATAAAGCATTTCCAGACCCATGTTTAAATGATGTTTATTTGTTGGGTTTCCAGGATTGAATACAACCTTTCTGTAACAAGTTTGGCACCATATTTGAGATACACCCTATAAATACATGGTTGTTCAGTACATTGGGTATAATTTTAGACAAATACGTCTTAATAGAGCATTATTGAAGTTGATGTTTAATTGAAATAGGACGATTTCCTGAAATTAATGTATTTACAGTCATTGCATGCAGTCAATCCCGGTTATCGTAGCCAGAATGTTTTCTTTAATAATAAGATTATTTTCACTTTTTTATAATCAAAGTCAATGTTGTTCTTGCCAGCTTTCCTTAGAGAAGTAAATGTAAAGGATCTATTCAGTAATCATTTTTAGGCCAGAAACAAATAATCAAAATTTGTTGAGGCAAACGGTTTTCTTGATATCAGAACAGATAATAAAATTGATGGATCGATGAACATAGTTGAAAAATAATTTACGATCTCGCACACAAAAGAGAAATGGAAATACCATGAAATGAAAATATAACTATCTTTGCATGGTGTTTACTCGAGGTTGAATGGTACCTAATACGATCGAGACTCATAAGACTGCCTTTATCATGAATTCATTCCTTTTTTATCTTTAAAAATTGATAGTTTAAAAGCATTTCAATAATAGTTCTTCGAAAAATAGAAATTATTTACATCTTTTTTATAAGTTTTAAGAGATTAATAGTAATGATCAAATAATTATTAATAATATCATTTCATCCTTGTTGAACCTGGAGATACCGTGTTTTGTTTTTTTTGTTTTGGTTGTTGAACCTGGAGATGCGGTTTTTTTTTTGTTGTTGTTGAATTGGAGATTTAGGGGGCGCCTGACGAAATCTTGATCCGGGCGCCAACAAACCATGCGACGGACCTGAATGTCATAATATCATATGTCTGTAAATGCGTTATTTCCTAGATATGGTATAGTTTTCTCAAGGGTTTGTCGTGATTAAAAATGGTCTATACTAATACGTAAATATTTCAACCAATGATTCTTTACTAAGGACTTAGTATTTGAATTTATTATAATTAATAATTAATGATTACTCACTTTCAATTATAGAAATGCAAAGACCCGTAAGATAAGGTGTTTCTCTGATTATATCTGGATTGATTTGGAGTTTAGAAGTAGAACACTAAAATAATACAATATTTATAATATTAAATTATTAATATAATATATAATATTTATAATAAAATAATATTTTACTTAATAATATTTATGCATACAGAAGAATGGTAACTAATTAAGTTAAAAAATAAAAACAAATTCATTGATTTTAAAGTGCAATAAATAGTAAAGGTATATTTTTTTCAAAATATATAATATTAAAATATAAAAATAAAATAGAGACGTACATAATTATTAATTATATACATTTTAATATTACTAAAAAAATGAATTGCAAGGGATAAGATGATACACGGAAAATTAATTAGGTTACAAACTATTTTTTTAGGCTGAATTTCGCCATAACCTACATTTTTTTGATTTAGTGGTTTTGTTTTTCAAAGGTTTTGTATGATGCCACATATATTAAACTACTGCTGTTTGACAGAAACATATTGTTTGGATGTTAACACTCATCATTATATTGAAAGAGCACAGTTGTTCTTGTTTGAATGAGACAGCGCTGATTACCAAGAAGCAATATATCCAAAAGTTCCAAATGTGATTCTGTATAGAAAATCTCGTAAATACTCTACTAGTGAATCCTGAAAAAGATTTCAGGAATCTACTTTCCTAAGATATCAAGATGGGACTGGTAATAAAGTTTCTCAAGGCAACTGATCAAAATAGTTTTGAATTTAGGCATTTTAAGCTTAAAGTTAATTATGTCAAAATCAAGGAAGGAAAATAAGGCAAGCAAACAATTTTGAAAATTTATTTAAATAAATTAGAAAATATTGATTTGAAACCGTTCGAATATTGATTTTTTTTTAAAAAAAAAATCAAAAGGCAGAAAACTATCGTGAAGGGAGTGAGTGAACGATGTTAAAGGATATAATGTGTGTTTAAACAATCACTTCCTGGACTTTCATTTAGATTTCTTTTTAGAAAATCTCGGGAATGTCAAGAAGACTCATGGAAAACTCCTTCATCAATAGATTTTTAACGATGGACAAGAGGTACCAAAGCTGGTGGAGTCTTAATATATTTGGAGAAACGTTTAACAAGCAGAAAATCATCCTGTTATTTTTAAAGCAGAATATATTTATTCTTATGGTAATTATTTTTTAATATTATTTCGATAAGTGAGAATATATCTAGTATTATTGTGAAAATCCTCAATTTTCAAAAATTCTAATCCTGTATAATTTGCCTGACGGCTAAAAAAAATCTAGAAGCATATTTGATATCAGCATTAAAAGTACTGTTGATTTTACCAACATTACTTTATGATCTTATTTGTGAGTTGTTTATGTTGGGCATGTTGGTTAATAATCCCTATATATTATTTCTCAGAGGTGTTTTTTTGTCGGTTCACCATATCTCCCTTAATACTTCATCAAAATAATGATTGAGACATCATTTTGAAAAATACGTTCCCCGCTAATGACGAAAAATAAACAAATTATAGAAATTTTTACGTGTACTGAAATATCTTGAAATCATAAGTGATGTTTGATTTACTGCTATTGTTGAACCATCTATTGGCAGGTATTTCATTCTTTTTGTTGAGGTGTGGAGTTCGGTTAATTGTATAATTTACACAATCAATGGCGTACGGCCAGAATGTCACTGGTAAAATAACATGTTTCTTTTCATAACATAAACATTTAAACTAAAGATTAAAGGTATCTATTTTATGGTTGAACAACAATGCAGTTCGAACTCCTATTCGAATATTTTAGAATATATCGAGGGCTCTATGACGTAAAGGCCTAAGTGACAAAATCTCCATTCCGAGTTATTAAGGGTTTTATGTTTGTATTGCCTTGCCAGTTCTATGGAAGTAGCTTTTTATGGATGTAGAATTCTACCAGTTGCAATGAAATTTTCAGTTAGGTCTCTTTTTCATATGAAAGATATGGTTCTCGGATTTCACTTAAGACATGTAACTCAATTTTTACAAAAATGTCACTTAGGCCTTTATGTCACAGTGCCCTCGATATTATGATGAAATTAATAAAATACGATGAAATTTAATTGCAAAATATTGCTGCTTCCATATGTTATGTTGCATATGTTAATGTTGCCTCTAGCCAACATAATGCACTCTTAATATTATCAAGTCAGTAAGATCTACGCAGGGCCCCCACAAAGGGAGGGTCAGTTGGTTCCTTCGCACCGGGGCCCAGCCGTCAAAGGGGTAATTAACCATAAAAACAAAAAAGTTGTATGAATTAGCTCATCATTTCTAGACCTTTATTTTTTAAAATTAAGTCTACATTTTATATAAACTACCGGTACTTTTCTGCTTTAACCATCTACAAAGAGCTATTCTCCATTACAAGGTTTGCATAGAGTGAATTTTTTCAAAACTTTATTTTCAAGCTTTTGGGTAGAACTGGAAAAGTCGATGGTGTTAAATTAATTTACTCAAAAAATAATGCCAATAACTGTGTGGCATGTTTAAAAGGGAGAGATAGGAAATCGTGTGGAGTTTTCGCGATATTTTTTGACTAAGAATCTATGATTTGATCTTAACGTGGGAGGAGGGGGGGGAGGCCGTTACTGCATTTGGTACCTGAGCCTTGAATTTGATGTGGAGGGAGGGGGGCTGGATCTATGAAGTAGTCAAGTTTTTTCTAATTCCACGATGCATTTCAATTATTAAAGATAACTTTTGTAAGAGCAGGCAATTCATGGTTACAGTCATGGCTCGATATTACAATTATTTGCTCTTTGCTGGCAAATAGTATCAGATATTCGATTGTGGATTTTCAAAATCTTGCCCAATCAATCATCCCAAATACTCTCATTTGGGTTTTAACTTATAAGTGAAATTCAACTTTAAAGTAACTTTTAAATATCTCAACATTCTTTAAGCTATCAGGTTATTTTGTGATCATTCTTTCAAAAATCTTCGGAAGTTTTAGTATTCTTAAGTAATTGCCTTTTAATTACTACTAGGGTAGTACAATCCGAAGATTGGTTGGAAATCTACGGAACCCTAATGACCCCCGAAGGGCAACCCCTAGGAGAAACCGTAACTTATTCTTGGGAACAGATAGTGGAGTGGATTCCCGTTGTCTTCTCCAGGACGCCATTACGGAATGACGTCAGACCGAAGAGAAAGTGAAGAAGAGGCTGACAACACAGGAAAGAAAATTGAAACATCCACGCTCACGACCGGGATTTGAACCCGGGCATCGGCACACTGGCCTCACGGCAATCCGACGCCTGAGACCGCACGACCAGGCCGGCAGGGCCGCCTTTTAATTAGCACTAGTGAAATGACAATATTTATAAAAAAAGTTAATCTGATAATTATTTCCTATCATTTCTTATCGTTTACATGATTCATATCATTTACTTGTTTAATAGAAAAATAAAGAATAGTTTCATTTACCTCTGACTCGTAAAGTACGATCAGTTTTACGAAGGATATCGTGGCCCAAATGTCTTGTAGAGGCAAGTAGGGAACGAAAGTAATCGTTGAAGTAGGACAGAAAGTCAAAACAGGAAAGGACACTTCCTCTAAAGTCTCCATTTCACTCAAAGTCGCTGGTTCACCCTCCAAATATTGGTAAAGTATGTCGTAGACTTGATAGCCACATATTGAAAAGGTCAAAAATAAAGTCAGGAACCACACTAATTTTTGGAAAGAACTGCTTTCCTTAGAGAACAAACGGTCAAATCCGGTTACATTAATTTCAATTTTTTCTTCTTTACTTTGAATTATTTTCTTTTCTGAACGATCTTTTAATAGATTGGTATAATTTGATTGATTTCTTAATTTCTTTTTTCTTTTCACTATTTTCTGAAACAAAGTAATAAACAAAAAAAATTCATTATATATTTTTCAAAATTTAACGATAGAATATTTTAATAAAAAAGTAATAATCCTAACTAATATTATAAAAGGGAAACTCTGTAACACTGTCATTGAATCACACCTCAGCGGCTCAAAGGATCTGAATGAAATGTTGCCTGCAGGTGATCTACGACGTGGAGTAGACTTCTTGTCATCCCGGTCGATCAAGTAGTTCCCGTGGGATTCGATTGTGTCTATATGGCATCACAAATCTGAATGAAAAATTTCACAAAACTGTCCATAATGGCGCTAGGATAGTTTTAAATCAAACAGTCGATAGATGGCGCTAGCGCAAATTTAAATTGTGCTATGGTTTGGTTGACAACCAGTACATTTAAGGTGATTGTTTGCAGGCGCGGACCATGATTAACTCAGAAGTTAGCTGATACTTCTGTATGACGATTTACACGATAATAAATGTGCGATATGGATAATTAAATATGTTGTAATGATCACATGTTATTATATCAATTAGGGGAGTGTGAAGAAGGGCACAAAGGAGTGGGATGTTTTATGTTCTCCGATCTCAATATTCATTTGCTATCTAGGTGTTACCGAGTTACAAAATGCAAATATAACTGGGAAAGGTTCAAAGTGAATTACAATTTCTTTCTTTTGTAACCCGCGCGAATATTCTGGCTGTCTTACAAGTTTTTTTTTTTTGTTTGTTTGTTCGCTAACTAGATCCTTTGACCGATCTGGACCAAATTTTACAGAATTACTCTTTAGGACCCTGTGACAAACACATCTGGACTAAGGGCTATAAACGGACGGGACGGGGAGGGGCACTTTCTTCATGGACACGGATATCTCTGAAACCGCTTTAGTTGAAAACAGGAAATTCCAAATAAGTGTTATTATTTCTAAATTTTAGTTTATTTTATATAATTTGGGTTTTTGAATAAATAAAGCGCTTTTAACATCGTGCCGGCGTGGCCGATCGGTCTAGACGGCGGTCTGCCGTGTGGCCTATAGGCCGGACACCGGGGTACGAATCCCAGCACGGGCATGGATGTTTCTTTTTTCTTCTGTGTTTCGTCCGTTTCTCCCCTGGAACTTACAATTTCATGGTTATTCAGGTCGAGATGAGAATCTCGCCCCCTTTGACTATTCTAGCCTCTTCCTGACGTTGTCGGGTTGGGCTAGCACATGGTCTGCAGTTGGCCGATTCGCGATAAAAAGAAAAGCGTTTTTAATGTGCATGGCTTCCGGAGCGAAGCGATGGTAGCCGGCTAGTCGATTATAAATCATTGTGATAAATGGGTTCGAGTGTCATTGTCATTCGAATCGAAAAAGCTATTGTCTATTACGTAATGGAAAACTGCGATTTTTTTTGGCAGATTTCAGAATTGATTTAATGCGCTGGATTCTACTAAACAATTTATTTGTCGTAATTGCAAAGATTACACTATACACTTGTGGAAAATGAAGAAGAGAACACCCTGAAGCCATGGTCTCAGGAGAATGAAATTTTATTCGCTCATTCTATAGGTCGTAAACTATACACGATCACACCCACGAGATAACAAGCTTAAGTACAGAGGCTACAGTGCATGTGTCAAAATACGCTGTCAGTATCCTATGTATCTTCCTCCAGGCCTCCAGTACTCTCGCATGGAGACGATCGTAGAGGTGCCGAATGTCATCCTGGGGAATGGAGATCCACGCCACTTTCCAAGTTTCTCGCTGGTGTTGCAGACAGGGCCAGACGCCGCCAATCGAATCCCACACATGCTCAATGTGGGACTGGTAAATTCGCAAATACGCAAATACTTCCCATTCACTTTATTAAGGGTGTTCATTTTTCATTTTCCATCAGTGTAATAAAGAATATAAAGTGCGATATAAATGACAATGTTTAATAATCGACTTATTACATTTTACTTCTGAATTTTACATAGTTACGACCTTACAGTTTACTTCTTAAAAAGAGAAGGAAGAACCCCGGGCAACGCCGGATACTTTATACTAGTTGTCTACATTAACATCTCTTTTTCAAAATTTCATACTTACCAATTCTTCATTTGGAAACAGCATAACTTCAAATAATTCATAAAAGATCAGAAGGTTAATATCCAAAAACAGACCAAGAGTCCCACCAATATCAATAATAAGATTCAAGAAAGAGTACCACACATATTCTTGTGTGTAAAGAAATCGATTCGAATCAAAAATGAATTGAAATATAATCGTATTCTTCTTTAAACTCATTGCATACACTTCTGTTATGTAATGGACATTTTCGCATTGCACAGGACAATTGCATGAAAGGTTACTCATTAAAATATCGTTTGTTTCTTGCACTGCTTGAGCAAATTCCATTTCAGTTGTACAGTTTGGTAAAGTGCTGTTGGATAGAAAAGGCAACCTAAAGAGAAAAAAAATCTAACATAAAATAACCTCTCGATATTTTTAAGTAATCTTATGAAATGTTTACTATCGAAATAATTAAATGATACAGATTTCTTAGAGGATGCTTTAGGGGTTTTGATTTCAGACATACATTGATATTCCCATGGTTTTCAAAATGATTTGAAATAATTGCTGTTAATTTTGCTGATAATTTTCAAAAACATCTATATAGATTATCGTCCTTTTAGAAATGAATATCTAGTTTGCTTTCTTGGAAACTAATTGAAGTGACAATCGGTTTGATTCTTTAAGTAATTCAAGGAAAATGGAAGTTTTTTTAATACCAAACTTAGCAATTGTTTGACCTGTTGATTCGATTTCTATAGAATCTGATGTGTCATTTACAAATCGAAATTTAAGTATATGATGTTTTAAGTAACTTTATCATTTAATAGAGGAACATTTGTAAGCTTTTTGGTAGGTCAAAGATAAACTTGCAACAGGCTATAATTTTTGCAAAATTGTTTAGACCAACACCTGATAACGGTGAAAACTAGTATTAAATGAGAGAGAAAGCAGTTCTTGGATCCGTTAAGCAAAGGGCAAGTTCGAAATGTGCATCATTTTGAAGATCTTTTTAAGAAAAACTTATGATAATTTGCGTTAATTACAGAATGTTATTGATAACTTACACTCACAGTGTAGTCCACTTCAAATTATTTTATTTTAAGCTCTAAATAAATTTTTGTGGATGTGATTCCATTTGATGCAATGATTTTTTGGAAATGAGTCTGTTTAGGGAGTTCTGTTACCAAGTGACGAAATTTACACTTCATGTGCTATTTTGTTTCATGTATTTAATTTTTTTTAACTGTTTTTTTATTGTTTTATTTTTTTTTTTTTTTTGCAACTGACTTCTGCTTTTAATTTCTGAAAATAAATGTATTGCCTTCAATGAAAATTTTAAAACCATTATCTAATATTAATTGTATCTGTTTTCATGCATTTTCTAGTCTTCCTTCAAACTTATGCATTTTATAAAAATCTCCAATTTAGTTGATTTCATGCATTTATTTTTTTTTAAAATTTTAGACGGGTTTTAATTAGGAATCTGGTTTTTTGCAGGAAATCTCCCATCCTTTGAAGAATATTTCTTTTTAAATAAGTTCTATAATTGCTACCAAACTATTTTTCTGCAGCTTTTGCTAGATAAAATAAGTTATTCAACTTTTAGTTACTCGATCTTAATCTGTTATCCATTACTAACCATTATGATTAATGTTTCATTTTGTTCATTTTGTTTTAAACTAACATGAAACTTACCTGCATCGAATGTTATTTTTTAAAGCCTCGGCAATGCAAGTTTCTTCACATTCTTCTGCTTCGTCTCCATTAACACATGGACGCTCTTTTAAACTGAGTTTAACTGACTAAGAATTTAAATAATTCAAAACAATTTCATTATCCTATTTACATTAACATAAAAATTCAGTAATCATTTACAATTGTTTTCTGAAAACTTATTTGTCTTCTTATTTATAAATGATAAAAAAGTATTTTATACAAAGATATATTTATTATACAAAATATATTAAAACAGAAAACAAAGAAAACCTTTAATTCCAGAGATTATCTGGTCACTTAATAAAGTAACTAGTAATATCTGCTGCATTAATTTACAGATGAGATTTATTCTATCCTCTGCAAAGGACACATTGTAATCTTCCAACATGGTTATTTTAATTTTATGATCTTATCCTAAGTCACTGTATTAATTGGAATAAATAGAATAACAAATTATTTTTGGAAAATTTCTTAGAAATTAAAATCATTATTAACTGTTCCATTTTCATCCAAACTCTGATACAACATTAAAGTTAGAAAATACACTGCTAACAAAATTTAGGGATATTGCGAAATGAATGTAATACACCCAAAAAACAGAGGAATTTGAGTTTATTTATTAAACAACATCATCAGAGAAGCAAGTAATACGAAAATGGAAGTTGTCTGAATATGCAAATATGATGCAAAACGTTAATTTGCATGTTTGCCCACAACAGTGTATAAAGAGAGTGGCGCTGCTGGGTTATCTCCACTTTCCTGAATCAACAACAAGTGACAGAATCGTTGAGTGGGACATGAAAATGCCTCTGCAACGTGATTTATCCGAATCTGAAGCATGGAAAGTCATAGGGTGTCTTGAAGCTGGCCAAACACAGATGACAGTGACAGCAGCGATTGGAACCTCTCAAAGCATGATTCGCAGATTTTGGAATCGCTTCAGAGAGACTGGCACAGTACGAAGAAGACCAGGGCAGGGCCACCACTGCAAGAGATGATCGCTACTTTACGCTAATAGCACGAAGGAACCGGCGATGCAGTGCGACTTTGCTGCGGGGACAGTTTATCGCTGCTGCTGGACGACGGGTGTGTACTCAGACCGTGCGAAATCGACTCAGGATGGACTGTTAGCTCGGCGACCAATGGTATGCATTCCGTTAACTGCTGAACATCATATAACCCGGAGAAGGTGGGCTGAAAGGCATCTTCCTTGGTCCACGGTTCTCTTCAGTGACGAATCAAGCCTACAGCCTGACAATCGTCGTGCCCTGAGCTGGTGTGAACGTGGATCACGGGAGAATCCACCTTTCGTGCAAGAAAGATATTCCTTTGGTGGAAGTGGAATCATTGTGTGGGCAGGCATCAGTATTGCTGGTCGTACCGACCTCCATATTGTTAGAAATGGAACAGTGAATGATCTCGGGATGAAATTCTACAGCTTATAGTGGTTCCTACGCTGGAGCAGTTGGGGCCAACTTTCTTTTTATGGACAACAATGCACGGCCCACCGTGTGCATCTCGTCAACAACATGCTACAAGAGGCTGGAATCGAGCGCATGAACTGGCCTTCACGTTCTCCAGACTTGAATCCAATCGAACATGCTTGGGAAGCACTAGAAAGACGTGCTGCCAGTCACCAATCACCTCCCATAACACTTCCTCCGCTAGAAGTGACCGTGGTGCGCGAGTGGCCACGAATCACACAGGAACAGCTGGATAATTTATATTCCCGCATCATCGCCGTCAGTGTGTTGTAGCAGTCTCAGGTGACCGTACACCCTAATGAATAGCCAATGTGCGATATATTTTTCACTGCGAATGTTAACCCCGGTCCATGTGTCACTTCCTGCTCAATCCCGATAAATGGATTCTGTACCTCATTTGCATATTCGGACAATTTTCGTGTCATTTGCTTCTCTGATGATGTTCTTTAATAAATAAACTAAAACGCCTCTCGTTTTTTGGATGTAATATATTCTCAAAAAGTTTGTGAGCAGTGTATTTTTATTAAAACAGAACTGTTTCTGTTCTGTTACATAAAATACGACAAACTATAATGAGCAATTGAAAAACTTCTTAATACTGGCTACATGAGTATTTCTGAATAATAAGTTCAATGAAAAACAAACTAATCATAGGGGAGGTGGTGGTAATATGGACCACTTTTTTATTTTTGACAAAATCTTGAATTTCAAGTGGCTCTAATGTATGAAAATCGTCAGTAGCATTAGTATAAATATCGTGTGAGATAAATCAGGGAATTTATATTATTGCCTTTTGCCTTTGGGGAAGCCATAGCCAGATTGGTTTATGGTTTTACCTTAGGCCTGCCTTTCTGATTCGTTTTTATCGGGGGAACGGGCTAGGGCTGATGAACCAGTTGCATGGTGAAACAGCTGTTCCCTAGTTTCCCTCGTTAAGATGAATCAAAAAGGCAATTGTTTTGTTTATTCTTGTGTTGGGCCTTACTGTCATTTTCCAATTTTCCAATCGTGTGAGATAAATATCACACATTTTTTAAATAAATATTTAAAACTCTTGAATAGGTACAATTATTTAGAACATTCTACAAAAAAATGAATTTTTGAACTGTGGTTGTAATATGAAATAGATGTTAAAATGCAACAATACTTCTTTATTATTGCTATTATAGTAAAAAAATCATTTATTGTTGATACTTTAATGCATTGTTTTGCTTCACATCAATAGAAAATATAGAAACTACAGAGAAAAAGTAAAAATTAATGCTGAACACTTTATAATTGAAAGAAAACGCTCAATTAAAAATTGCAAGTCTTTCATGAGCAAAAATCTGCTGATTTGGTGTTTTCTTGCATTTACCATATCTTCTTGACGCCATTTCTGCCTTGGTCCCTTCTTTTCGGTCCTAATTTGCTTCTTGGCATCGTGAGGTTGTATTATGGAACACCTGTTTCATATTACCACCAGTCGCCATATGGAAATTGACTGATCCATTCTCAGTAATAAAATATTAATTCTTAAGTACTGAATATATCATTTTGTAGTTCAGTTAATTAATAATGATATACAATATAAGCAAAACCTCATTCATAATAATAACAGTATCAGAAATTGTATTGAATCTTACCTTGTAAAAACTTTCAGGCTTAAGAAAACACACTACTTCTTCTCATAACCATACACAACGAAATACTGAAGTTACCTACCTCTAGGTGGCTAAAAGGAAAACCAGCGCTAGAAATTAGAACGGTTTCTGGATGATAGCAGCAGCTACTTGCACAAAAATTGCTGTTTATAATACAACCCTGTTCTATATACCACCTTCTCCACTATATATATTTTTAAGCGTTCATTAAGTAATTAGACTGATTTTTTTAAATAAGTAAAGAATGAAACATGCATTGAAAATTGTTTAGATTATTTCAAAATAGTCTCCTCCGGATGCGAGGTATCTCTTAAATGACTGGAGTACATTTTGGAACGCTTTTGCTTCCTCGAGATAGCCTTAGATGGCGCGAGACTTCAGCTTTGATGACCTTCACGTCTTTAAAGCGCAAGTCTTTGAAAACCCTCTTGACCAACGGAAATAGAAAGAAGTCCGCTGGAGCAAGATCGGGAGAGCAGGTTGGGTAGTCAATGACTGAGACCCTGCTTTTTTGCCAAAACCTTTCTTATCTTAAAGATGTGATGGCGCATTGTCATGCAAGAGAATTCAGTTGTTGGATCGGTACAAATCGCGTCTTACACGCCGCACGCGATCACACAAACATTTCAATACACCAAAGTAGTACTGGCTGTTGACGGTTGTTCCGACAGGAATACATTCTTTATGGATTATCCTTTGAATATCGAAGAAGGCGATCAACACCGTCTTCACCAGATACTTCTGAAGTCGAATCTTTTTGGATCTCGGAGAGATTGAGGGATCGCCACTCCATGCTCTGTCGTTTGGTTTCGGAAACAAATTGCAAACACCAGCTTTCGTTCCCCTTTACGATACACCCAACCTATTGGGATCTGCCTCCAGAAAATCAAGACAGTCTTGATAACTTCTTTCTTTTTGTTCGGTGGACA
The DNA here is from genome assembly GCA_023159025.1 of Thereuonema tuberculata. NCBI lineage: Eukaryota > Metazoa > Arthropoda > Chilopoda > Scutigeromorpha > Scutigeridae > Thereuonema > Thereuonema tuberculata. The sequence continues at coordinate 13,007,783 of JAFIDM010001028.1, read as the reverse complement.
AGTTGTGAGGCATCAGTTTGGAAAAAAATCTTTCCTTTTGTTCAGGTCTTCCTTCAAAATTTCTGATACTTTACCTGTACTAATGTTTAACTTCTGAGCAATCATGCGGATGATGATTTTTCGATCTTCACGCAACATTTGGCGGTCTTTTTCAACGGTTTCGTCCGTTCGAACGCTGATCGGTCTCCCACATCTTGGTTCGCCTTCTATCGATTCCTTCCATTTCCAAAAGCTCTATACCAGCGGAAAACTCGTGCCCTAGATCAACAATCTTCTTTATAAACACGTGTCATGTCCTCAAATGCCTGAGACGCAGTTTTACCAGATTTCAAATAAAATTTCATAACAGCAGGCTGTTCCAGTTTTCTTTTCTTACACGTAAAACAAAGGTGGTTTAGATTAAAGCACTGCAACTCGGTAATGGCTGCGTTGATATCTTTGAAAGAAGCGATTCCATTGGTTATAAAGAGTCAACCCCTCTGTTTTCGGGGAACGGAGAGAATAAAATCAGTCTCATTATTTAATGAGCGCAGGATGTATATATCCAATATTCTGGATGTAATATACAATATAATTTACAGAATCTCTCAGTATTGGATTGTCTACAGTCTACTGTTTTTAACTAATCATTCTTACCTTTCTTCTACTTATGACAGTACCATAATGCGTCCAACTAATTAACCTTGTAGGTCTTCGTAGATTATAAATGAACAAACTTTTGTTTCCTCCAAAATGCAAATTCTAAGAGATGATAACATTAAAATTTTATTATTATATAGTTAAATCTAAGACTTTTACACTGAATTAATTGCTCAATAAATATTTAGTTACACTATATAGAATCGAACTCCATTCCACTTCCCATGTTTATTCAATTTCTTATGAACAGGGTATTTATTAATTCGCGCAGCATCGGAATTTACACTGTACCTAGGACGCAAGGCTTTTAGATATAAAATTTTTAGTCCGAATCTCAAAGTGAATTCCATTCATTCATTAAATAGCATTCTTATTTGAAGATTTCTGCGATATTCGTTATACTGTACGTACATTCGAAATTACGTACTGCAATCGGGTTATTACGAAAGTAATTCATAACTTCGTGTTCCTAAATTCGTGGATAGACAAGCGTGGGACTGTGGGATGGTCAACAAGGTCACCGATTTAGCGCCAAATATTTTTTTTTTCCATGGGTCATTTAAAATCCAGTGTTGATAAGGGCGAACTCCACATGACATTCCAGATTGGAGCAAAAAAGTGAACAGGATGCAGGCGTATTACTTCGAAATATTCGGGAGGAATTTTTGCACAAACTAGGCCACTGTCTTGCAGTGAATGGCGATAATTTTAAGCACTTACTGTAATAAATTTCACTTTTCCTTTTTTTTTTTTTTTTTTGTTGTTTACTCTAATAAAATGTAGGGCAAAATGCTTGCGAAAGATAATAAACAGTTAAAATATACAAACACAATAAAATTTAAAAAAAAAACATTGCTGAGCAAACAAGAACACGAAGTTATGAAGTAATTTCGTAATAATCCGATTTGCAGTACGTAATTGAAGAATGATCAAATGTTTCCCGTATAACGAATATCATAGAAATCTTCAAATGAGGGTTTTATTTTTAGTGGCATCGACTGGAAGTCACTTTCGGAGGTCCGCACAAAAAAAAATCAAATGAAAATATTGTACCTAAGCGTTTGGTCTTACAAAATTAGGCAATGTTTTTCCTGAACGTGGAAATTCCGATGCTGCGCGAATTATGGAACACCCTATAATTTATACCTATTTGTTATATACTATATAATGAAATGTTGAACTTGAAAATCATGAACCTCAAAGAAGAGAATTAAATATTAAATAATAATTTCTATGCTATGTAATGGCGACAAGGATAAGATTGTGAGCTTATTTAAAAAAAGAATATCCTTACTGGATTGCTAAACGTGGAATTATTCAAATGTGTATAAATAAAATAATTTAAATGTCTGTCATTAGAGGACAAGCATTTA
>JAFIDM010001028.1:12993206-13005671 GCA_023159025.1 Thereuonema tuberculata | reverse complement strand
CTTACTACTTATCTAGTTAATCTTACTACTTATCTAGTTAATCTTACCTCTACTTTTACTGTGACTTCAGATGGGCCTAGTTTCCACAAATCCCAGATAGTTTCTGAAGTTACCTCCGTTAAACGAAAAATGTTAGCTTCGGTACCAAGCAAACCCGCAGTGTATGGTGCCCAAAACCTAGCGAAATATTTCCCTCCAAGTGCTTTAAAGATTCTTTCTTGGCTATAAACGTCAGAAGGACAGATAGTAATTAGTGGAACTCGAACTTCTTGAGCCTCATTGTAATCCACTAACCGGAATTCCGTAATTGGGCTTAAGTCTTTGTATTCAATGATAATTTTCATCAGTTGCAGGCAGCACGTGACAATGCAGATTATAAGGACAATTATCCAGTAGAATTTTGAGTCAATGTTTGATGTTTTTGCAAAAAGATGGTTGAAACCAGTGATACTGACACGGTCACCAATTTCTTTTGGAGTTAACGAATTTTCCTGGATACGGTTACATCTGGTTGGTTGTCGACCCCAAATGAGATTTTTTCTAATCTCTCTTATTTTCGTCCTGAACTCTAAACGACGTTGATAACTGCTTGTTTTAATTTTAAGGGGAAGCTTTGATATTCGTCTCTTTTTGGGATTTCCTTGAAATTCCATTCTTACTCTCTGTTTATAATTCTTTTTTTTTTGTAATCGAAGTATTCTTTATTGGGAGTTTTCGGTTTACTTCATGATTTTTTAAAGCTTTGTTGTCTATCCTAAAGAATGAGAAAAAAAATAATTTTTAATAGTATAATATTATGAAAACAATAACATTCTTGATTTTATTGTTTCAGGAAAAAAAAATGGTCAGGTAGTTTAGTACATTAAACATTAAAATTGTCTTATTAACGGTTTTTAACGTGCTATCTATGCAAGATAATAAAAAAGCTGACCACGAACGTACAATACATTTAAAAATTTAAAAAAAGAATTGTCAAATAAAAATACTACATTTTTGAGAGCCTGTTCGACTCTCTTTCTCAAATTAATAAAATTACCAGAAATGCAGGAACCAAAAGCAGGAACGTTGCTGTGATCATCAACTTCCGAATAGTATCCATTTTGTTCTTTGGGTGTAGAACATTTTGTGTTCGTAGTATGCTTTTTAATTATCTTGCTTTACCACACGTTAAAAACGTTAATATGAATATGATTCCAGTAAATACGACCATTGCTGAGATTTTTAGACTTTCCCAGATAGGACAAAGGAAACAGATTAGGAATTACTTCAAATTACACAACAGACTGACGGCGACTAAGGCGGGTATTATCTTTAATAACATCTGCTCAAACATGAACTAATACCCAGAGGATGCCAGGTTCGGATACGAACTAACAACCCAAACATTAACTTGTTAATCAAAAGGATAAAACAAATAATGTTAGGTTAAATAATGTTAGGTGAAAGGTCAAAGTAATGTTAGGTGAAAGGTCAAAGTAATGTTAGATTACACTTTCTCCATTACAAAGCAAGAAGAAATTTCCAAGAAATAACCAAAGAAGGTGCCTTCCTACAAAGAAATGTGAATAACAGACTTTATACCTCAATTTTACAACAGGCGGCTGTAAGGAGAAAAAAAAAATTGCACATATAGGCCGACACATCGTTCTTGATGATCCCGAATTTTCGCGATTTCACGTGATTGACGCGAGAATAGCCTCTATCCGTGTCTTCTCACAAAATGGCGAGAAAGAAGGCTTATCTACTCCGGGGAAGAAGCGGCCACGAGCAAGAGACCACTGTTGCGGAAAACTTACGAACAAGGGAAGCTCTCGAACCTTAAAAATTCAGATTTTTATGAAACTATGCAGAATGACTCTATAGATTGTGTTTATTAAATAAAATAAATCTTAGACGCGGAATCGAGCGGTAAGATACATATAATTGGCTTCGAAAATCATCAAAAATCAGTCATCAGACATAAGACTCGGCTGGCCTTTTTAAAAACAAACTAAATTGTTAAATTGTTAAATTGCTAAATTGAAAATCAAAAAAAAAAAATTATAACACATTTAACAAAATAACAAATAACAAATTTTATATGATAACAAATTTTACGTGCTTAATAATTTAACAAAAAAGGTAACTACGGAAGGCACAGAAGAATCAAAAAATTTCTCACCTCGAGCTGTCACCGGGTAGAGTCTGGGACGGCCGTTTCGTCCTCTTTAGGACTCATCAGCCAGACAAACTCCAGCTATGAGAAGTTCTGAAGGTGCGAACCTCACAAAAGCAAAACACAAACAGAAATGCACAATAATAGAAAAAAATGCCAAATCCTGGGCCTGCGTTCCGCTAGGCTGAAAAGGAATTTGTCAAAAGCTTTATTATCAAGACGATTACGGATCTGAAGGTACAAATGTCAATTTAAATCTTTCTTCTTGAATGATTAATGGAATCTTTACAATAAGATATCAAGATATCTTGATGATTTCCGTATTATTTTTAATGTTATATAGCTTATTACAGCTGCAAAATGACCACCTTATTCCAAAATAGCAGCAAAAAGAATTCGCCTTTATTCATTGCCCCTTGTGCATCCTACCGTCCTCTAAGCATAAATGTTGATATACTGAGTTAAGACATACTTATTTCTTTAAAGTAACTTATACATACAATATATCGAAATAAAGTTCCATTTAATAAATTTAATTATAAATAGATGAGTAATCATCATCATGATATAAATCAATAAATTCATTATTAATCGATCGACAGTCGATTTATGATTTAGATGTTGTATTGAACCTGATTGCCTCAAAAATTATGTGCCTTCAGAGACTTTAACCTATTTTGAAATATACCCTAAAGTTCTAAATCGCCTGTTGAGTGGCATTTCTGAATACTACTAAAGGAGTGCAGGATCGAAAAGTTTTGGAACCACAGATGTAAACTTATATAAACGGGCCTCATTTACATAAACAAAAACATCTAAAAACCTATTAAACGTTGTAAATACTTACGTAAACGTATATGAACGGAACATTATACATTCTAAAACATTTTGTTTTAAAATCAACAGTTTTATTGGCGTGTCACAAGTACCTGAAAATATAGCAAAAATCCACACTGTAAATACAAAACTACATATTATGTTCACGAGAACTGAAATGATATTTGGCCCTCGCTTCGGCAGAATATTTTGATCAGAATGAAAAATGAAAAATATTTAGGGTTATGGTTGATTGAGAACTTATTTTAAACTGTCTAAAATATTGCTGAGCAAAGCGAAATGAAAGAAAATAAAATTAGAAGCTGCTAATAGTATCTGATGTTTCTTTTTATCTGGTAATAAAGTAGTATTATTTAATTCACTATTTAGAATGTTTCAAGTTTACAATGTATTGAAATGCCAAATTTTTAACTACAAATTTAATAAAATCAAAATTGTTAAAAATAGGTATGACACCTTTCTGATCAAATTGCAGTTTCAATTTTCAAAACAATTTTAAAAAAATAAACAAATATATACGGCATTTTTTTTGTTACCTTTTGAAATAATTTTGAAGTCTTTTTCAAGATTTTTTTTCAAATATTTCTGACTGCTTAATTCTACCAGCTCCAAAGCAAAACTCTCTCCTTATGCTGGTTGACTGCAAAATTAAAATAGACACTATCGTTGTTATTGATTAGACATAATCTACTTTTGTAAGTGATTTTAAATATTCATTTATGGCTTAAATATCCTATAATATATTATAAACCTTTCAGAAACTGAAGATAATTTTTTTTTCGAATAATGCAAAATTTATTCATTTCTTTGTTATATTCTAACATTATTATTGATTTTATTTCCAAAAAGTAATTAAATTTGTCATTTTTCTGCTTGAGGAGGAGTAGCATTCATGATTTGCTACTTCATGATATGTTTTATTTATATCTAACATTCGAAATGAGAAGTTACATTATTGATGAAGGTGACCTTCGAAATAATAGAACGAGAGAACCATTCTAATAATAGCTCCTTGTTTTGCTGACTTGTTATCTGTTGAAATTCTAGAAAAAGAATAAAGTAACTTCATTTGTTTCAGATAATCTTCTGTAATAAAAAAAAATTATATTTAAATTTACATAAAATTGTATGATGTTTACGGTTTCAATAATATATTTTCTTTTAAGCTTAACAAATCTGAACTATGTAAATGGTAATTGCCGCGTATGATTCAATAATGTATATTCTAATTAATGTTACCATATATGACTCAATATTGTTAGATTCGATATTGTTAAAACTTTTTTTGTGTGTGTTTTATGAAGAACATTCTATGTATCGATAAGCCCGAAGAAACAGGTAAAGTGTTGAAACTGCGAAATATAGCTATGCTTAAGAAGATAAGATGTTTTGTTGTTTTTATTTTTAATAATAAATGTCACATTTATATTATATATTGATATGCCTAAAAAAAAATTATAGTTAAGTTGTGCTTCTGTTTTCTGCTGTTTTTGTATTTCTGGAATGTGCCTTTGGAAACTTAATTTTGCCTGAAAATTACTACAAATTTAAACTGAGAAATTAGATCTTAGACTCCGATGAACATGCAGAGAACATCATTTCATTAGATTTTTTGTGTGATTATTTTGATCCTTTTTTTTTATTTTTATTTTGTTTTTATTTTGGCCTTGTATGTCAGTCCACGGCGGGACGCAAGGCGTTCCCCCTAAGAACGGCGGGAACACTGGTCGTAATCACCCCGACTGACCAGGTGACTGGGGTGATGGGAAGAGAAGAGACAAGGGACAGAGAAGAAGCAGACAAACATATGAAAGGAAAGTGAAACAGCCATGCCACTGCCGGGATTCGAACCCAGTTACTGGCGCATTGGTCGCCACGGCTGGCCGCCGTCGAGACCGCACGACCACGCCAGCACGGCATTTTCATCCTTAATTGGGGTTAATTATCTGTCCTACAAGGACGCTAGAACACTAAAAATTTTAATATTAATTGCTGTTTGAAATTTTAAGGATCACAATATGTTGATCTTTCGCTTCCCTTGCTGTGCTGCTTTAAAACTCTTTGTTAAGAACAAAAAAGGGAGTAAAAATTAAGAAAATGTTTAAAAAAAATATTCGTGATGAAAAGTCAATAAAGGAATTAACATTCAAAAACATAGAGAAAGAAATTTGCACAAGATGATATCTTCTAACATTTGGTAGCTAAAAGTAAATTCCAGAAACGGGTATTCTAGAATATAATATTATATCTAGAATATTCTAGGATATCTTAATCTGTATCCTTTTTTCAAGCTTGTTTGAAATTAAAAACAGCAATTGAACAAAGATACTTTCATAACGATGAAAACAGGGTGATTCCAAAAGGTGGGTCAAAAAATTGTTCAACTCATGAAAACAAACAAAAAAAGCTCCTATATAATACATGGGTCCGGAAATGAATAGTTTTCTAGAAAAACGTCTTGTATCATTATTCAATGTAGGTGTGTTTGTTTCTTGTTTTGTTATGTTGGCATAGTATTGTATGAGAAAACGTTTTGGAAATATTAATAAAATAGACTACAAAATAGAGAACGAATGATTTAATAAATAGTATTGAATAAATCACATGTCAATAATGTGAATGTGAATGAAGTTAAACATGGCTGCAGCAACAATTAATTGGTTTTCCTATGCGGGAGCGCGTTCCACGTGGCTTGCAGAATACGTTCTTCTTAGTGTCAAAATATATGTCATTCTGGCTACAATTTTGTAATGCCTTTCAATATTTACAAATGGCAAATTAGAGGATATGCATTTGATGTATGGCAAGGCCGATGGACATGCATGTGAAGCTGTTCGTCTGTACACAGAAAAATTTTATGATCGACACCATCGAGATCGGCGTACGGTTATCAAGATCCATCAACGTCTAAGAAAAATGGAACATTTGATCATCCGAAATCACCAGGAAAGCTCAGAAATGGGAGGACAAATGATTTGGAAAAGATGGTGTTGTTGAAACTCAACGAATCACCAAGTGTCAGTACTCGTCGAATTGCTATGGAAGAGGGAGTTAGTCAGCACACAATCTGGAACATTGTCTATGAAAATTCATTCATTCCCTATCATTTTCAAAAGGTTCAATCTTTAAATGAAGAAGATTATCAGCCACGGTTATACTTCTGTGAGTAGCTACTACAACAGCCAATAATTCCGTCATTTCTTAACAGAATTTTCTTCACAGACGAGGCTCAATTTACACGAAAAGGAATCTTCAATTTTCATAAAAACCATATTTGGGCCTACCAAAATCCACACGGTATTCACTAACAACTTCTTCAAGTATAATTTTCAGTTAATGTGTGGGCAGGAATTATAGGAGACCATTTATTAGGACCATATGTTCTTCCGAACAGACTAACCCGGGGAGACTTATTGTTACTTCTAACAAAACGACATTCATCAATTACTTGAGGATATTTCGCTTTTCATTCGAAGCGAAATGTGGTACATGAACGATGGTGCGCGAGCACATTTTCATCGAATTTACAGCGCCATTTATAACATCAATTTGGTGGCAGATGGATCGGTAGGGGCGGCCCACGGCGATGGCCTCCACACTCCCCTGATCTTAATCCTCTGGATTTCTGTATTTCGGGATATTTAAAAACATTAGTATATTCCAGTCGAATCAACACGAAGAGTTACGAGAACGAATAACCAATCGCTTTCAGGACTTACGGCAAAAATCCCGGGATTCGTGAAAGAATTCGTTCACATTATTCTGACGAATCCCAAGTCGTTTCCATTATTTATGTTGACTCTTATAACAAAACAACGATTAGGCTATTGAAACTACGTTTTGCGCGAAAGCTATTCATTTCTGGATCCATTAATTGTTGTTTGTGGTTTACAATAATATTTTTTAAATGATTCGTTCGCTATTTTGCTTTTTTGAGGTTCATTTTATGAATATTTGGAGTAGGTTTTCTGGCATCATATTGTGCCGAACGTTGTGTTTGTTTCTTGTTTTGAAGACATCTACATTGAATAATGATAGACGACCTTTTTCTCGAAAATTATTCATTTCCGGACCCATGCTTATAGAAACTTTCTTTTGGTTTCATGAGTAGAACTTAAGGCTAAATAAACAAACATATTTACATTAACGATTTAATACAATAATAACATATATTTTTTCCTAATAATTAAATGTGATTGTTTCCTTATAAGTAGGTTTGCAAATGGTTTGGGATGCGAATCTAATGCATAATGAATCTGTATCTTTACCTTTATTTCTGTTAAGCCATGGCATATTATTTACAAATAAAGATTCTCTAATCGCCCTTTTTGTAGTGCCATTTTCAAAATCTTGGCAAAGGAGGGATTCGTTTGAATACTTCCTCAGCATTCAAATAATTACGATTTCAATCCTAATGGCGTAATATGAAATTCAGTGCTCCTCGTGTAATTATTCTTACGTAGGGAAACGGCACGCAAGTAAAAATTTGGATGGGACACAGGAAATTCTTAAAACAGGGTATTGCTTTAAAAATGAGAAATTGCAGAACATTACCTTAAATTTCTATATTTTTCGAAAAATTAAGTTAAAATAACACTGAAGAAACAGAGATTAAAGAATATTTAAAAATAATACGTAGTGCCTTAATAGAAATAGTAACCATATCGATTCATTATCTATTAAATCAGCTTTCCAATCATTTGTAAATCTACTAAAAAGAGAACAATTACATTTAATTATTCGACAAAATAAGTTTTGTTATTGTAATATATTACTAATGTAATACATTTTTTGTAGTTATTTAGTTTGTTCACTATCTAATGTTTATTATACATGGTAGTTCCAAAAGGAGGGTCAAATATAAACATGAAATCAAATCAAAAAAGAAGGTCAAAAATAACCATGAAATCATACAATGATGACAAAGTATTATTTTAAAGCAGTAATCTATAGTAATAGTGAATGATATCAATTTCGATAACGTTAAACTATTAGGATAAGAATGATATAGTTGATAAACAATTCATTATTTTAAAACAGTAATATTAATAGTGAATGATAACGTTCAACTATTACAATATAAAATTCATTGAAAAACAACCGACAATTTTTTAAAATAAACGCTAAACTTTTGCATCTTGGATATATTTTTTAATCAAGTTTAGCGATATGTTTTTTAATTATTTATCTTAATATTAATTTTTGAAACTTTTTTCTTTAAATTACGTTTGTATTCACTGCTGAGCTGTCCATTTCCCAGAAATGCGGTTAAATAATCAGGTGCTATAATTACTTTATTTGCGTTTTATTTTAATGAGCAAAGTTCGGTCTTCGATGAAACTTACACATCTCAAGATATTTGCATTTTTAAATGTTCATTTCTGTTTTTAAGTCACTTAAGCGATCTATAAAATGTCTGTATAAATGCAAATAATAATGAAGAGACTCAGTCGTGCTAAGATGATAGATTTCTGAAGGATAGTGGATATAAACTAAAAATAGTCACCGTTAGCTGACAGACGCTTTCTTCACTAATCGGCGAGTCTGTAAATTTCGCCTTGATAGCATTTGGATGATCATGATTGAAGGCACCATAGAACATTGCTTCCCACAGCCTTGCCATCCTCAAAGTGTTTTCCATGGAGATGCTGTATCACAAGAACGAAAAGGAGAAAATCATAAGCATAGAAGTAACGATTGTAAGAAAGATGGTCAGTCACATCCCAAGTCAGATTCTTCACGTTACGTTCACGTGTTATCCTTATCTGACCAGGATGTCTTCTTTTAAAGCGAGAACTGACGGAAGCAATGCAACTACAACTACGTTCATTTTCATAGTGGATCCATGTTCCAAAAGTCAATGCTCAGATATTCTTTAGTGTCGCAGGAAATTGTGGACATGATCTTGATTCAAGATGACTGAATAGGAACCTCATCGGTAGTTTTTTATACTGGTAGTTTTGATATCCTCTGTACGCTATCCATTATCTATTTTGCGTTGTAATGGTGAACTTACTATTTCATCACCCGTTCCAATTCTCTCTAGAATAGTGATCACAATAGAATGGTGATACATCCCTAGCCTTTTTGGTCTCCGCTAGCAGACACATTATTTATGCATGTTGAGATGTTTATCAATGATCCGGTATGCAGTATCATTTTGTGTTTTGCAACTCGTGAAAACCGACTCAATTGCAAGAGTGCAACGTGGTTTTAAAACCAAGTATCAAACAGAACCACCGACGGACAAAACAATTTGAGAGTGGTATAGGAAATTCGAGGAAACGGCTATTTGTATGCCAGAGAACACACAGGCATGCCAGGGCCATCTCGCCTGTGACTGCGGATCGCGAACCAGAATCCTTTACCAGGAGTCCTCAAAAATCAACACATCACGCAAACCGAGATTTACAAATGTTTCATGTGACTTTGTGGCGTACCCTAAGCAAACGACTTGCCTATCAACCATACCGGTTGCTGCTGCATCAGGTTCTTACTCCTGAAGACAACAATTTCGGTAATGAATTCTGTTAGCAATTTCTAGAATGTCTACAAGAGGAGGAAGATAAGGTTGTGTTTAGGGATGAGCGTGCTTCCATTTTTCTGGCAAAGTCAGTTGCCATAATGTGGTTTTTGGGACACGGAAAATCCTCGTGCAACAGTTCAACACGTCCGTGATTCTCCCTTGGTCAATGTGTTTTGTGCAAATGCATCTCGGAAAGTGTACAGATCATTTTTCTTTGCCGAGAAAAGTGTTAAAGGTTTTGTTTACTTAGACATGATACGGCAATGGCTACTGCCTCTGTTCCATGATGATAGTAACAATTTCATTTTGCTTTAGAACGGAACTCCTCCACATTTCAGTTCGATGTTCGCCGCCACCTCAATAACACTGTACCTCGCCGTCAGATTCGACTTACGTCTAACGAAGACCCCGCACTTATTCCACATGGAATTACGACTGGACATGGCCCTCCCAGGTCATCCGACCTCACTCCATGTGACTTTTTCCTCTGAGTCTAAGATAAAGATAAAGTTCACGTGCACTCTTTACCACGTGATGTACCAAGAGCTTCGACGGAGAATCGTGTCTGCAGTTGCTACCATCGATATGTTGATATGTTGCAACGTGTGTGGCAAGAGCTAGAATACAGAATTGATGTCTGTCGAGTTACCAGAGGAGGACATATCGAACATCTTTAAATTAAAAAGTTCATCATGTACCGGTACTCTTTTCATTGCCACGCTCTCGTCCCTGTGGGCGAGTTTGTCTGTGAGCTACAGACCTCCGAAATTCCGGAGGGAATTCTGAAACACCTTGCATTTGGGACTTAGCCTTTACAGACTCTAAGCTTTAACATTGAACTTCCAAGAATTTAAAAAGTAATAAGTAATAAAAAGAAACTTTCAAAAAATGACCAACAATTTAGTTTTATATCCAAACTCTGTACGCATGTTTGTAATTCTAATGAAATGTGAAATATGTAATTCAGTATCTTCATGAATTTAAATTGCACAGTATTTACGCACAAATAATGTGGAAACAGGAATGTAACCTTCAAAACTAATCAGGGAACAATAATACGAATAATATTTAATTTGAAAGAGACAAAAGCAAAAGGCTCCACGTAAATTTGCTTTCAAGCCATTTATATGTTTATTATAGGTATGGTGTTGAGTTTTTCTTAATAGCGCAAACAACTTTTATTCAATGAGATATCATGATTTAAGATGAAGTTTCCATCTCTCACATTTCAATATGTTTTGTTATATGAACTGATTGAATACGAAAAGAGTTTTAATGCAGAACAACATATAACTTACTATCGATTGTAGCAATTATTCCTGGAATAGTAATTTCTTGACCACGAAACTTATATCAGTATTGTTATACAGTGAATGATTTGTACAATTAATTGAGAATCAAAATAAGGTTTTCACCGTAACTCAAGTACTCTTTTTAACAATAGATAGTGGTAGCAGTAAATAGAAGTTGGTTGTGTTAGATACAGTCTGAGCTTCATTGTGAAATTAGTAATAGCAAAAGGTTGTTCTGAAGACTACAAATTAGAGGAATCATGCATACTTTTTCATTGACACTGTCAACAACCAGTTTTCAAAAAATTACTTATGGAAAATTTGAACATGCAAATATCCTGCTTTTTTCTCTATTCTAGTAATTGGAACGTAACAAAAAATGAAATAAAATAGCTTCATAATTTATCTGTTGTGTTTGATTATAGTATTTTAGACTTTAGAAAATTAATGCTTTAACTTTACTTACGATAAGATCTTAAAAAAGCCTCCGCAGACTCGAAAGTAAGCACATCATCTGAGTTATTTGCAGGTATGTAATTATTATTTTTATTTTCAGATAGACTGCTACAATCTATATATATTGATTAGTCCTTTTGAATTTTTTAAGAGCCAAAGTTCATTAATTTTTACGATCTTTAATCGATATTATAATAGCACTTTGTTATTTACTGTTTAAATGGTTTTCTATTGATCAGTGACATGTGACTAAAAAGCTCAGTTTCCTCAATGTTATTAAAAATGCATCCTAATTGCCTACATGTTAAATTCATAGCTCTGGCTTTGTCCTTTCCATCTAACATTTACGGGGTAAAAAATACACTAATTGTTATTTCAAAACCATTCTGAATCTGATATTTTGTAATACATAATGTAATATCATCATTATTTATTAGCTTTCAAGAATAATGCTCTGAAGGTGGATCCTCATATTTATAACGATCACCGCCCCACCCCTTCCTGGTCAGAAATTATGAGCAACTGCTTCTGCCTTGGTGCAAGTTCAAAGAAATATGAGTTGCACCAGACCCTTGCAAAGAAAGTAGATATGACGGAATACCCTCCCATCCCTCCTTACAGAAAGTGAAAGTCATTCCACAATATCCAGAATCGCTCGACTCAAAACCAAAAAATACGAAAATTAGTTTGAAAAGAAAGCGAAGAAAAAATGGAGTTCTTCAGATATTTCGTTCTGAATAACTCTTCTCAATCAATAATTAATTGCAGAATTTGAATTTTTTGCTTACAAATTCTGCAATTAACTATTAGTTAATATTGTAGAAATAAATAGAACTCGCTTATAATCTATATCTATCTGTTGAGCTCATTAATCTTTACGTTCGAAAATAGTCTTTTATCAGTCTTCTATACTCTTTTTATCTTGAAAACAAATAGAAATAAAAACCTCTAATCGATATTACAATAGCACTATCATTTACTGTTTAAATGGTTTTCTATTGATCAGTGATATGTGCATAAAAAGCTTCGTTTCCTCTATGTTATTAATAATGCATTCTAATTGCATACATTTCAAATTCATAGCTCTCGCTTTGTCCTTTCCATTTAACAGCTACGGGGTAAAAAATATAATAACTGTTATTTCAAAACCATTTTGGAGATGATATTCTTTAATAGATAATGTAATATTTATTAGCTTT
>JAFIDM010001028.1:12971098-12988206 GCA_023159025.1 Thereuonema tuberculata | reverse complement strand
TTTGGAGATGATATTCTTTAATAGATAATGTAATATTTATTAGCTTTGAAATATTACTTTTTTGAATGCTGTAAAAGTGCATCGTCATCTGTGATATTTATAATGAGATATTTCAGAATTCTGATGAAAAGTGGAAATAATGTCCTGAAACATGAAAGAATTTCAAAATTCATTAAATTGTTAGAGACCTTGTGTGGTATGTAACGTATTATAACTAATGAGGATAAAAAAACATGTAATTTCATTTATTACGTATTTTTATTTTGTTTACCCACTTTCCATTCTAAAGATTTCTATTTCTTCGATACATCCTTGAAGTTCCCCTCTCCCCCTCCTGTGTCAGAAACTGTCTTTTATGTTTTTTTGGCTTGTTCCATTTCTTCTATAAATTCAAAATTACAAAAAATAATATCCAATAAATAAAATTACATGATTGACTGAGAAGTTCATCACTAGAAAATCTATGTATTCTTGTTGTTTTCACACGATTCTGAGACTTACATCAGCAAGAGGCAAAAGGAATCTTGATTTACCAGACAACGTTTTTCAATCACAGTTGTTGTTGTTCCTGTGATGATTTGCTTTCTTTACTAATAATATCCAAATTCTATGGGTTTGTCGAATTTTATAGTCTATGTGAGTTAATGTACGGTGTGTGATGCATTCAAAGTTCTGCATACGAAGGATGAATTCCTATTTGATTTACATGTTTTTTTGCACTATTCATGGTCATTCTTTTCGGACCTTTCTACCACTCGGAGTTTTTGTTTTTCTTACCGTTCTCTTCTAATCCTTGAAAACTGTGATGCGGAAATGCTTACGACGATTCTCGATTTAGACACGATAGATGAAGAACTACTATCACCAGATCAGTGAAACTAAGGTCAGACGCTTTTCCCATTATGGGGATTTTTCTACGGAAAAGTAAGTTCTGTCTTGGTACTGTATCGCGATCATGAACCCTTCGGTCTCCCCAAACAGCTCACCACTCATCAGCCATCTGTTCGACGCTTTCATGTCGACATGAGATTGGCTGAGTTCGTGGCGATGTCTGCCATGGAGTTCCTTACGAGCCCATGATTCACGAAGCTGCTGTGTGTGGGTGTCGGGAGTGGTGAGTGTTAGAGAAGAGTTTGCGAGGTCCAGGGGTGTGAAATGTGTGTCAGCCTTGACAATGGCTGAGTGGAGTGAGGAGTGTTGTGCTCTTTGGTGGAAGTGTTTCCTAAGTGTGTGTACTTGTTTTTCGTGTAGGGTAATGAGGCTGATGAGTCCTCGGCCTCCCTCCTTGCGGGGAAGAGTCATCCTTTCCGTAGCGGACTTGGTTGGTGCATGTTGTGTTTCGTGAATGTAGTATGTGTTATGCCTTGTAGTGCTTCTAGTTCAGTGTTTGTCCATGGATTATTATTATTAGTATGTAAAAGTTTCAAACATTATTATTATTATTAATATTATTATTATATATAAATTCTTTCATCTATTTCACAGTTCTCTAGTTAAATTCTCTAGTTAACTCAGATAGTGGTTCTTCAAGTATTTGAATTGAATATTAAATATTTGAAAGCAAAGCTTTTAATTCTATAGTAAGTTGTTTTGTTATTGTTCATGATTAGCTATGTATAAAACACCATTAATAGAAAATTAATTCAATTATTTAGCCGCATAATTTTTCAGTGAGATCACCCCTTCAACTAGAGGAACGGCATTTTCTAAAACATAGTACAATAAAAATTATTAAAACAAACTAACATTTGTTTATTTTCAGACTTATACAGTCAGTGAAATTAACAAAATATTGAAATATGAAATTTCATCGATTTGGTCAGCAAGAGAAGTTTCTTAAAGAAACCAGAAGAAGTTTCTTGTTTTAATCCCAAGCTGCCTCTAAGGCGCTCGATGCCATATACCGAAGCCGAAACTTAAGCTCTTAGCGCTGCAAGCTTGTCTTTTTTTCCAATTTCGAATCTGTAAGGGACTCTTCATGTCTGTGAGTGTTATATTTTCCTAAATATACATTTAGTATTCGATAGAAAAACACTCTTCCATACATTGCATTAGTATTAAAATATTTATTAAAATACTAATAAGGGAGACAAATTTTCAGGAACTGTACATATTCCTTTTTTCAAGTCAATAATATAGGTATAACAGAATTAAGAATAAGCTTGGCAGCATTGGTTTAAAAACATGAACTATTAATAAAATTAATTGTTGATACAATATGCTTAAACATCTCAAAGTGACTATTAACTAATTTTATTGTTACAAAAAATAAATAAATAAAAGCATGGTGATACAACAAATTTAATTGTTGTTTACAATCTGACTTATAAATTGTAATCTATAATTTTTCAAAATATTGTTAATAATTTAATTCCTTAATATTGGCTGTTTTACGGTTATCAAATTTTAAGTAATCTCTAATAAGTACAATGGTATTAAAATTTACTATAGCTCCTTTATACCTATTAAAATTTTTTTCTTTAGAGTTTCTAATAACACAACTTTCCAATATTTTTCTTAAGCCTAATTGGGTTTCTTTATATAAAATTTGGACATTTGTGTCCATAACGTGGCTTTTCGTAATGCAATGATATGCTACGTCTGAGATGTCTTTGTTTTTATTTTTCAAGGCTTGAAATCAAATTCTTAATTCACTAAATTAAATTAAATTTACTTAACTAAATCAAATTCTTCCACTATGGAAAGAAAGAAGATTGTGGAAGAATTTGATTTAGTATTCGCCTTTATTTAACATGTAGACCTCTACTAGCAGTAAATAGTCTGATAATTATAGTACCTAACGTAAGGTTGTTTTATTAAATATTAGGATAAGACTATAATTTTGTAAGGTGATATCTGATTAAAATATCTCTAATTGTATTGGTTAACATGTTTTCCATAGTGTTTTAGCCAGATATTTACTAAGACAAATAAATGTCTTTAAAAAAATAAATATTTTTACCCTGTTATTTTTATATTATTAGTCTTATTTAATGTTAAGGTAGTGAAAATTTGAATATTTTTCTGAGATGTTTCATTAGTCCATTACCGTACTAAGTACGCTTATCATAGTTAAAACAATATCATTGAGGAATATGTTTTCAAATTTTTATATTCTCTATTTTCCAACTTTTGCTTCTTTAATTCGGCGCAAAATCATTCTTTTCCTGCCAAGTATAGTCCGTTCACTATATTTGTGGAGACACGTGACAGATGATGAACCAATGAGCATTAGTTCCTCCGCGTAGCTCGTTTACTAGTTTTGAACATGGCGGCTGCTGAAAATAGAGCTTTTTTCGTTTGTGGCAACAAAACCTTGAAAAGTGAATCTAGAGGAATCATTCCAATATTTATTGTTATTTTAAACAAACACATAAAAATATAGAAAACAAAATCCATCTCTAATTCATTGGTTTGTCACACTTTATGAATATAGATTCTAAAATAATAAATGTTTATGAAAAATATAATATTAGAATTCTAGGAAATGTAGTAACAAATTAAGTCTACATGTTAGATATCAAAATCAACAAATGAGCAGAATACAATTACTCATTAACTTGAAGAAAGTACAGAGGAGTATGTTTGAGACTTGGGCATAGGTTGGCTAAAGAACGAGTATAAGAACACAAAAATGAATATCGTAAATGTAATATTAGGAATTCTGATTGGGCCTTTCATTGAATCGAAGAAAATCGTAATTCTCACTCTATTATTAATATTTTTTTATTAATAAAAAAGATGATTACTTAAGACCAATTAGTAAATTGATGTATATAATATTATTAATTAATTTATTTATTAATTAAATTTGTTGTTATCTTACTTTATATCTTATTTATTTTTATTGATTATTTTTGTATTTATTTTAATTATTTACAATCAGTCATTTAACTGTATTTGTAATTTGCAAATTTCTAGAAGGTTCCCGAAGCTTAGTTTTATTATAGCGCCGTCTGGCGAGTAATTTTTCAAGATAAACTTTCGTGGTTGCTGAGAGAAGGTAGAGCTCTTCGTGAACGTTAGCGTGACAAAGTGTGACGAGGGAGGGGAGAGGACCAGATATTATGTGACGTCACACTACATTACGCTTAATAAAAAAAAAAAAAAAGTATTATCAATTATTTTATATAAAAACATTGCTAAAATTTTATCAAAAAAAAAAATATATATATATAAATTCTAGACAAATATGATGAAATATCTAAGTGAGGGGTTCTCAAGCTCAGGTCATTAGGCCAAATTTATCACCTGGAGTCTGATGTAGATTCGAGAGAAGATATGAAAAATTTTCCATCCGAAATAGAAACAGTCCTTGTTTTGGACCTATTGAGTGAGTGCAAAAGTTCTACCCGTTTTTGGATATGAAAATTTGCAATGGAATTGCCCTCACACATGACATTGTAATGACGCAAATCGTCTGCCAATCAAACATGTGGATGCGCCACATATAAATGCATCGTGTCTCACAAGTTAATCATCTCAAAAAAAATATCAGAGGGTGTAACTTGGAAAGCGAGAAAGAGCATATAAGACATTGTTTGTTATATGAGTTCGATAAAAAGAGTACGGCAGCCGCAGCATGTCGCAATGTTTGTCAAGTTTATGGGGAGGATGCAATAGACAAAAGCACATGTCGTCGATGGTTTCGTAAATTTAGGGAAGGAGACAGAAGCTGCCAAAATCAGGCTAGGAGTGGACGGCCATCACACGTTGGAGAGGACGATATTGACCAAGCCATAAGGAACAGCCCGAACCTAACCGTGCAAGAATTAGCGGAGACCTTCAACGTACACCGGACAATGGTCGAGAGACGGCTGGTTAAATGGGTGTTACGGGAAAGTTGGATCGTTGGGTTCCACATAACCTGACAGCTAATCAACGGGATGACCGAATCGCCATCTGTTTCCTTGCTTTCCCGGTACAAAAATGACCCGTTCTTGACACGAATTGTGACAGGAGATGAGAAGCGGGTTATGTACCGTAACGTAAAGCGTCGTAGGACTGTGTGTCGACCTTCGGATCCGCCTGCATCGACTTCGAAAGATTAACATCATCCCAAGAAGGTGTTATTGAATGTGGCGAGATGTGCAGGGAGGTCAATAATTCACTGGGAGGTCCTGCCACTCAACCAAACCATCAATGCTGCCTTCTACTGTCTACAGTTAGACAGGCTGCATTCAAATTTGGTAGCAAAGCGGCCAGGTCTCATCAATCGTCGCGATGTTATCCTTCATCACGATAACGCCAGGCCACATGCTGCTGTCATCACTCGCCAAAAGTTACTGGGCTTTGGTTGAGAGGTTTTACCCCACCCTCCCTATTCTCCTGACTTGGTACCAACTTACTATCATCTATTTCGTGCGTTGAACAATTCCTTCAATCAGAAAATCTTTGATGATCTTGATGCTGTAAAAACTGCCATCCAAGACTTTTTTTTGACTCGAAACCGCCGGAATTTTACCGCCGAGGGATTCATTTCCTACCAGAAAGAATATTACACTACAGCTATAAAACAAAACAAAAACAAAATATTTAGTTTTAATTTTAATCCTCCATTTTTTAGTTCCATTCGGAAATAATCTTCAATCTTAAACTACTCTGGGGCGACATTTTGAGGGAAATTAAAAGAGATCTGTGCTTTGAGGTGCGCTTGTTTGTGATTGGCTGAAAAATATATACGTCATAATCACGTGGGTTTCCTTCCGATCGTCACGTTGTTACGGTTGGACTATAAGATCGCGGATCAGGTACCGTTGCTGGTTTAGAGTAGAGCTCAATAAAGAGCCACTGATCTACTCAATAACATTTTAGATATAAAAAAGAAAATTCAAAGAAAGCCGAAGGATAAGCATTAGAGCCCTGACCCTATCTGCGATTTCTGTTTCGACCTCAAAATAAGATGAAGGGCATCAAAATGAACCAAAAAGTCCAAAACACAACCTTCGATCTCTAATAGTTGGCCCACTGGGCACAAAAGGACTTTTCAACTTTGGTTCTTTTCCACTCCCATATGGTGATAGATGGCGACAAAGTCTCAACGGCATTTAGTAGACTTTCACCCACAGTATTGCTGACTGTACCAAATGTGACCCGATATCCCCCAGTAGGTCCAAACCAACAGTTGTCAATTCGTTTTGGGCCCAGAAGTCCAAGTTATAGATCCGGAACCAACTAGGTTTGGCTGTACATGTGTATAGTCAGGTCTATATATGTACCAAAAATCAGAAAAATTGAATCGTGCGATTTTTTGACAAATTGGCGCTAGTTACAAACGGGTTCCCCGTTCCCTGTGCTCAACCCTTCTCCAAGTTGAGCCCGAGTTCAAGCAGTTTGCTGCGGCTTTTGAGCCTCGGCTTCATGGCAGGGTCCGCGCCTTGTGGCGCGCGGATCGGCCTTGATGTTGCCGACCGGCAGCTCCCATACTTTGCGTGGCCGAAGCTGTGTCTGGCCATACGGAGAAAGTCCGTGCTTTTGTCACGTGGATCGGCCCGGTTCTTTGGTTCATCCTTGTCTGGATGTCTTCTGGCAGGACTGTGTCCTTGCCTGGTGAGGCGAGGATGGGTCCTGCCCGTGTCTTCTGGCCGTCTGACTCGGGACTGTGTCTTCGCGGCTGCCTGCCCAGACGGGGTCCGTGTCTGCGCACAAAGGATCGGTCTGGAGCCCTGTTGCACAGCCTGCGTTGAAACTGTGGCCCTTGAAGGACAGAGTTCGTGCCTGGTGAGGCACGGACTAGTCTTGCTTTCCCCATGGACTGGTCTTGCTTCCCTGCTGTCTCTGTGACTGCCAGGTGGTTTCCGGCTGCGGCCACTATGCTTTGGTGTTGACGACTGCTCAAACCCTCCCACAGGGTAATAGCTTTTATACTACGGCCTTTTGTTGGTTTAGAACTACTGGTGAGTGTCAGGTCACAGTTTGGTATAGTCAGCAACAGTATGGGTCAAAGTCTACTATATGCCATTGAGACTTTGTCACCATCTATCCCCATGTGCGCGTGGCAAAGGACCAAAGTTGAAAAGTCCATTTGGGCCCAGAGGGCCAACTATTAGAGATCGAAGGTCGCTATTTCGGACTTTTTGTTCATTTTGATACCGTTCAGGGTTAAAACAGAAATCGCAGAAAGAGACGGGGTATCAATGCTTACCCTTCGGCATTCTTTCGCTTTATTAAATTCCAATAATATCCTGTAATATCTAGTAATAATATCTAGTAGTAATTAACGATAATTTTATGAAAGGGTTAAAAGAACAACATGCAATCTCAAGAACCACCGTTTTCAAGAATTTGTTGATTTTTTTTTTTTCTTCACCAGTATTTTTTTTTCCCTTGGCTCTGTTCTAAGTCGACAAATTTTATAAAATTATTTCGTATCAAAGCAAACGGTACAGTTTATTGGTTACATCGTTATGTTGTTATTAATATTTTTTGGATTTTCCCTTCATTCCTACTTAACCTCTCACAAAATGAAGATTCTCTCTTCTATGCTATTATTATGCTCTCTTCTATGCGAAATTGGAAAAATCCGAGAAATTCGCGGCGCTAAGACCTTAAGTTTTGGTTTCGTTAAAGACTGTAGTGCTCTTCAGCGCCGTAACAGAAGATGAATAAAATAACACCACCTTACGTTTTATTATTGAATTATTATTATTATTATTGTTTCTATCAGAATGCGAAAATATCTGCTAGTCTCATGATTCTGTTGAATTCTCCGCCTATCATTTTTTTTTTGCAAAAATCGTAATAAAAGAATTTAACTAATTAATTTTTAACATTGAACGGATAAGAAAATTCCAGGACTTAAAAGATTTGTTTTAAAATGTTTAATATACGATTTAAAAGCTTGAAGATTCATTGCCTAAATTTAATGTACGAATTAGATTAGTTGATCATCAATGGGTTAATTTCCCTGATGAGTCCTGAAGGATGAAACAACTGTCCCAGATTCCCGTTGCCGATAGATCAAGGTGTGAATGAAAAATGGTGCATTTTCAATATTTATCTTTTTCATTTTTCAAAGAAATGAAATAATTTATAGATAATAATATAAATAATTATTAATTCAATTTTAATTTTGGAAAAAACTATGTTATCAAGAAAAAAATTATAAAAATGAATTATAGAAAAATATCTAAAACAAATAGTTTTGTGTTATTATTTTTCTTTATTTTATAATTTATAGCACTTTACTAAAATAGCACAATAAATTACTAAATTATTATAATGATAGTACTATAAGTTACTGTTTTTACTCCACTTTAAATTACTAAATGAAGGAAGAAAATAGAGATTATTCTTTTTAATAATAATCAAAAATGTATTATTATATATTAATAATATATAAAAGTTGTGTTGTTATAAAAATAAAATTATTCAATCAGGTTAACTCACTTTATTACATTCATTTTTCTTTATAAATCACATTTTAACAAGTTAAATTGTTTCCTCAGAATAACTTACCTCATTAAATTATATATATATATCGTATGTTGTGTTTATTTTTCTCCGTGGCATAATCGCACTTATAAACATGTAGTTTTTATGTATTATGTAATTTTTTTATTATAAAATATCATATTAATTAGGTAAATTATCATAAATTTAATTTCCAAAACCCCGTTGACAGCAACACTTCCCTAAGGGGACTATACTGTACTGTGTATTGAACGTCAATAATAAAAAATAAAAGAAAACATAAAATATAATTATGTCGTAAAAGTTTCAAACCTTGGGTTTCCCCAGCTAAGACAATATGGCTGGTCAAGGACCAAAGCACATATTGCCAAGTATAAAAATGGTTGGAAGACTAGTTAGGGATGGGTGGTTGTGTCCATAAATTTCCTAACTATGCATGCTGTGTTGAGTATCACAGCCTTCTGGAGTTGTGCGTAAGTGTTTTTGTGAAGTCCTGGAGTGCTGAGACTGTGGTGCAATGTGTGAGGTACCAGACCAGTGGCGGGCAGGACGATGGTTACAATACGTACTTGGTCCTGCCTCCACTGCTTCTTTAGCTCGTATGCTAGATCGGTGTATTTACTGATCTTATCTGAATGAGTTCTCTGCATGTTTTTGCTGATAGGCACTGCAATATCAATGAGATAGGTCTGTTTGTTAACCTTATCAACAAGTGTGATGTCAGGTCTGTTGTGATGTATGGTTTTGTCTGTGTGAATGGGGCGGTCCCAGTACAGCTTATATGATGGTGACTCTAATACGCTTTGTGGTATGTACTTGTAGTACGGGACCGTGTTCTTAATACGTGAATGCTTGTGTGCTAGTTATTGATGAACGATCGACGCTACCTGATTGTGTTGGTGGAGGTAGTCTGTTTGAGAGAGAAGGGGACAGCCTGATATTACGTGGTCGATCGTCTCATGCGTAGTGTGGCACATCCTGCATTTGTCGTCATGTATGTCTGCATCGTGTAGAATGTGTTTCTTGTAGTTGCGTGTGGAGATGACTTGGTCCTGTGTTGCGATCATGAACCCTTCGGTCTCCCCAAACAGCTCGTCATTCGTCAGCCATCTGTTCGACGCTTCCATGTCGACATGAGGCTGGCTGAGTTCCTGGCGATGTCTGCCATGGAGTTCCTTACGAGCCCATGATTCACGCAGCTGCTGTGTGTGGATGTCGGGGGTGGTGAGTGTTAGAGAAGGGCTTGTGAGGTCCAGGGGTATGAGGTGTGTGTCAGCCTTGACAATGGCTGAGTGAAGTGAGGAGTCTTCTGCGCTTTGGTGGAAGTGTTCCCTAAGTGTGTGTACTTGTTTTTCATGTAGGGTGATGAGATTCATGAGTCTCGGCCTCCCTCTTTGCGGGGAAGAGTCGTCCTTTCCGTAGCGGACTTGGGGTGGTACATGTTATGTTTCGTGAATGTAGTGCGTGTTGTGCGTTGTAGTGCTTCGAGTTCGGTGTTTGTTTATGGAATTATGCCGAACGAATATGTTAGTGTGGGGACGGCAAAAGTGTTGATAGCTTTAGTTTTATTTCTGGCTTTGAGTTGTATTTTGAGGATGTTGTGAATGCGAGCACGGTATATTAAAGAACCATATCTTTATCTTCATTATCATTTAAAATTCCAAACAAATACAAATTTCATCAACATGTCTTCAATATTTCAGGGAGGACGGTTAGGGAACGAGTGGATGAGCACGTCCGTGCCTACCGGAGCGGAACTAGGAAAATTTCAGATTGGGCGGATCATTGTCTGGATAATGATCACAATCCAGACCCTGTAGTTCATCTAATTTATTACGTCACAGATGAATTTAAGAGATTCGCTTTGGAATCTTGCTTAATAAATTGTTGTATATGTATAAATAAAAACAAATCACTTAGAGTTAATAAGGTATCCTTAAATATATTTAGAAAATCATTAATAAAAAACAAAAGATTAAAAAGAATTTTAAAGATTAGTTAAAAGTTCACATGTTTATTCACAAATATTTATTTTAAAATTAATTGTTTATTTGTTTTCAGTTGTTTATGATTGTATTGTTTTCAGTTGTTTATGATTATATTTGATTTCAATTGTTTATGATTATATTTGATTTCAATTGTTTAATTTACAATGTAAGATCTCGCATATGAGAGTTTGTTATAATTTGTAATGTTAGGAATGAGAAAAAGGATTTTTCTCTTTCCTTTTATGTTTCATATTTTGTATTTTTCGTTATTTAAGTTTTAAACATATGGATCTTGAGAAAGTCCTTGAAAAATAGGACGAAATATTGAAGACATGTTGATGAAATTTGTATTTGTTTGGAATTTTAAATGATAAGCGAGCACGGTATGTTTTCTTGAGTGCGTTTTTGATGTTTGCGTTTTCAATGACGCGCGCTTTCCGGAGGCCTAGGTACTTGAAGATCTCTCCCTCTTCCATGGATGGATGGCCAACCCATGGTCCAGTTGAAAACCCTCCAAATTTGAAGTCTTCACGCGCAGTGGCAGTGCTAGACCAAATGTAGGCGTCGGCGACATCAGCTTTGCGAGGCCTCTCATTTTTCCCAGTCAGAAAGAAAACGATAAATAGATTGAGACTGATGTATGAATTATGAGTTTTATTGCTAATCAAATGCTGACAAAAACTATATCAACAATCCCAAATTAAAATAAACGAATTTTCGGCTTTTAGTCTTACTGAATTTTTTCAAGATTATGTCATAGTTAACACTTGCCGCTATTTCCGCATCAATTGACAGAACTGAGAACGCAGATAGTCTCTCTTGGCTCATCGTGCTTCTCAAGTAGGTCTTAATCAATTTTAACTTTGAAAAACTTCTCTCAGCAGAAGCTGCACTGACTGGAACTGTGAGCATTATTCTGATTATGTAAACATTTGGATATACTTCTTCCAAATCATTTTCTAAAATGTACTGGATAAGTTGTTTGCATCGTTGACAGAGTTTAGTGAATTGGATTTTAAAAGCTGGAGATCTTCTTACAGTTCATAAAGTTATAGTCGCTGTTTTCACCTTCTCGAAATATTCTACCTAAATCATTACAATGCTTGAGAAGGTCCTCTTGGTATAGATTTCAAATAATTGATATCATAAATAAAACCAAATCGTTCATAATATTCATTGAGCGCTTTGAGTCGACATTCGGTGTCAACTATGGTAGCATCTATCATTGTATTAAAAAAGTTAACTCTATACTGCATTTCAACAGATTGTATGGATTCATCAATATGTTCATAATCGAACATTCGTTTTTTCTTTGCTATTCTTTTTTCTTTAAATTGTGACTCACGAATTTTGTAAACGATGACTAAACAGAAAGAACTGAGATTCCCGGAGTCTCGCGCGCGGTATCGCCTAACTTTCATAGTGTTGCCAGACCACTCTCCGACTCTGGATAAATACTACTCACGCGTAAGGAAATATATATACGAATAACTAAACTTTTAATAACATTGTTAAACTTTTTGCGAGGCCCTCTCAGGCGCGAGGCCGTCGGCGAAAGTTCCCGCGTGTTATATGTAGCTCGCGGCATTTGTCGATTCTAAATTCCATCCCAATGTCTTTGGTGAACTGTGTGGTGACTTGTAGTAAATTAATAAGTTGTGCGTTGTTTGTGGCATAGAGTGTAAAATCATCCCTGTAGAGTAAGTGTGTGATTTTGTATGGTGTCACAGTGCCTGAGGTAAGCCTATAACCGTGTTTTGTGTTGTCTGGCATGTGGCTTAATGGATTCAAGGCGAGGCAGAACCAAAGAGGACTCAAGGAGTCTCCCTGAAAAATACCTCTCTTTATGGTTATTATTATTATTATTATTATACATTTTGAAACACAGTCAAAAATTCGCTGACTGGAGCCTTTAGTAGATACAAGTTTCAGCCAGAAACCTAAGTATCCACCAGGTATCTGCGCAATATATATGATGTTCCAAGCAGCGCTGTTTTCTGAAGTTCTGATGTTGTTATTTCAGACAACTGCAATTGGTTCAAATACTTGGTAAAATTTTTTGAGATTGTTCCAAGTGTTCCTATGATGATGGGGATCACTGTCGTGTGTTTCATCCAAAGCCGTGTTGTTTCTATTGCCAATTATTATTATTATTATTATTATTATTATTGGTGTTGTAGTTGTTTTTATTTAGTGCTTCACAGACTATCACGAAATAACTAATGGACTATTTTTCAAAAATATTATACAATGTATTTAAATTATTTAACCGGAGCAATAAAAATGATAACAAATCGATTTACAATATTTTAATAGTTCAATCTTTTCCTGTAAAGAATAACAATAATAAATTGTAAAATACAATTAGTGCCAGTCACCATTCTGGTGTGGTCATATGTCTTGAGTTTTATACCATTTACAAAACCTATAAAACAGTATTCCTTTTCCTGCTCTAGGGTTCTAGAAAAAAAGCAGTGCTGAGAAAAATAAGTTTGTAAAAAGAAATGATAGCGGCTCTGACAAAAGGAGCTTACATTCGAAGTAGAGCAAAAGTTTTAATACTGTAATTCCATTCAATAGAATGGATAGATTCCAATAGAAGATAAGGTATTGGTAAACATTTTTTTTTCATTCTATTTATTTAATCCGTTTGCTATTATTATTTTTTTCTCAGAAATTTTTTTCAACTTTAAATGAAACTATAAAAATTTATTTTCCCTAATCTTTTTGCTGTTCAAAGACCAAACATTCAGCTACAGATTCCAGATTCTGGAACAAGATGCTATAAATTTTGGTACTACGCTTTGGTTCATTATATGTTGTTAATTGGTAATTTTTATAAATGAAAGAAAATAAAAATATTTTAATTTTTTAATCTTATAACATATCTATATATTTCGATTGCAGTTTCAGTTACATCGGTATCTTTAGTGAGGTGATGTTAAGGTTAAGACATTGATTTATGAGCAGTACCTTAGCCAGGACAGAATGACTATGATAACGTTCTCAGATAGTACTTGGTAAAGGAGCGGAAATTTTATTTTTTATTTTTTTTGTTTGGATGAAAATAATACTCTTGAGTCTTGAACTCCTGTTTTGATTCCATGCAAGAAATTATCAAGCATCAATACAGAGAGAGAGACTTAAAAAAAGACTGTTTTGAAAATAAGGTATGATCGTTATATACTGATTAAAACCATTATTTCCTATATTTTAATGCATATAATAAAATATACATTAACAGTCCAGATACATACATTAGGAGATCGACCACATTTGCTTCACACCATGGGCTTCCTCATTAAATATGCTTCAAAAAAGATAAATAACTTTTTTTGATCGAGATAATCGAGATTTTCTGCAGTCAGAAGGGATGATCGAAAAGCGGTGATTGCCAATCAAAAACTTGAAAGCATGAAGATAAAATTGGCCTCGACTGACTTTCTTTTAGTTTTTGTCTGGGTCTGATAAGAATCTAAAATAAAACCACTATGTCATTTGACTCTCCATTTATTCAGCTACAAAAAAGCTAACGCAATAACTGAATCCAAACTACGGTTCAAATATTATGACATGCCAAGCACAATCGCCTCAATGCCAGTGTGAGCCACAGCGAAGAGCAAGTGCACTAGATTCAAGAATTGCTTGTTATAATTTTCTGTAAGCAATGATCGGATAAGTTATTATCATGAAAATAATCTATATAATGCTAGCTTTCAAAAGATACCAAGAATATGTTTATCACTGAATCGCCTGTTGAGAAAAATAATAATGTTTCCTATATAGAAAACCCTTTTCGATCATCGCTTCCTGACGAAAAAAACCATGAATATCTAGAAAAGTATATGACAGATCAAAAACATTATATAACTTTTTTCATCTGCGACGCCCTATATATATCTAGTTAAGTTTAATATACTGAATAATATTTTTAAATGTTAATACAATTTCCCTTGCGATAAGAATTACATTTATAAGTTATTTATTTCCGTAGTTTTTTATATACTTAGTTGTGTTGACCATATGTTGGCCATTCTACCTTTTAAGCCGGCATTTCTGCTTTGAAGTTACTTGATACTTTTAGAACTTTTCGATCTAACCCTTTTTTTAATATATTCATCTAATCATATTATATAATATATTATTGTGGTTCAGATTAAAGGACATTCATTTACTGAACTGTGAGCAATTTTTCACTGGTAAAATCATAAAGTAATGCCTTCAAGGAAAATCATCTTACAATGGAAACAATCAGAATGTGACCATTGCAAGTAACAATGACCGAGCAACTAGCAGGAACAATGAAATCATGCGCCGGTTTGTTGACGCATGAGCTTCAGCAGAAGAGTTTAAGACATGAAAGAGAAAGGATGAACATCAAAATGGCGAACGTAATATGATATACAAATCTCTAATAGGATTACAGGGATAAGTCAAATCGAATGCATATATCTAGTGTACACAATAATACTATAATTAATGATAAAAAGGTTTCGAATAAATATTAATCATATTATATACTTTATTTCAGTGAAATAGTAGAGGTTCTATGCGATTCGACAAATAGGGATTCGAGCGACGCCATGTTGACGAATATTATATGATGCTCCAAAGATTACCCAAAGTATAGGGATTCAATGTATGTTTCGATAAGTGATGTTTCAGAAACATCTATTTGAAGAAAACAAGTAAGTGCTGATTTATATAACGTAACACAGGACACTTTATTCACTACACAAACAACGATGTTACCGTTAATGTCAATTAGAAGATTTAGAAAGACAACGATAACAAGTAATGAAAAGACAAGTTGTTAGTTCAGTGTTTAATGACTCTCGCGATCCAAGTGAATAACTTAATGTTTACGCTGTGCATCAATACGCATAAGGTGATGTCAGAAAGCCATTATTTAAAGGAACTGTAATTAAAGGAAACGAACTGATAATATACAATCTAATTTGTAAACAAAGTAAACCAATCTCTAGGAAGAGAGATATTTGTAATCAACAGATACTAATTATTTTTATAGAATTAAAAACATGATTAATTCTAATTATTTGTTTGCATTCATTAATCTATTGCTATTCTTTTATCAACTGTGCTTCAATGTTTAGGGTAGGACTATAAATAAAAAAAAAATATATACATCCACCCACAATTATTATATAATATTATTTAAATATTATATATTCATCTGATCTTTGTGTCTGATTCATAATTCAATTTTATTTGGTTTCGAATAAAATTGAATGTAAATTTAATATTAAAATCTTCAATCAAAATTTAACGACTTTTTTATATTATGTAAAATATAAAATTATAAAAATACAGTGAAATCTCACTTATACGAATATGAGGGGGAACCAAAAATTATTCGTATAAGTGAGACTTCACTGTATTATAAAATCAGAATTATAAAAATATTCCGTAAATTTTATGCTGTTTCTTGTAATATATTTTTCTATGAAAGTGAGGCTTATCACAGTGAATGTCTGTGTGTAAGTCCCCATCAACAATAACTTTTGAACTGCTAGGTGGAGCTTCTTGAAACTTAGTATGCACATTTAAGAACTACAGACGATCTAACTTTTAAACTGGAAATTTTTGCAACTGGAGGCTTGTCGAGAAATTCCAACGAGAAGGCGTCAAAATTCTCACGGGAAAAATATTAATTTGTGAATGGTTTGATTTGGTTAATGTTAATCCTATTCCAAAAATTAAGTAAACAATGGTGATTTATTTTTAGCGACCAAAATTGGTAGCTATTGCATTTGTCCTGTCCGTCCGTCCGTGTCTGTCCACCCCTAACAACTCCCGAACGGAAGATCGGATCGACAGACGTTCCATTCGGGAGTTGTTAGGGTCAACAGACACGGACGCGTTTCAATAACGTGTTCAGAGGCTAAAACAACGTAGGAATGGGTATTTTAGGGGACAACGCCCCCCCCCCCCATGTTCGAGATATTTGTCATTGTTGTCATTGTACACCACCACCCCTCCGGCATTGTTTTCATTGGATTTTCTCTATTGGCTTAATTATTAGAAATGCAACCATTTCATGTCAGTCATTACCTAGAGCCAGGGGCGTATATAAGGGGGGGGGGGCCGAGGGAGCCCGGGCCCCTCTCGAAATAATGAAGGTATGTCCTCCAACGTTTTTTTTTTGGTTGAACAGATAGGTTTCCATCGTGTTTTTTTTTGGTTGAAGAGATAGGTTTTCATGGTTTTTTTTTTTTGGTGAAAAAATATTCTATATACGCCACTGCTTAGACCTTAAGGTCTCCGACTCATATACTGAAAGTTTTCAGTTCTAATCCGTTTATTTAACTTTTCTTTTTTTTTTCTCTTAATCTTTTTTTCTCAATGTCTGCGTGGGTTGTTTTTTTCTTCTTTTCCTAACGTTTTCTTTATTTTTTTCCTAATTTGTTTTTACTTTTCTTTACATCAATGTACTTCTTTTTATTATTATTTTTAATTTTTTTTTATTATTATGGGTTACCCTTCAATTTATGCTTTAGCACAAAATTATAATAACTTTACTATTTTATTTAGTTATTTTTCCAATTAAAACAAAATTTGTTTTTGTATTCAGTAGATATTAAACTTTGAAAATAAACATTGGTTTTTCGTTTTTGCTGTTTTCACCAATTTAAATAATAAAAGACAAAAGTTTAACGTGCGTTAGTATATTTTTACAGTAAAATAAAA
>JAFIDM010001028.1:12949461-12971088 GCA_023159025.1 Thereuonema tuberculata | reverse complement strand
AACACAAATTCACTGAGCTATTTTTGATATTTGTGCTGGTAATCGGGAACAGCGCTGTTTCAAGGCTTATTGGCCTATCATCAGCCCGACCCAACCAGCGATACCTTAGCTCAGTGAAATGGGACGAATAGACAAAACGGACAAACACACAAATCAATGACCCCTGAATTACAAAAACATCAAAATAAAATCAAGAATAAAAAAATAATAAAAAAATGAAGAAATCACATCTTAAGGAAAGTATGCTTTAAGTTCTTCGATCTTCTTGTTTTTAAAACATTTATTTTTTTAAATAAGAAAATAAAATTCTGCTTAATTAAATCTGTAAAATATGAAATAAAAGAAACTTAAAATATATGTTCTTTTTTCCAAACACATCAGAAGGAAATAGCGTTGTTGGAAATAAACAATTAAGATCTTCAATAACTAAATGATGAGGCGTTTCTTTTGTTATAGAAACAATAGGATAGGATAACAGCTTTTGATTGAAGAGGCAGATGTTCTTAGAAGTTAAAGCTAGTAGAATGCAATATAGTAGGTCGGGATCAGAGAAGTTAAAAAACTAAAAATATGAAAAAAAAAAAAGAGGTTTCCCAATGGGCAATACACGAGAGATCAAGTTCGTGGAGGATCTTGAAAACCAATTAAGATGAACTAAGTTATGGTATCAGGCCTAAATCGAAGTCTACATATGGGAAATCCTATGGTGTAAATTAATGTCATCAAAGATAACCTTGATTAAAGGAGCGTTATGTAATCTGATCATCAAAGATGAACAGTTATAGAAGGTAAAATCGTGGAGTAACAAAAGGAGAAGATTCTTGTATGTTTAGCTAATATTAATAGTTGATGTTATGAAAATGAACGATCTTAGCGGTCGGCCTGACTTGGTTTGGTGGGGGAGAAGGGATACTTCCCGCCTCTTGATTTACTTACTTGATTGTTTCAATATATGAATGTTGGAAGGACAAGTTTATGTAGAGCTTACGACAAGTTATATAGAAAACATGCAGTTTTCGTTGATTAGTTTTAGGAAAAATAGTTGACGAAAATTTTGTTTACAAAATTCTCAAATTGTTTATTTTTTTATTTTTGTTGATTTCTTTAATTAGCAATTTTTCTGTATATAACTTGTTGATTAGATACTTCGTCACTTTGATAGAAATGTAAAACATTGTTCTTGTTCAATTCTTCTTAAAATATTTGGAGTTTATTTATTTGACTTTCACGGGATTTAATTTCAATCTTAATTGATTAAAAGTCTGATTGATTTAAATAAATAAATAAATAAAAAATAGAAAGTGTGAATAATTCTTTTTCTCCAAAATGTTTTTCAGTGCAGAAAAATTGAAAATCTCCAAATAATTCTTTCTCTTATTGTAAATATTTTTCTTTTTTTTTTTTAGCATTATTGTTAACGAGAATCAAAAAGAAAAATTGTCGTTTTCATAAATATATTTAGTTAACTATAAATATTTTTAAGTTTAATTTGTAATCAACCAAACTTGAAAAGAATGGATTTCTTGTGGTCAGTTTTCCAAATTAAATTTCAAACTTAATTATTAGCTTTCTTCATGAATTACGTGTAAATAGATAAAATATTTTGGACAACAAGGTATAATATATGTATTTTAACAAAAAAATAAATAAATTACAATTAGAAGTTTACAGAAACAGACATATGCTAGATAAAATATTTTCATTAAACAATTAACAATATCTACAGCTAATGACAACTATCTTATCACAAAATACTTGAATTCCAGTTAATATGTATTATACACTCACTTCCAAAAGTTAAGCACGGAGAGCAAAAATGTTAATTTCCGTAAGAGATCTGAATTAAAGAAGCTGAAATTTGCTACAAAGGTAAAAGGAAGTATGCTAATTATATAAGTAACAGCCAATCACGGTTTCGCGTCGAGAAATATGTAAAACAGACAGTCGTATAAGAAGCCGGCATTGTGAAGGGTTACAGGAGTTGCATGTAAGTGCTGATGAAAGGTGTTTAGAACATTCGTACGATTTGTTTTCAAGCTAGACGTGTTTCTATGGCTTCCAGAAGACGAATGGAAGATTCTGAGCGCTGGCCGGCTGTCGGACGCATTGAAGCAAGACAGTCTGTAACAGATGTTGCTCGTTTCTTCGCCGTTCATTATTCCGTCATTTCACGATTATGGAAACAATTCCAACCAGCCAAACAGTTGTCCGAAGACCTGTAGCCGGTCGTCCAAGGGTCACGATCCCCGCGGAAGATCGATATGTAGCTGTTGTAGCCAAGCGGAATAAAAGATCGACCTCCACACGTGTGACATCTATGGTTGTAGCGGCCATTGGTAAGACGATATCTGCCACTACTGTTCGTCAAAGGATACACATGAATGGTCTGTACGCCCGGGTACCATGAGTTTGTGTTCCTTTATCCGTCCAATCCAAAGGGGCACGGTTACTGTGGTGCCGCCAGCATGTGAATTGGACTATGTCTGATTGGGGTAACGTTATGTTCACAGATGAGTCAAGATTTGCCCTACAACCCGATGATAAGCGTGTAAGGGTCTGGAGGGAACAAGTCACACGCAATCGGCCCCAGAACATCACCGAACATCACGCATTCCGCGGTGGAAGCATCATGGTCTGGGCAGGGATTTCATTGGCATATCGCACCGACCTGCATTTCTACAGACGAGGTTCTGTGACGGCGGTACGGTATCGAGATGAAGTCCTAGACCCTATTGTGAAACTGTATGCTGCAGCAGTTGGTCATTCTTTCGTTTTAATGGACGATAATGTGCGTCCCCATAGAACTGCCATCGTTGACGACTTTCTAGAGAGTGAGGGGATTGCGCGTATGGAGCGGCCGGCTTACTCGCCGGACCTTAATCCAATTGAAAATCTTTGGGATGCCGTCGGCCGTGCTGTATGTCGACGTTTCCCACCTCCAGACACTCGCAGAGCTTTAGAAACTGCCCTACAGGAGGAATGGCGATTACTGGATTTTGCGGTGGTTGATCACCTCGTAACAAGCATAATCACACGCTGTAAACTTTGTATGCAGGTGAGGGGTGCTTACATACCCTATTAATGTCGGTTTTTATTTTTTGTTAATAAAATTTTGTTAATGACGCAAATATGACATCATCTTATAATTTATGAAAATTTATTATTTTGTATATCTCTGTATATAATTCTTTGTTTTGTTTCATGAATTAACATAGAGCTACTTACTTGCAGCATTTCATATCAATCAAAGCAGTACTTGTCCATTTTTCGCATTTGACCGCTTCGTGCTTAACTTTTGGAAGTTAGTGTATTAACGATACGTGCTGTTCGGTTTCGAAAGCCAGACCCGCCACTCGCGGACGATTCTACTCCGCAGAGGGGTGATACGCTGAGATGGGCACTTTCCTAAGACCTGTTTTTTATTTTAGTAGCACGCACTTGTATTTTCGGATGCTTACTGATTAGAATCTTTCTATCAGTTCTTTGCTTTCTATTTCTTTTGAATTCGAGTGAAAATTTCTGTATTTATTCTTCACATGAACAATACACAAAAATTTTATTTCTCTTTATTTCTCCTCGCCCCTATTTTCATGAAATCGAAGGAGACCTGACGCATGCGCAAAAGCGCTGAAGGTTCTCGTAAACAAAAACGAACAGTAGATGCATACAACTTCAGTATAAAGGCAAAAATTTTAACTTTTAATTAATCTCTGTTGATTCCTTCAGTTGATAATATTACTTGACAAAAGCATTATTTTGAAAACAAATAGATATTTCTAAGAAAAAAAGAAACCGTTTTATACTAATTGGAGGGAAAGAATTAATTTGCGATGAATTAAAGCTGTAAAAAGTTCCAAAAAAAGATGTCAAGTTTGAAGCCTAATTCTACTTCATGTCAACAACTATTGTTAAGTTTCTCTTCGAAATTAAGTAGTTTGATTAACCTTAGTTTTTATGTATAATATAATTTTGATGCAAATAATGTTACATATATTTAGTTTTGAATATTTTATAATTGCTTTATTTTATTGTTATCATCGAGTGTTCTGTGGTGATTTAGGAAAAAAAAAAAAGGAAAGGTTATTTTTGGTTTTTTTTGTTTTGTTTTGGTCTATGATTTGTTAAAATAATTTTATTATTATTAATCCTTTAAGAGGAACGAATTGAATACTTTCTCATTATTTGTTAGGCCTGACAAGGACTATTTGTTTATTTGCTTGCTTTTTAGCGGCCCCTAGGTTACATAGGGACCGCTCTTGCTTTTATGCTTGCTGGATGTCACACTCTGTAGTGGCCAAACGGTTAGAGATATTAGAATGAAACCTTCACTATTGTGTTCAGCATCAAAAAAAGTAGGTGACCACGTTCAAAAAAATCAGACCTCTAGAACCATACCCTGACTGGATAGGGGACCGTTCTTGCTTTTATGCTTGCTGGATGTCACACTCTGTAGTGGCCAAACGGTTAGAGATATTAGACTGAAACCTTCACCATTGTGTTCAGCATCAAAAAAGTAGGTGACCACGTCCAAAAAATCAGACCTCTAGGATCACTCCCTGACCTGATGTGGGGGGGGGGAGGTCAAAAGTCGGTGCTTCAATACATTTTTCTTTTATCATATCTCAGCAACCGTTTGTCTGGCAAAAACTGACCACCAATGTGTTCAGAAGGGTCGATATTGGGAGACGTTTATCGCCGTTTTCCTCTCTATCCGAAGCGACCACTTTTGACCCCCCAACTTCCGGTTTGCTGTAAGTCCATTAGGTTCATTATAAATGTTCATTAGGTTCACTCTACTTTTGTTTATAAAATTGTGCATATTATGGGACCGTTTTGCTTTTGACACTGTCTAAAAGCATTACTTAACTTGTTCGCTTCTGTCCTTCTGAAAACTGTTGATTAACTAATACCTGTTAAGTAACTTGTCAGTTCGATAACGGCACCGACTGAATGAGAATGATTGTCTTTGAAGTTTTCAATATACATTCAACGCAATAAATATGTAAAGCAAAAGTTTGCCGAGACGAGAAACAATCGAACAGGAGAGAGCGCAGCCAAGGTTGAATCACTAATTGAATTCATTTTAACATTGAAACGTGATTATAAAATGAGGCAATTATAAAAAAGATTTTAATGTACTATGTTATAAATATCACTTCAATATCCAATTCCAAACATAGTCTTTGCAAATGTGATAAAATTTATTGATAAAAGTGTTTAGCGAAGAACTCTTTCCTTACTCGAGATGATAAATCGTATTTTGACTCTGTAACTTCTACAATGCTGTTTTCGTTTTCAGACGTTTAGTTTAATAGTTACTTTACGTAAATTGTTAGTTACCTTATCTCATCATATTTAATAAATACGTAATATGTGGGTGTTTGAGAAAAAAAGGCATCAATGGTTCGGCTCAATTTAATTTAATTTCTACACATTTTATGATGTTAAGTTCAAAATTTTTAATCCATATTCTAATAATAATTTATAATTACTTTTTGTAGATCTACTTTTTATCTACTTTTTGTTCATGACTAACAATTACATTAATGCTTAATCTCTTACTATTAACAATGAAGTTGTATGCTTTTTACATAATCTGAATTGAATAATTGAAAGTATAATAGACAGTGATGTAAACTAGTGGTTCTCAAATTCTGGAAACAGTAAACATCCATTAGTCCGGAACACCAGAAAATCCGCATGCTGTAGATGAGGTGAATGAACGGTCAAAGTGCTGATTCAACATTTATTAAAATAGACTGATTACTTTTTAAATGAATTTTCATTTTGCATTTTTTTTAAATTTTGATTTAAATTGTAGCATTAAACTTATTAAATTACTATAATTGTATTTTTTTTTTAAGTCTAACTCGAATATTGTTTTTTTTTATATCACATAAAGTGTAACGACATCTGTGTAACGTTCACGTTAATAAATATCACATTAATTATTCACTAAGGTAATTATTTTTTTAAATTATTTTTTTTCCATTTTTTACCACGTTTTACTTTGTTATCCCGTAATCCGGCATATTTGATAATCCGAGTATGCCGGATTGTCGGAAGTTTACTGTATTGGGAATGAAGAGATCAAAGAATAATGTATTGATTGAAGAAGTGCTGTTGCCTTCGTAAAAGATCGCCAAAAACCGATGAATTGTTTTTAAAAAAATCTGAAAAATTAGGAATGCTGAGATTAATTAATTCTTTCGTAATAATTTAAACGTCATTAAATATATATATTTTTCTAGTCGTATACTGACTTAATTTTAATAATATTATTTTAATTATTTGCCATTTGCCTTATATATTAATTCTAATTGATTTTGTTTATAAATATACATAACAAACACATTAATATTCATAAAAGTATAGTAAATGCGTAATGTGTGATTTGTTTCTAAGTGTATTTATGCGTCCGATTGTATAAAGATTAATCTCAATGATAGAGGGACTGATAGTAGCCAAAAGTTTGGGAATAACTGTCTTAAACTGTTTACTTTTTAAAGTAAAACTTGTTCAAAGTCAGCGAAGACTTGTCATTGTCACATTGTATTTTTTTTCTTTCTTTTTCTTTTGAGTCTTAGACTTCAATGGTGAACATTAACCCGCCCTGATCCCCTTCGATTTCTTCCAAGTGAAAACAGGAATTACGATTCGAGCAAAAGTAACGGACTTGGCGCGGTGTGGGTGGTAATAGCGATGCAATTGTATCGCTCCAAAACAGCCACGGGCAAATCCACGCCAAACCAGTCTTACCAGGGGAAAGCTGACCTAGTTGCCGCCGTTGCGATCTCTGAGATTTGGTTCTCCCAAGCAGCAGTTGTTAGCAGACGCTGTGGTTTGTAGTGGACGCTCATAAGGTAGGAATCATCATCCACTTCTTCTTCTTGTTTTTTCTCTTTCAAAGGCGAATGAACTATTGTCAGAAAAAGAAATATATTGGCGTGAACACCTTTTCTCAGTCCTCCTCCGCTTTTCCTTTTAAAAAAAAAATATAATCTTATATCAACATAAAAGGGAAAAAAATGAGGAAATACATTAACTGGGAGTGTTAATTTTAGTAATAGTGTCTGTTAGCAACTGATTAAATTTGCGATACATGAAATCATAAAATAAACAAGAAAAATTGGAAGCTCCTCTTTTTCGCCGGCTGCTTGTCGATGCAGATATGTAGGTCATTTCCGACATTTGTTTAATTCAAATGTCAAATCGTTTAATTCACATTTGAGGTGTTTCCGCTTTATATTGTAAATAAATTGTTGCGTGAATTACGAATATTTGGACGGAAATCGTCGATGTTAATTCGATCCACATCAACACCAAGATGTTAACGTTATTATAGTGTAATTTGGAACTTACTTAATCACTGATTGATTTTATTGTAACTTTTTAAAAGTAGATTCAGAAGTGGATTTTAATGAATAATTTATCTTGTTTTTAGCTTTTCTTCATCTACGAACTCATTGTTGACAAATACTGTAGAATTCATTTAAATAACTGTTCATTATTCGGAACTTCAACTTTAAAAGATCTATCTGTAGAGAAAAATTCCTAGAGCACCTAAATAGGTTTATAAGTTTACATTAGCTAGTATCTGTCTTATCTTTTATTTTTTCAATCAATATACTTATTTTCATCATTTTTTAAGACAATATATATTTGGTTAAAGATGAATTATCTTTATTGTTGTTTTTCTTTTAGGTCAAACTTTAGTGTCATTTAATATTTCTTTTTCTTTGGGATGTAATCTATTTATTTTCTTTAAATTTTGAAGCTTTGTGAAGTTTGTTACTTTCAAAATTAAATGACATTTTAGCCAATTTAAAACATTTAAAACCCATGACCTAATTCATTATCTTACCCATATAATTTTAGTTAGTTTTATTTATTTGTAATTAGCTTAATGGAACAGTGACATTCACTAAATAATTCATTGTGGATTGATTGACATCCATTATTAATTAAACAAACAGTTAGATTTTCATATTAAATAGAATGAAAAATAATTCAGGTGTGTATTTCGGTCATTTTACAATATGTTAAGACTTCATTTTCTAATCAAATTAATTTAAAATAACAGAAATAATTAATGCTAATAAGAATGCTAATACAAATGCAAGGATTATAGTAAGATATCTTTCAATTCGGGATCTCACGATAGAAAATCATGATGGAGCCAACTGTGATCTATGGACTTTTTTTGTCTTTCAGGAATATTTTAAAGGACCAGGTGAAACTATTCGCATATTAATATTTAACTTTTAGATATTAGCGGATTTTTGGGAAAAGAATATTTATTAATCAAATCATTTGCATTAAACAAATAACTATTTATACAGTAAACTCCTGATTATTCGCGATATTGGGTGGCGCGGCAA
This sequence comes from Thereuonema tuberculata, assembly GCA_023159025.1. NCBI lineage: Eukaryota > Metazoa > Arthropoda > Chilopoda > Scutigeromorpha > Scutigeridae > Thereuonema > Thereuonema tuberculata. The sequence goes on along the minus strand of JAFIDM010001028.1, from coordinate 12,962,707 downwards.
CCGCGGATAAGCGAATTCCGCGGATAATCCGAAATGGGATGAAAACGGACGAAAATCAACACAAAAATGTTTTTAGCATGTTTTATTTATATTAAAATGGCAATACATACAGTTTCAGTAGGTATATCGTTACAGTTCTAGTGTATTTAGAAGGGGAATGCTCTCCCGTAATTTAGTGTAACCTGCCGGCCTAAGCTCCCCCACAAGGTCGTTCTTTAAATTGTTTGTCTATAATTGTCTTCACTTACTTTGTTAGCCTCTTTTATTGTTTACCTTATTCTATATATATATTTTTTTGTTAATTCCGTAATTTATTGTACAGTAAAAAAAAAATGGAAACAGGAGAAATTCACAGATAATCTGCAAAGCGGATAATCGGGAGTTTACTGTATACTGAAATTGAAGGTCATTTTACTTTGCTTACATTAATTTAGACTTAATTATAACTCTTGATTGCTTTAAAAGAGCATTCGGTAATCATTTAAAAAAAATAATGTAATATTGTTTTAAAAAATCAGAAAAATACACAAACCCTCTTATAAAGATCATTATAGCTTCCTGGCGATGCAGGATCAAACATTCGGGATCAACTATAAGAAGATGAATGTCAGAAACCAGGTAGACGCTCTTCCATTGAATCCGGTATCATTATAAAGACGGCTGGGTAAACCCAGGGACCGCGAAGACCTAGAAAGCCAAATTCACAAATAAACAGCTACATTATATAACAATAATCAAACAAATAAATTAATAAATTAAATGACTTGCAGTAATGGACCCAGCGATCATTTTTTGTTTGGTAAGAGCAATAAAAATATGTAAAAGTAGAATTAAAAATTCAAAATTTTAAGAAGGATTTTTAATCTTTATTATTGAGAAAATGATTGAGGAAAAGAAATGGGTCATCAGGGAATATTTAAATTTTTTGTGACATGATCTACTGTAGGTCAGGTGGTCTACTGTAGGTTATTTGATGCTTGTAATTTACCTTGTAATATTTATTTACTTCAACGTTTAGATAGATAGATATTTTCTTGAAAATATAAAAAAGTAATGTTATTACTTTAAGATTTTTTTAGATCTCTTTTTCTTTTCTGGATTGGAGATAACCTGGCTATTTAAATAGTCAGAAAAAGTAATAGTTTCCTCTTAAAACTAATAAGTTTAATTTGGATATTAAACTTCAACTCGCAATAGATGCTAACAAGGATACGATCTTTAAATTTTAAATTTATTAAAATAATAAAAAATAATAACTATATCGGAGTTGAGTAAAAGCAACGTAGGTTAAGAATCATAATAAATAATAAGATTACCGCAGGTTTATCATTTTTTTTTTTTTTGTGCTTCACAAGGAATTGTACTTTTAAAAAAAATCGTGTCTTGTTGATGACTATTTGTTTGCTGAACAGATAATTAATAAATTTTAACTGATTGCAAAATAAAAATTTTAGAAAGAAAATTATGGAAATAAATACAGACACAGTAGTATTGCGACCTTTGGACATTTAAGGAATATACAATATTCTTGCTTTATCTTTCTAAATAATATTATGATCTTAAAGGGTAAAATTCGTAGAAAAAAAAAAGAAATATTGTTCACACGACACATCTCAATTAAAAGTAACATTTATATACAATAAACATACATGAGTACTTTCGAAATGATCTACATTTCTTTGTCAAGTGAAATGAGAAATAATAAAAAAAGAAATGAGAAAATAATCAAAATAAAAGATTAACCATAAGCTAATTGGCGTTTAAATCTGTCTATTTTTGTTATCATTTATAAATTTTATCTTTTTATGATTAATATTGAAAATGAAATGTTTTTTAATTTACTTAAATTTAGTTGAATTTGTTGGTGTGTGAATGTGAAGCTGAGAAGATGATGTTCTCCATCGTAAACATCTGCGCCTACAAATATATCCTCGTCAAGATTCAGTTCATTTCATTCTGATTATGGTAATCTAACTACGTTGTTATTATACTAATTCATAATGGCCTGCAGTCGCCAAATGTCCATTTCTTTCACTTGGTTAATTCAGTTGAACGATTCAAAAAACATGACCCAATAAAACTGCGTTCAACGGATTTCCACGATTGGTTTACAGATGGTTGGAGATACAATAAAAGCTCGGTCTTTTGTAAAGGAGGTATTAGGAAATCAGCAATAAGCTGTTCCGGTTTAAAGCTCAAAAGAAGTTTTATTAAAAAGGTAAAGATGCAGTATTTAAGTAGAGATCTTCAGGAAATTTGACGTAATACTACAAAAAAAAAAAAAAAATAATTGTGGATCACTTTTTGATTTAAATAGTTCCTAAACTTCTAAGAATATTTGGCGACCGAATTAAGGATATTAAATTTTTAATACGGATTTTTAGACATAGTTGTAATATATAAAACGATATAAAACAAGTGAATATAATTTTGTGCTAAAGCATAATTTAAAGGCGACCAATATAATAATAAAAAAGAAGAAGCCGTGCCGGCGTGGCCGAGCGGTCTAGACGGCGGTCTGCCGTGTGGCCTATATGCCGGACACCTGGGTTCGAATCCCGGCGAGGGCATGGCTGTTTCTTTCTTCTTCTGTGTTTCGTCCCCTGGAACTTACTATTTCAGGGTTATTCTGGTCGAGATGAGAATCTCGTCCCCCCTTGACTGTTCTAGCCTCTTCCTGATGATGTAGGGTCAGGCTAGCGCGTGGTCCGTAGTTGGCCGATTCGCGATCAAAAAAAAAAGAAGTACAATACCGTAAGGAAAAATATAAAAAAATTAGGAAAAGCATAAAAAAAGTTAAGAAAAAAAGAAAAACATAAGAAAAAAACTCATATGGACATTGAGAAAAAAAGATTAAGAGAAAAAAAAAAAAGTAGATATACGGATTCGAACCGACAACCTTCAGTATGAGTCCGAAACCTTAACCATGAAGCTATAGCTGACAACCGAAATGAGATATTTGCATTTCTAACATTTAAACTAATAGCGGAAATCCAATGAAAACGATGTCAAATATCTCGAACATGGGGGGACGTTGGCCCCTGAAAATGCCCTATTCCTACGTTGTTTAGGCCTCTTATCCGACCATCCGTTCGGGAGTGGTTAGGAGTGGACAGACACGGATGGACAGACGGACAGGACAAACGCAATAGTTACCCATTTTGTTCGCTATCACAATAGCCAGATGGATTTATTGAAGTACATTGGATTGTTGAGACTAAGACGTCATTTGTGAATGGCCTGCTAATTGCGTGATGAGAATTTTAGTTAAGTTGGAAGAAGAAAACTTCTTCATTAAAATTGTTATAGTTATTCGTTATGTTTAGCCACTAATTAACAGTAATGTTATCGAAGAGGCCCCTTAGTGACGTCATTGCATTTCCTAAGATATTAATATTTTTTAAAAAATCATGGAATATAAATTGGTGATTACGAATTTCTTGTTTTGTTTGGTCAATAAGTTAATATCAACAGTTCTTTTCGTTTCTCAATCGAATTCATTCTTTACGATGGAAGAAGGAAGTTGTGATTCTCTGAGATGGTTAATTCTTCCATCACAACACGCCGAGAAGACCGTCTTAGCTGGCAAACCAAGCATATTTCATTGACTCTTTACAATTTCGTGCGGTTAATCAGATTAAAACGAAGAAAAGATGTAGCAAACACTAAAAATAATAGCGAATAGGCCTAATACGAAAAATGTAGAGTTTATTAAATTAAGCAAAAGTGAAAATATAAAAAAAAACCACGTGATTAATGCAATTACATTTATTTTAAATAAAAAGCTAAAACTTACTTAAAAACAATAATTGTTGCAAATTGAAGGATTCTTTTTTCTTTTAATACGGATCATGGAAATGAAATTCATTCGTGAAAAATATCACAATTTTAATACAAACTATTAATTTGATCCACTTGTAGTTAAAATTTTTGCTAATTTTTTTGAATTTTGCTTCGTTAAAGTTAACTTTCGCAATCGAAGAACCCAGTTCCGCTGAAGATTCAATTCGTCGTTTAAAACAACATTAATTGTACAGGAGTATGGAGATGCAGAAGTTGGCTGACATTTAGATAATTTTTTGTTGATTTATACTTCACCTTTTCTGTAATTAGGCTAATTAACTAAATAATGAGGAAAGAAAACTATTTGGTTGTCCTGGCATCGGTGTATTTGTAGCTAACATGCAACATTCAGGAAATCAGGATTTTTTTATTTTTTTTATTTGAGATTGCTTTTTCTTTTTTTAATATTATTAATTTTTAAGAAATATCAATTCTTTTCATAAATGAATCAATGATTCCAAAAATCTTCAAAAAATCTTATAATTTCACAACAACTTTATTTTGTTTCCTACCATTTTAAAAGAAAGATTCCTTAAAAGTTTTATTCAAGTTAATGATAAGCCTATTCTATAATTTATACATAATAGATTATCTCTTTTGAAAATGTAATAAAAATGTTACGAAACATATAAAGAATTTAATAACATTTGTTTCCCATAAAAATATCTATTATGGATAAGCAAATTAATTTTAAAAAAATTGCAAAATAATCAAAAAAAATTAACAAAACACTTGAGGTTTGTAAGAAAAATGTGGTTATTTTTCTTAATATTACTTTTTTTTCATAATTGAGGCACACTCAAATATTACCCGAAAAATTAACTGAAACATTCTTGTTTTTACTTATGTGTTGTACAGAAAAATGATAAAATTAAAGACAACAGCATTAGGGTATTACACAAAACTATTACTAAGGCAGTAAGGTCATCGTGATTTTTATAAATTATTAACTTAAAATTCTAAAATAATTCTAGACAAGCCAAACAATTAATAAAAAGTTAATATTAAAATAATAGCAATGAAAATATTTGTATTTTTTACATGTTAACTTTTATATCTTTTATCAATTTAATGCACATAAAAACAAAAAATATATAAAAATTGTTAATTTTGGAATTTGTTTTGATTAATATTGAAGCTAATTTTAAATTAAATTTTGCTTTCTTATAAATAGCAAATTTATAATTAATATAATTTAAAAAAATTTTAAACTAAGTTGTTTAATAAATACTCTATAGTTGCTCATAATTTGTTATTTCACCTATTAGCATTTGTCTTAAAGATATTAAACATAAATATTACTGATACGTTTATTTTTTAATAATATGTACATATAAGTGTAAATAATAATATTAGGCAAATTAGCTCCCTCCCCCCCAAAAAAAAAAATTGAATCAGTTCAATTTATCAAATCTTAATTTTTTCACAGCGAATTAGGGAAATCCAAATGTTGTTATTTTTTTTTTTATTAATTTACATCAGTACTTTAAATTGAATTAAATTCATTCCACAAGTAAACGGAAGAGATGTTCAGATACCGTTGTTTTTTGCTTGAATAATGGGAACTGTTCATTAATTCTGACCTCAGGAACCAGTCCGAGGATGTCTTTAATATCCGCATTACTAGGACGAACCATCATCACTCAGGGCTGCTACCTTCTCCCAAGGAGAACAACTCTGCAGATAAAACATTCGTTGCTATAACAAACAAAAAAATGGCACCGTTAGATTTCCACAGAAATTGGTGACAAGATATCAAAGGAATATTCCATACCTTTAAAGGAAAACTGCATTTAAGTTGGTTAGGCCTATTTTGAAAAGTGGAATTGAAATTAAGTAAACAAGTGATATTTAAAATGAATTATTCTAAACTGACCTGATTTAATATATGAAATATTTATTTAAAGCAAAACACGCTAAGTTTTATTTTATATTGTGCTTCTATGTTCTAAATTTACATAGTCATTTAAAATGATGTATTTTAGAATATAAACACAAACTATTATTCTTTTTAAAAAAAAAAAAAATTCAATTAAACTTAATTTAACGACTTAAAAAATAGTTTGTTTAGAAAAAATATAAATATGATACTTGTAATTCTGAGTTCTGAAAAACAAAAAAACAAAACATGAAATCGTCATGTTAACAAATACTTTGTAAATACTATGTAATAAATTTTATAACTGCAATTATAGTTTCTATTATAGGATTTTCGAATTATCTAAAAGATAGCTTATTAAAAATATGAATGTAAATGTTTCAAATCATTATAATATTCTTGAACGTTTAGCAAAATATCGACAACGTTATGTAACGTTAAAAATAACTGATTCGTTATATAATGTTTAAATTAATGGTTTCACTACAAAACATTAAAAATAACGGGAAAATGCTTAATTATCTGTCTACATCGTTTTACAAATGTTAATGTTTCAAATTGTTATGTTATTTATCAGAACAACGGCTACTTTATATAACGCTTGAAGTAATGGTTTCATTATATAACGTTAAAAAATAACGGGAAAACGTTTTAGAAATGAAATGTTTTAGAAGTACAATATTTTAGAAATTTAAAAAGAAACATTGATTTCCTTAACACTTACCGTTACTTTCTATAGATTACAAATTGTAAATTTCGTTACTTGATAGGTTATTTGTAAATGCTATATAGCACTAAAACATTGCTTTAAAAAAATGCTGTTTTTACTCTTTTAAATGATCTTCTTGTTCTGTAACTTTCATTATTATCCGCTTGACAAAGAAGTGTAGACCACTTTGAAAGTACTAGTCATTTTCAAATGTGTAGAAGTTTATATATGTAAATTTATAATACATTGGTTTTGTCTTCTGAAAATTTGATCTGTTTTCTTGACAAGGACCCGCTTTGAAAAACTTTAAAAATTGAAGTTGGATCATCTCCAATCCATAAATGTGCATACCATGTTACAAGAAGATCCATCCAGCCGTTCTAAAGTTATCAAAAAGGAGACACTCACACGTACACTCACAATCGATTTGTTGGTCTCATTTCTCTAGAGAAATCATGAACTTCAAACAAAGATTTATACAATATTTCTTAGTGAGGCAAAATGGATGATATTCCAGAAATAATATTCTTACTAGACAGCCATTATTGACGTAGAACTTAGTTAATGGAGCTGCTCGCCTTCATACTATCCCATATACATTTTTCTATTACAAAAAACAAAATCGAAATCCTGAAATAAAGCGAAACCTTTCTCTCGTGTAACGATGGCACATATCTTGAGGGTCTTCTTCATTCCTTTCAAACTACCAGAGGCCTTTGAGTAAATGTTCTAGATTTCCATTGTGAAATTTTGAGGTGATCGGCTTCGTTAATTAAGTCCTTGCAAGAATTTTTAGATTTTTTTTATTGCTTTAATTATATCGTTATCGTTTTGACTCTCGTATTTTTTAATTAGTGAAGGACTTCTTCTCTATATGATAGTTTATTCTAAGTTTCTCTGACTTCACTTTTCTATCTAAAACAAGATGCTTCAATAAAAAAAAAACAAACATTATACTACAATAAAATACCTCGTTTTAATAAAAATTGTTTGAACACCCCTAAAAAAAGGTACTCTCATATCTATACCCGCTACTTGTTGAAATTTATGTATATAAAACATAATTAATTTATTGCATCCATTACAGTCCTAAAAGGGGAAGTACTTTTTTGTCAGTGGGTTTTGAAGATTAGTTTACAAATAATCTGATACAAATTTAATATATGTGGTACAACAACTACAAAAACAAAGTAAATACCTCTATAATAACAATAATCAATACTTAGGCTTCTCATACATACATACCTAAATATTGTAAAAGAAACACATCTACATATGTATCACTTATAAAATTATGCTTACGTATATTTAGGTGTTATATTCATACATATACAAATATCTACTATTTCTTCTTCTTTCTCTAAACCTTTTCTCACTTCTATGTGAGGTTGGCGTTCTCTTCTTTTATTCTTTTTCTCCATTTCTCTCTGTTTAGGGCTTCCTCTCTCGTCCATCCTTTTTCCTTCAGATCTACAACCACCTTATCTCTCCATCTGAACTTGGATCTCCCACGTTTTCTCTTTCCTGAACATCCTCACTCTCTTTTCTACGTAATCTTCATTCATTCGTTCTACCATTTCAGCCCAAACCATCTCAGTCTACTTTTTTGAATTTTTCTGCTCACCGGTCCCACCTGGACTGTCCCTCTGATGTGTTCATTCCTAATCTTGTTCTCTCTCATTACACCACTCATCTATCTTAGCATTCTCATTTCTGCTTCTTCCAGTTTCCTTTCCTGGACCCTGGTGACTGCCTTTATCTCAGTACTATAAGTCATTGCAGGTCTTACCACTATCTTGTACAATTTTTCTTTCATCTTGCAGCTTACTTTCCTGTCGCACAACCCTCCATTCATTTTCCTCCAATTCATCCACCCACATTGGATTCTATGGGATACTTCAGCCTCTAATCCTCCATCCTTCTCCAAGTTGACCTCCAGGTACTTGAATTTTCTCACTGTTGCTGAAAGGCTTGTAGTTTTATACATACACAAATATGTATGAAAAAAAAACACATATATACACTGGATATATATATACTTATCTACATTTGCACGTAAATTCATTAATCATATGCATCCTTTCATAAAAAAATATTGAAACTATATTCAAGTAATAGGATTATCTTTTATACGTTGTATATGGCTTGATATTAACATGCATTAACATAAAAAGGGTGATTCCAAACGAGAGATATCATAACTTCAACATAGCATTTGAGTCACCATAAGTCAAAAAGTTCATAGCAACGTATGTCCAGATCTTTAAAGGAAGGAAGCAATAAGGGTTTAAAGTAAGCACACAAGTAAAAAAAGAATTAAAGCTCTTTATTACTGAAAAATACAGAAGAACTCAAGAAATGTTAATACGTATAATGAACCTTCCGAAACACCCTCCCAACCTTAATATGTTATCCTTTCAGTAGATACAGTGGTTCGTGAGTGCTTCGACTTATACTCAATATTACAGTTCCTCATTTGAAGGGTGTGTAAAGTTCTACAAAGATGATAATAGGCTCCTGTTCCATAACAGCTTTGATTTTATTCTCCATAACGACAGCATTTCTTAATTTCTGTAGTATTACAGTAACAAAATGTTTTCACTGTATTTTTATTTATTTTCTTTCAACCTTATTACAGTATTAATGAATGTAAGGATTTGGAAGTATGTAATGGCCTCCTCGTGCTAAAGTTACGACGTTCGTTCTGAATCGGCCTGTACAACTTTAAATAAAATGTAAAGGAGGTAGTGAGGAATTTCCTATTTGTATGACATTGTTGTTAGTCTCATTAAACGTCCGAGCTTTCATCCTGATAAGCGTGAAGTGTTGAAGGAAAATTGGAAATCTGAAAAAAAAGTAATACAGTGAAACCTCCGAATAGCGGACAGTCACGGGACCGGAAGTTTTGTCCGTTATTGGGAGGTGTCCGCTATTGGGGAGGACTATCTTTTTTTTATTTCTTAGCTTATAGCATGTCATTTAATGAAAAATTACGTACAATCTTAAATTTCTACAATTAACATTGCCCTATGAGAAAATATGAACAATTGCAAACTGTTTACTATTTTCCTTTTTAAATGAATGCTAATCCATTAGTCTTACTTAAAATAATTACAAAATTAATTACAGTATTAATTTTGTCATTATTTTAAGTAAGACAACGGATTAGAAAATTAATTTTATTAACTAAAGTAATCAGTTAACAGAGTTTGACATTTCTTTTTTGCATTGAAAACATGTTTCTCAATATGAATATTTAAATCATTTAACTTTACAAGGCCTTCAGAGTCCCCTTTGCTTCCAACGCCTTTTCTTGCAATATTGGCCCACTAATGGGAATGTTTTTTGCTCGTGCAGCGCAAAACCAATCGATGACAATAGAGTCGATCGCACTCGTCTCCGTTTCCGAACTTTGATGTGTTTGGAGTTTTCGTTGGAGTTCGTGATCCATAATTTCAAAATTTCCTCTGGACGCTACGTATTACTGTAGCCTGATTCTATTGCTTTTGAAAAGCAACACAAGATCGTTCATTTTCTGTAGAATGTTGTCCGTTATTGGGAGTGTCCGCTAACCGGAGGTCAATACATGGAAACGTCTATATTAAGGGATTGGGGACTGCAAAATTGTCCGCTATTGGGGGGTGTCCGCTTTTCGGGAGTGTCCGTTAGTGGAGGTTTCACTGTATTTCGAGAGAAACATTTTATCTGTACTCAATATTCACGCAGAAAACTTTCTACAATGTTATGACAGTATGGGAGGAAATCTAAAAGTTCTACCTAATCGAAATATTGACACCATCTGCAATCAGAAACTCCTTAATTCTCCTCCTTACATTTCATTGCTTATGATATTAGTCGACTATTTCAGATTCAACCAATCAAATAGTAATCGGAAGTTAATCAGTTCCCAAATCCACATCGTTTCTTATTTTATAAAGGAATAGTATGTTGTAATAGAGCCGAGCCGTTTCGGCGCGGTCTTGTGCGCAAGGCGACGGCCTCGCATGAGGCAGATACGTCTGAACCTGGTTTCGAATCCCGGCGTGGCATGGCTATTTGTGAAAAAAATTCTTTTCTGTGTTTGTTTGTCTTCTTCTTCTTTCTCTTCCCGGTCTGAATTCATTTCTTAACGATTTCCTGAGGAAGGCAACGGGAAACCATCTCAGCATCTTTGCCTTGAAATTCAATGAATTCTTCTAGGGGTTCGTTATCCAGAGGTGCCCCCCGCCCCGTAGACCTTATGGCTCACCCCCCCCTCCACATTCTTTTTAATTTTTTTCCACCCCCCCCCAAAATTGACATGACCATCAAAAAAAAAAAAAAAACCCCACTTTTACACTCTTCATTTTTTTACCCCACACCCCCCAAAATTGAAATGACAACCAAAAAAAAACGACTTTTACACTCTTAATTTTTTTCAACCCCCGCTCCCCAAAAAAATTGAAATAACAACCAAAAAAAAAAACACTTTTACACTCTATTTGCTTTTTTTGAACCCCCCACCCCCAAAAAATTTCAATGGCGCAATCTGCGCCGTGACTCCCCGCCGTGGGCACCGTGCGTTATCTTGGGAACACTTGAGAGATCCTTAGAACACGGACCTTCAGCTACGAAGATCGCACTTCGGTGCGAACCGCACGCAACAACAAAATATAGCTGATTTTATTTATAATTGCTTCTTAAATGTATTTTGTTAAAATAAGTTAGGGTTACGATCTAGTGAAAACGGCTGGTGTTCAGGCATAGTCAATCGATCTTAATATGCCTGATAAGCTTGAATCTGGTTCGAATCCTGAGAATGGCATGGATGTTTCCTTTCTTTCCTGTATTTGTCCTTCATCTAATTTTTCGTTCTTTCTGTCTATCTGTAATAGTTGTTACGCGTCCACACAATAAGCCCAGGGATAGCAGTTTTAATGGGATCTATCCATGTCCACTTGCAACCAAAAAATAAATAATAAAAAAAAAGAAGGTAAATTAAAAGAAAGGGATTTTTTTATAATTTGGTAATTTTTTGCAAGAACTTTAATATTAAGCAATGAAAAAAATTAAAAGATAAAAACATTGGTATCTGTGTTTTGATAACTATTGTTGATGATAGTACTTCTTAAATGTAATAAGATTTTCCAGAGACAGTTAAGATTTTATTCAGTTGAGTCACATGTTTGGATTTGGGGCAGAAACGAAATCCGATTAAATGACCTCAAAATCCTTTCTTGTGATTTTTCCGCTTCCCAAGATAATCTTTGGCGCGAAATGGAATCTTAGACTCTTCAGTTCCGTATTTTTTTTTTGGCTGGATTTCAGTACAATGGAAACAGTGGTGTCTTACGTTATTCTTCTCATCAAGGGGCAAATTTTTTTCGACAAAGCAATCGGAAAACTTATTTTACGTAACTGTTGTTGATGAAACAGTGCTTATATTAATTTTGTAATAAGAAGATATTATGTTTTAATTACTTTTTAATTACTTTTATAACATTAAAAAACATGCTATAACTAAAAATTTTTGAAAAAAAAAATGCTAAAATTATTATATAATAAGTTTTAAATAAAATAAAAAAAACCCTTAAGATTTGGTAATATTTCGTCCTGTTATTAATTTTTTTATTTACTATTTTTTTTAAAAAAAAAAGTTCCTCAAAAAGAATTTAATGTCCGCTAAAAATATTTTTTCCAGCTTGATGTTTTAAACTGTGGTTTGAATCTCAATTATGATAACGACATTTCTATCAGAAGATGTTCGAAAGGGAATACAATATGTGCTATGTATAAAGGTTAGATCGATAAGAAAAAAAGTTACAAGGTTGTGTACAGAAAGCAAACTTTTATTGGACGAAAATGAGATAGTGTCACATATACACTATTTTTCTACAAAGTCACCTTGACGATTGGGGCCTTTGTCATAACGTTTTCTCAGTTCTCTCCATCTTAGCTGCTTAGAAGTCAGGGCATTGCTGTTGTAACCACTTTTCGACTAACGTTGAACTTCTTCATTGCTTGCGAAGCTTCGACTTTACATGTGCTCTTTCAAGACAGGAACAGATGAAAATCATTGGAAGTAAATCCGGATTATATGGTGGATGTCCTAAATTTTTTCTCAGTAGAAACCGTGCAGTAAGTTCTCTGTTTCCCGTGCAACGTGTAGTCGTGCCTTGTCATGAATGAGGATCATACCATCATTTAGAAGATCAAGATGTTTCGTTCTTGCACAATTTCATTAAGATTTCTATAGGAGACCAATTATCCAAGCGGATTGTCATTTTGAAATGACAGAGCGTATCTGCAATGACACACGTGGAAGACCACTGATCAGAATAACCCTCTGTCAGATATTTTAGCAACTACCGGCATTATGGCAAACTCATACATTTAATTGATGCGGTTGTAAACTTTTTTTTCTGATCCAGCCTCGTTCATAGGTTGATACTATTAAGTTTTCTTATAACAATTAAACATTTTATATATTAGCAATTTAAAGTTATATTGGATTTTTTTTAATAAATATAAAATTAGGATCAGTATTTCTATAATCAGTCAGATTACTACAATCGATAATAAAGATAGAATTAGTCTTCGATCAGTAAGGATTATTTCATATACGAAAACACTATAAACTCTAGTATCTATAACAATAGATATTGTTCGGATAAACCCGTATAATTCATGCGATTTAAAAGAAAAAAATCATGTCTTTTGTTTCAGTTTGTTGCAATACATCTTGTCTGAATATAATATGCAGCAAAAATAAGATTCAAGTATAGTAGATCCTCGATTTAACGGAACCCGATTAAGCGGATTTCGTATTTAACGGA
>JAFIDM010001028.1:12902421-12944461 GCA_023159025.1 Thereuonema tuberculata | reverse complement strand
TATTTGAATATTATAAACAAACCATAACAAAAATAAAAACAGCCCCTGAATAAATTAAATTGCCCTTTTGAATCAATTTATCGGAACGAATTGGGAACGGCCGTTTCGCCCTTCTAGGGACTCATCAGCCCAATCCATCTTCCCTGATGAATATTATTTCATTTGTTGGTTTTAATAGTTTTTTTTTTGTTTTTTTTTCATGGATTTACTTTCGTTGGTTTATATAAACCTCATTGTTAATGATTTGTTTATAATGAGAAGTGTTACAACTGTTTTGGAGATTTTCAAATCTAAGAGGACTGAAGAAGCAGAGTAATTCCACTCTGCGAAATATCGCAATTGTGGTGAAGATGAAGAAGGAATAAACGCTAATGGATGGAATATATATTAATATTTGGTTTCCATACCTTGGTTTCCTCCAATCATACAATTTTCATTTGGAGTTATTTCTATATTTAATTAATTATTCTAATGTTTGTTGTAATAACATTGTATATTCAAAAAAGAGTCAATCAATTGCAACAGAAAATATACTATTAAAAAAACTCAAATAAATATATATATATATAATAACCGTAGCATAAATTATAAAAATCAATAATCTCTGCTACTTACAAGATCAACGTAAGGATAACAATTTTTCCCATAATTTTATTTACAATGCACTTTTCAACGAAACAGTGATTCATGGTTGAACAGATGGACGAACAGACAGACAGAAGAGATTTGTACAGTACATCTTGAGTTGTCTTGTAACAGCATTTTCTCTACGTCTGTTTTTCTACAACTCAGAATTTCAGAGGAAAAGTGATTAGATAGATTGGTTCATTAAAATAAAATAATAATTTTTCTCTCCTCATTATCTTAGCTAAGAGACGTTTTTTTCTTTAAACCAACACTCTAGTGCTTTTAACACGATCCATTTGCGTGGGAAGAAATAATCCACAAAATATATTCATATAAAACAACATGGTAAAACGGTCAGAGAATGACAAACAAATGAATTCATTTTAAGAATCAAAAGAAATGCTTAAACAACAGAATCCCGTTGAGTAAGCAACAACAAAGGCTTTTCTTGTATGTTATTAAGAAATTCAAGGAACAAGAACAACATTTAACCGCTAGCTTTGTCTTGAGTCTCACGTAAGAAAATTCGTCCTCTAAATTAAACCACACCATTTCTTATCAATTTCGAAATTTTCCAACACGAGAACAAATGGTCTAATATTTCTGTTTTCGTTGATTAGGTCCAAGACGAAGATGCGGCTGCTGGGGATCTTAGCGAGTAAGTATCCATTAATTTGTAATTTGTTATTTATAATTGCTTTTAGCCGAACTAATGACAAAGGTCAATTAGCAACTGAAGAATGACAATTATTATTAAAATATAAATTAATTACAAAACATCGCCACTGAATCAACTTAATTGCTTTTTTTTCATTAATTACTTTACTCACGAATAATTTCAGTACAAATTACCGAACTTGACGCTGAATATTTAATAATAGTAAACTGATTGTTTACACAAATTAAAGCAATTCATTCTATTACATTAAATATATATAAAAAAAACATGTTTTAATTTAATATACTTAAATGCGACAACAATGTGGAAAAGTATGTGAATTAAATATGAGAAATTAACAAAAATAATAACAAAATTTTATATTAAAAATTAAATATTAGAAACATAATAAAACTGAAAGTAAAAAAAAATAGTATATGATCAATAATTAGTTTTAAAAATTGTTATTAATTGAAATGAAAGATTCTTGTAAAAAAAAAAAAGCATGGCAAAAGCAATTAGTTTTAATCAATTAAAAAAAAGAAAACCTAATGCTAAAGGAACCAATAAAAATTTATGATAAATTTAATTTTAAAAGAAAAATTTAAGTATATAAAGTAAATGCCGATACACTGAAATAGTTATTAAAAATGTTTAACACATAAGATTTGTAATACAACCGGTTTCGATTTTCTGCAAATCATTGACAAATAAAAGGACTAAGAAAACCTAAATACAAAAGTCTAAAAACTTATAAATAAGAATTAAGAATTAAACATAAGTATAAGCAACCAATAACAGGACTTCAAATAACTTGCATCACGAAGAATCCCATACTCAGCGTAATAATAACAAAGATATCATACCAGTATGCAAATTTACTTGTACATTTACTTTTACTTGTTAATGATTTGTGAGAAATCGAAAACGGTTGTATTATATATATTTCATGTGTTAAACCTTTTTAATAACGACTTCAGAGTTTATTTTATCTATTATTCATTTGCACACGTTAAACTTCAATTTCTTTAGAAAAATTTAAAGTTAGATTTATTTTTAATTAAGCTTGTCTTATTTTTCAATATATTCTACCCTTAACTTAAATTTATTTAATTGTTTTTTTAGTTTTATTTTACTTTGAAAATGGGGGCTGCTAATTAATACAAAATCATGAGATTTATATTTTTTTGCAATTTTACTATAGTTTTCCACATCCTAATTTATAATCAATTGTAATTGTTGTTTTTACTGTATTATTTCTGATTTGAAATTATAAAGAAAAAATGCAATTTTATTCTTTTAAAACGTTGCAAATTCATGTTCAAAACAATAAAATTTAAATTTAAGTGCAAAAGATTTTCTTTGAAGTTTCCGTTTCTTGTTCCTTTACACGTTGTTTGAATTGTCGTTTCCACAGTCTGATATTTCGGCGTTTGGAATAGAATAGAAGGAAAAAGCTCAAATTAAAAGTTCGATAACCCCTTGTGTGAAGAGCTAATATTTGTAACACAACACTTTCCCCTATCACGAAACTATTCTTTTAAATAACAATTGTTTAAAAAGCTTATGTAAGGGAAATAAAATCTACAAACATAGATTCAGCAACAGTCATTTTTTATCATTTAGAATTCTATTATCTGTAATCAAACCGAAATGTCGAATGGACAGTTAAATACATTTATGTATTTCCGATTTTGTTTTCAAATTTTACTAATTTTCTTTTTCTTTCTAAATCTGTTTAATTACCGTACTATCAAAGACGAACAAAAATTAATACACATATTTTAATTTAAATGAAATTTAAGATTCTAATTAACGAAACTAAATTTAAAGAATTTATAAAATATTGTTTTAGTTAGTATGTTTTTTCTTACGATACTTTCACTTAATTATAAATGACATAGAAATATTTAGAAAGAAAATATTATAGTTATACGAAATAATAATAATAATTTTTTTGCTATTCACTTAAATACATAATTCAGTCCCGTTAGGGATCAAAATAAATCTCTATCAACGGGTTACAAATTCTTTTTACAATTATATTAATCATTCAAACTTAAAAAATAGAAAAATTAGTCATTCCTTTCAATTCAAACAATTTCAATTTCCTTTCAATTTTTTTTTTCACAAATAGTAATAATATTAAAACTCTAACTTACAACAAACATTCATGTTTGTAGTTTTGGTAAAAATGACTAGGAAAAAAAACCTATAAAGAAATTTCTGTTTGAGTGACGTAGGATCAATGATTAAAATTATATTCTTTAACTTAGCCCTTTTTGGTATTGAGTTTAAAGAGAAAAAAAAAAAAAACAACCTAAATACTTTAAGGTTATTTTAGTTGTTTAGTAATGAAATTATAAAAAGTAGTTTCCTCCCAAGGTCATGAAAAATATGAGAATTTACTGACAAGATGGAAGCCAAGGTCGTCCACAAAGGGTGTGGCGTGAGGAGGTTAGGGATGTAGTTTTCCTCCCCACCACCCCTGAGAAAATCTCAGTAAAAATCAAGAGAAAATATTGAACTCAACTTTCATCTTAAATCCTTCACAAATTCACTATAAAATATAATAAATTCAAAAATAAATTTTTCTATCAAAAGAATAAAAGATTCAAATAATTAACAGTTCTAATAAGTTACAATAATTGTAAAAAAAAGTAAATGTTTTATTAATTATAATTTTATTGATTTCGTAGCGTGATTTTTTTTTTAATAAAACTCAAAAACTAACGAAAAGTAATAAAATTAATGGGATATTATTCAATAAATAGTTTAAATAAAATATTAATAAATTTTAAAAACCTGACCTCAATTCTCGATCACTGGTACTCTAATAATAATTAAAGTACTAACTATTTCAGCATTATCTTTTTAATTCTTAAATAAAGTTTATTAAAAAAAGTAACAAATACACATTAAATTTCAAATTTTTTAAAGTCATTTTGCTGAAGCACTTTTTTTTTTTCCAGCAATCGGTATCTACATTTTTGAAAATTAAAAAAAAAATTCAGGTTTATACTTTAAAATAAAGTCTCTAAAAATAAAGAAACAAATTAATAAAATGAGGAAAAGGTTCATTGAATCATATATTACATTAAATTGTTATTATTGTATTATGAAAAATATCTATACTTAATTTTAATAACATTGTTACGAAGCCAGGTTACAACTGAACTCTTTATGACCTCAACATAGCTATTTATATCTTAAAACATCCGGAAAGGATGTCTAACAAGAAACTTCTAGAACAACCATACAGTAGTTTCAAATTAAAAAAAAAAAAAAAAGTATCTGAATAAAACCTCTCTGAGATAGAACCCAGCACCTCCATTCTAGGAGTCCACACACTTAACCATACAATTTACAAAACTCAAATCATGACAATATAATATATATTCGTTATCTTTCTACAGCTAATAAACTTACTTAACATATATAAAATTTAGATTACGAGTATAAACTATGTAGTTGATGTTTGCATTAATGAGTTCGTAATTACTGTAACAATTCTATATTCCTGATATTAATTTTAATTATAGACAAATGAAATTTTTGATTTTATAAAAAGATTCAAATAATGTGTTACCAAGGTCTGTTTTTGGCTTAGACTTATCTCTGTTTTGTTTTGTTGTATCTGGGTTTCACATTAAAAAAATCAGAAGCTTTTTTTTTATATATAGTGTATTAATAATAATCAATAATCGCATTTATACAACTGAGTTACGGCGTTTATATGAATTCCGTATATTATAAAGCTTAAAATAGTGAATTAAAATATTCAGAAATACATTAAAAGACTTTGGATCTTTAAAAATTCCATTTGAATACTATATAGTCATATTATAAAGAAATAAAATGTATTGAAGTCCATATCTTCTAAGAGTAAATTATCCAAGTTTATTTTCAATCGTATAGTTTCTACAGCTTTGAAAATTTTCTATTATATTCTTTGTTAACTATTTTACATTAATGAAGTTTCATTGAATAAAATAATAATACGAGAGAGATAATATAAAATTGCTTCTATTCTAAAATAAATTCAACAAAATAATAAAATCATACGTTGAACATTGAACAATTTCGAAATATAAGAAGTATTATTATAGTCTTAAAAACTTATATTTTCCTACAGAATTCAATAATTTCGTTAAAACAACTTAATATTATATTAATATTAATAAACTATATTTTCAACGAAATTGTGATTCCAAATATTATTTTCTTCATTTCCAAACTTTTGCTATGATAACAAATCTTTTATTAGGTAGTTGAGTTTAGTATGTCAAAAGTATTTATTGAATATTTTTGATAATTTAATCATATATCTTTACAACAAAACAAAAATTTTAGCAAACCAAAAAAAAATGCAAAATTAAGCCTAATAGTAGGCTAAATATATTAAGGTACATTTAATTATTGTGGGCCCGGTAGCCGAGTGGGTAAGGGCGCTTGGCTGTGGGTTGGAGGTAGCGGGTTCGATTCTCGGCGGAGGACGGGAATTTTTCCACGCTTCTTTCTCCTCCAAACGGGCAATAGGGTCTACCCAGCCCTCTATAGAATGGGTACCGGGTTTCTTTCCCGGGAGTCAAAGGCGGGCGAGCGACGGGCCGACCCCCTGTCCTCAACTTTGTCCCATTAGGTTCTGAACACTGGAGCCTATCCTCCAGTTGCATTGCGCAGTCCTCTGGGCCTGATCGCGCCTTTAACCTTTAACCTTTAACATCTAATTATTACAGGACCAATAAAAGAGAACTAACTTTATGAACCAAGACATGTTTCAGTAACATGTTTCGAAGAATCTTCATCCTCAGACTGCAAACAAAACTGAAAACATATAGGCTTATAAGAGCCCCAAAATACAGAACATCGTAATTAATAATCACTTACATAATAATTCAATATTAACGTAAGTTATAATCTAACACACTCCTTATAGATAGCTCATTATTATAACAATTATTAGTGCCAACAATGACAGACTCAAAGAATTTACGTAAATAATCGTGTTTTTGCTGACCATAAACAATTGGTTTATTTGTTATGATCTTGTGCCCCATATCCTTATGATGTCTTGCCGTTAGATATTTTAAATCATCTTTTTCAATAGCATTACAGTGCTCATTCATTCGAATATTAGTCTGTCTTTTTGTTTTTCCTATGTATTTGCAGTTTGGGCTACCATTTTCACATTTTATTCCATAAATGGTGTAGAACTTGTCCAAATTATTTACTTTTTTATTTTTACTGTTAATTAATCTTTCAATGCTGTTGTTTGCTTTATAAGCTAATGTAATAATTATATTACACACACTATAGATAATAAGAAATACTAGTCGGCTACCCGTCGTTTCGCTCCGGAAGCCTCGCGTATGTGACGGAAAACAATTTGTTATTTATTAAAAAAAACACACACACACAAATTACATCAAATGAAATAAAAATAAAAAAATTAAAAATTTTTTTTTTATTTTTATTTTAATTTTTGATATCTATATTCTCTCAATCCACGACTGCTTTTAGAATCAACGTGTGAATCATATATCTATGATATATTTTTAGTTTTTTTAGAGATTAGAATGTAATCCTTGTGGTCTAATGCCTAAAACGTCTAACTTCGGAGCAGAAAGTTGCATTTTCGATTCCAGAAGATAACTTATAGAAATTATTTCTATTTTAGTAAATTACAATCATTGCACCAGACTGACAGAGAAAAAAAAGATTTTAGTAATATAGATACACTTTTCAGTGGCATTTGAGTTACAAATAGCGAATTTTCAGTATTCTACCTAATAGAAATAGTGATTCTTTTTTTTTTCTTTTCTTTTTTATCCAATTCCAATTGATACTTTTCATTGGTTTTTGAGTTACAAATAGTGAAAATTATCTAATAATCTAGGCTATCAGATTGTTCGATATAGATATTTGAAGAAGAGATGTTCAGATGGACGTTGGTTGATATAGATGATAAATGAAGATCATAGCTTGTATACGAAATTCTTCGCGATAAATTGATTGTGACTATTCTTTAGAGTGAAGATAACCAAATTCTGTTGAATTGTGACTCAAAGACATAAAGTTGTACGTGAATGAAGACAACGTTTTCCAAATATAGGGCAACTTTATTTAGAGTTTATCCTTGAGCTTTATTGATAAACATCGCATAAGAAGGTCGGATCGGAAATTGTTTTCTTGTGAAAGTGAATGGAAGTAGATTATCGCATGGTTCCATAGTTATCCTATGGATGAAAACAAAATCTTCTTTGTGAGTTCTGTTATAATTTCGGTTTCTATAAGATCATTATCGAATGAACGGCATTTAAGTTGAGTTCCATTGCAGTATGCAAACTTGGGATTAATGTTTCGCAACAATATTATTGGAGATCCAATCTTCAATAACAAACGATGTTGAGGAATACTGCTGAGATTCAATGCGTTCAGATATTCGGGCAAATAGAGATGTTCGTGTGATGGATTATCAGAAGTGTCAATTTTATTCGCACTTGTATGCTCTGTAGTCTCTCCTTGTATTCTTTGACTTATCCTTCGATTGATGTTGTCGACACTCTGGTTCATCTTGGTTGATGAGCCGCATATTCATCGTGAGTTTTTTTGACTTTGATGTGATTCTAGCTTTTGAGTTACAAATAGTAATTTTTCAGTATTCTACTTAATGGAAATACTGCTTCTTTCTTTCTTGACTCTTTTTTTCATTCCAATTGATACTTTTCAGTGGTTTTTAAGTTACAAATAGTGATTTCTCAGTATTCTACCTAATGAAGTACCGCTTCTTTCTTTTTTGACTTTCTTTTTTATTACAATTGTTCCTTTTCAGTCAAAGTCAGTTCAGTTTTGTTAGATAAATCAAAAAAACAATATGTAGACAGTTGTAGTTCCCAAGGCCAAAAGGATAAGTCGTCTGACTTCGGATCAGAAGGTTGCAGGTTCGATTCCTGTCGCGAATGTTTCATTGTAAAAATGCTTTCTATTTTTCATTCTCACAGAAAACTGCACCGGACAGACACACAGACAGACAGACAGAGAAATAAAAGATTTTAGTAATATAGATTGTTCCTTTTCAGTCAAAGTCAGTTCAGTTTTGTTAGATAAATCAAAAAAACAATATGAAGACAGTTGTAGTTCCCATGGCCAAATGGATAAGTCGTCTGACTTCGGATCAGAAGGTTGCAGGTTCGATTCCTGTCCCGAATGTTTCATTGTAAAAATCTTTCTATTTTTCATTCTCACAGAAAACTGCGCCGGACAGACACACAGACAGACAGAGAAATAAAAGATTTTAGTAATATAGATTAAGATAAAGTTCGCAATTTTCATACTTTTGGAGTTATTTTCTTTTTACTTTAATTCTTTTCATTTTTTGTTGATACGGATGGATGATTTCACATAAGTTCAATTTCCTTTCAGTTTTAAAACTTAACAGAAAATGTATAAATAAGTTGTGGATTAATCAAGATTATCTACGACCTTATCTACTTGTCTTTGTATCTCTGAGTGAGCTTACCTATGTCTGTCTCTAAAATCTAGAAGAAAGTTCTCGCAAAGAATTTTTGTCTCAAAGAAGTCTTAACTTCCACTGGAACTTCTCATAAAGGCCGGAAGTTCTTAGGTTGGGGACTTCCGGCGACTTCTTGCCTGCTTTCCTTCAAAGATGGCTGTTGAGTGAATAAATAAATTCTATCGTTGATTTCAGGAAGGACGAAGATTTCATGCTACAAGAATTTATGTGAAGTTTAAATGATTCAATTCATAACTTACAACGAGCGTTTTACAGAATATAGACATGAATTGCACTTTTATAAAGAACTGGTACTAACTTCATTTTGTTGTCTATTACGTAATGAAAATTCGAATATTTTTCCGCCAATCACAGGATAGGAAAACTAAGAGCAGTTAAAAGTAGAGGATCTGTCACGTGATTACTCTCTGCAAACGAAAAGCTAAACAATCTACAGAATACGTTACAGAATACGTTTGAGCGTTTTACAAAAGTTATTTAGTGTTTCTGCATATAGGCTAATAATCAAAACTAACAAGTCAATTCACAGTTTTATATTAAACACAAAACTAAAAGATCCCTTACAATTTGCAATCTATCAAAATACATTTATTCAAACCATTGTAATTCAAGGGTCGAGGACAATTTCAAACGATGCCCGCATTGAGCTCATTTAATATGTCTCGATCCCCATTCTGGCCATTTTATACCGGAAGTAGACACATTGGATCGAGGATATAGTGTTCGTTCTCAGATTAGAGACCAATTTTGTCCAGTTGTCACTACTTTCCTGACCCGGTCAGATTGCCAGCTCAAACTGGAAGTGGCCTGGATCTGAAATCGGATTTTTTTTCTCCAAACTTCTGGGCCAAAGGAGCACAACCTCGGGAAGTCTGAGGGCCAACATTTTTATAAAAGTCAGATGGAGGGCCACAGAGTCCATCCTCTAACCCCCACCCCCCCAAACCCTTACTACATCTTACTAATTAACAATTAATTTATAATAATAAGTATCTTGAAGATCGAGCTTTGCTCGTAAAATAAAACAAAAATAAAATAAGAACAATCTGGTGATTTAACCTCCCTTTCGGGCAAATGGGCAGCTCCCCAGTGAATACACGCGACGTTCAAAGGAAAAAAGCTTTAAAAATTATTATTAAGTAAAATTATTACAGTCGGACCTCTTTTTAACGAACCTCTATTTTGCGAATTTCTCTATTTAGCGAACTTTTCTTTGGAACCAAGAACATTTTGCTAATTTCCTCGTAAAATAACCTCCAAATAGCGAAGTTTCTATTTAACGAACTTTTTCGAGGATACAGCTAAGGGAAAAAGAAGAAATTATCGATGATGTGCTGATTGATGATTATCTTTCACTTGATTTTGAAGTTCAGACCTCTGAAACACTAACTGAATCGGATATTTTAGACAGTGTGAAAAATAAAAACAATACAGCTATGAATTGCGATGAAGATGAAGATGATGAAAATGGAAGTGGTCATGATGAAGAAATAAAAAAAAAAACGTTCGTGTGATGAAACGCTAAAATCATTTAAAAAAATTCGACGCGGATTACAATTTGAAGAAAATACGCCTGAAGGGGTTTTTGGTGCATTGCAAAGATGCGAGACGTACTACAAGACATACACTTTTTCAAAAAAAAAAAAAAAAAAAAAAAAAAAAAACTCAGATAAAATTAACAGACTTATTAGTAAAATTTAAGTACGCACGTGGTAATGTATGCTTACATTATTTAAGCATAAAATTATTACTTTAAGTAATTAAAAATTATTTAAAATTATTACTTTTTTAATAATTTTATTTTTTCTGTATTTTAAATCTGCTTTATGCAGTTTAAAGTAATTTTAAAAGTGAATCTCTATTTAACGAAATTTCCATATAACGAACTTTTTTTCGGGATTTAGCGACTTCGTTAAATAGAGGTCCGACTGTATTTTATTATATCTAACAACGCACAAAACACGGATTTACTAAGAATAAAATAAAACGAAAATAAAGTAAGAACACTGTAGATAATAATCTGATATCTAGGTTCCACGTCAACCATTTCCCCCCCCCCCCCCTCCCTAAATCAGTTTCCCCGAAGTCGAGACCTAGCTAAATCTCGCACCCAAAAACATTAGATCCACCCCATTTCTTCAAAATGCTAAGGCCTATTTTCAAGATAAAATTTAGCAGAATTGCTCGGTTTATTGTATTCGATTAATAAGAAATGAAATTTAGATAAGCTTCAAATTATCAAGATGCTAGTTGTGTTTCATATCAACATTCCAATAGTAAAATCCGAGAGAGTTGCTATTGCAAGTTATGACTTTTTCAATGTATCTGTAGCAGGAAATGTAAAGGCTCAAATTTAATTTTAAGTTGGATACTGCCGCAGCAAATATACCGGTGGCGCCGCGGATTGTGAACCCTTGCTCTATGCCAGCGAGGTATGACTCATGGGATTCCAACCCCTGGTCTGAGCTATTGAGGTCACAACACACACACACACACACACACACACACACACACACACACACTCAGACACATACAAACACAGACACACACACACATACACAGACACGGGTAATCTTAATAGTGAAAAGAATTTTACAAGGTCGCTTAAAAAGAAAAGAAAAAAAAAGGTAAATAAAAATAAAAGTAACAAAAATCAAACAAATTCTTCTTAATTAACATTTTAATTAATTCCTTTAATATTTACTTTTTATTATTTAATTTACCTTTTAATATTTACGATTGGACATTTACTTAAAAATTGAAGACAGTTATTTAAGAAAGGAAACAGCTTTATAATTTATAATTCAAAGACTGGACATTTATTTTTTAAAATTGAAGAATTTAAAAGATGACAGCGTTTTATTTTCAAAATTGAAGACAGCAATTTAAGATATACAAAGATTGGTCATTTACTGAAAGAAGACAGCGATTTTAAACAAAGGACAGAGATATGGACTTTTTTATTAGTATGCTTCACGTTTTTGTTTGTTAGTTTGGAATTCTTGATTGTAATTTGTTAACTTTAGCTTTGGGAAGGAGGGAGATGTTTTCTCTTCCCGTGATGTTAAAAAGACTTGAAAAAGAAGGCCGGTTAGGCCTACGAAATATCGCCTTTGTAGTTTATCGAGTTTATTAAAGAGTTATTAAAGTAACCAAAATCTGTCATTTACATAAAAGCTAGTCATTTTAAAAAAAACAAAAAAAACAGTGAATATAAACCTTATGTTCTTTTAGTCATAGTGAAAAGTATTTTAATTATGAAGTTTTTTGTAAAAAAATATATAACACAATTAAGAAATATTCTCATTTCATTTACTTGAGAACGTTTTCTTTTCTGTGACATTGGAATCATTTAAATTCTTTGAAATCAAACCCAACCTAACCATTCATTCAATGACCCACAACGGACTAAAAAAAAATAATAAAATTACAAAATGCTAAGTTCAAACTTATTAAGGAGCTAAAAACAGGCGTTGGGAACTCAGTAATCCAACTAGCAATTTAAATGTTTATGAGAAGAATTAATATTAGGGAAGTAGCTTCCGTCTAAAGTTCAACGGAAGGCTTCTTAATTGGCGACCTTCAGACACAAGTCTACGGAATCCTTGTGAGAACATCGTCACTATCCTAATTATTATCTTCTATTAAAAGCTGTAGTTAATATTTTTAAATTATGTGTCAAGGCATTACAAGAAAAGCAGAATATTTAACCTATTTATGTTGATGTTTTTTTCGTTTTATAGATAAAATTACTGACAATGAATTTATTAACTTATAGGTATTTAAAGGTATTTCCTGAAGTTAAAGTATTGGACAGGTTGACATTCAGAAATCCGGCCATCGATAATCCGGTTCCTTCAAATTTCCGGCATTGATTTCGGAGCGCAAATTCTGTAGAACTATTTTATTTAGTTGGTGAACATTAAACTTTCATTTGCTTGTCATTTAGTATTTAATTTTCTTTCTTTAAAGGACTATACACGTAGTCATTTTCTGTTAAATATATACAGCCTACAGAACCATAATAAAATCCGGCATTTTCAAAAATCCGGTACTCGTCAAGTCCGGAGGTTGCCGCATTTTCACCTGTACTGTATGTCAACCTGTACTAGGAAACGATAAAGTTTCTAGATTTATTATTGAGTCGAGTATTATAAATAATTTTTAGAGATAAATAAGAAGAAAAACGAATGGAAGCTAGTGCATGATTGAAAATGTTTAAAAAGTATGCGGGAATGAAGCCAGTAATATTACTAAAGTTGTTATTGTAGTAACAATTCCGAATTGCAAGATTTTGTTGTATGAAGTTGCTGTAGGATTTAGTAATAAGTTACGTTATGTTATTATCTTTGTTGCTATAACCGTTTTCTATTTAAAATCTGCTGAGACGCCAGAAGAAGCAGAGGAATTTATTCTCTGCAAAATATTGCGAAAGGTGATGTTATCAGTTATGTTTTCAGCTACCGTAATAAATAATTTATCTGAAGACTTTGTGGAACTAGGTATTTAGTTTATTAATAATAAGCAAAGTCAATTAATACACTAATGAAATTAAAACGCACTTAGTATTTATATATAGGAATATGTTTGTAATCCATCGCATGGTGGGGACTCAGCATCCAGCGGAGGAGGGTCAATTTTCAGGATAGGTGGGGGGGGGGATATTTTAAGTTGGACCATAAAGAAACAACGTACCAAATTTTATAAAAATCCGTCGACTCGTTTTAGCGTGAGGAGGGTATAAACAAACAAACAAATATTCATGTGGAATAGGAAAACTTGTAGTCAAAAATGTATGTAGGCATATATATATATATATATATACATTAATATATAAATATTATATATAAATAGAAAAATAATAGAAGTCAGTTTCAAAAGTTTATTATATATTCTTACAATTTCAGTACGTACGTAAATATAGTCCTAAATGTGCTTTGATTAACAACTTTAATAGAAATATCACCATATTCTAATTTCAAATGAAAACTGAATTAAAATATTTTTTTTCTTCGTTAAATTGAATCTCATCATAAGTTAACTCGATTTTTTTTCTTAACGATGACATACTTATAATCTTAACCTCTACTACACCATCAAGGGGATGACTTGATTTACGCAGACACATGTGACCCATTTCCATAACCCCCGCAAATATCTTCCTGTTTTGTTTCTTTTGTATATTATTCAAGTCAAGTCGCCATTAAAGGGAATCCGTAAATTGGAAATAAAAATTACAGCCACAGTAAGGAAAAAAACAAAAAATAAATAAAAATAATTAAAGTATTTGAAAAATGTTCGTTTCCAGTTTTAAAAATGATTGCCTAAATCCTTTAAACTACTAATAATTTCTTTTAGAATACTTTAGACATAAAAGACCGTTGTTATAGCGTTCTGATTTCAAATCATTTGGATTGATGAAAGAAAATTCTGTTGTTTAAAGGTTTAAATAAAAATTCCAAATTGTCATTGAAGTGATAATGGAAAATTTTCTAAAATTAACGATACAGAATGAATAGAATAAGTAATGAATTAGAAAGAATAGATGAAAACTTATTGAAAAGTATTCATTTCAAATACTATATGGGTTAGGACTGACTGAGAGGCCAAACTTGCTAAAACTAAAGTGTGCAGAATAATTTTCATTTTATTTGACGTTAGGTAAAGACCTGTAATTCTCAACTTTTTTATTTTTAGTTTCAATTGCGATTTTATATGTTGAATTTCTTGATTAAATATAAAGGTTCATCACACTAAGATTAATATTAATGTTTCAGGATTACAATGCGACTTGCCTAGGGCTCTAAGTACCCTCGCACCGACCCTGAGGCAATCATTTGCTCAAACGGATTTAATATAAAATAAGCATATTTATTTAAAAGACAAAAAATAAAATTTATACTTTATATTTTAAAAAATTAAATGATTTTTCGTCATTGCAAATATATCAGAGAAAATGAAGACCACCTGACCACCTGAACTGAAACCTGTTCCTCCAGCCCTTCGATTTACCAGTTGAGATTTGTTCCAGCGCAGCGGTCGAACAAAAAATAGCATTTTTCTTATCTACCGCTCGAAATATCTCAGAATTCCCTGAACACGAGAACTCATTTAGATATTGCCTCATAACTTGAATCTTATCATAGAGATTCAATTCTATGCATTTTTAACTTCATTGGAAAAACAGATCTGGATACAGGATGTTTGTTTGTCCTTTTTCCTGTTCAGAATTCCAGGAGTGCCTTTAAATCGATATAATCGTAAAGTATATTTGCAGATTTACGAATCATGCAGTTATTGCTACTCAATTGAAGAATTGCAGATGAGTGAGTGAATGTAGTCCAAAGAACTCAAGTTCATCTTCATTTCAATTTTATCAGTTGAGTTCAAGAAATGCACTCAGATCGAATATTGAACCTCGGAATTTAAAAACAGTAAACGAGGTTCATGTTTAACGAACTTGTATCTTTCGAACTTGGTTAAAATTTGGAAAGAAAGTTCAGTATTGATAACATAAACTGTAATAGTGAATTTACTTAAATTGTGCAACTAAATATTGTTGCAAATTTTAAAAAAATTAAAGAAAAATGCATGATATAAATATATTTTAAAATTTGAATTAATATTCTTTCAAGCAATAATATAAATTAAATTAATAAATTAAAAAAAATAATATTCCTATAAAAATTAAGTCAATAGCATACAATTAAATTATATTATGAATTTTAATTTAGTTAAAAAGAAATTCATGGTCAAGAGATCAATTTCGTGTTTTGAACTGCTTCGGTTTAATAAAATTACATTTTAAAAGAATTGTTTCATTAACTTAAAAATGAAATTTAAGCTCCAGGTTTAAGCTCCATGGTAATTTTTTTTTATAAATTTTGACACTTTAATTTCTGCAATTTTTATATTTTTATTTTTTTTTTATATTTTTTACATTTTAAATTTGGTAAATGGGTCAAACCGAATTATACGAATAAAATACCGAATTTTTAATTATCATAGGATCTAATTCCTGTATTTTCTTACAAAGGATGTTAGTTTATCAGCTGATTTCACTGAATCTCCCACAATGGATATCTATTACGTTTCAACGTGATGTATTATCTTGACGTATCTTAATAACAAATCTTTTACGATTTTCCTTTTTTTTTTTATCATTTCCATTTTCAGTAATAAATGGCTATAAGAATCATACATGAGAATAAATACTTATAATTTCTTTTAAGGAAAAAAAAAAAAAATAAATCACCCAAGGAATAAGCAATACTCTTAAAATTTAACAGATATTATATCAGCTGTAGTTATTCAATGATGAACAGTAATATTAATGTTTCTTGTCTTGCCGTTAATTAAAAAAAATCAACAATTCTTTTCTGACACAAATTGGGAAATCTATATTTTTCTTTAATCTATATTTTAAATCATTTGTTTTAATTATCATCACAGTACACAGTCCCTGTTTTCCTTTAGTTTTAATTTAATAATGGCGTTCCATCAATTACAGAAAATTATTATGGGTAAACGTTAGGCAGCTGAAGAATATATGACATCATTTAAGTAAAATGTCTATAGAAAGAAAGCGGAATGACAAAAAGAAAGGGCTGATTTCCACTTTTAATTTTATAAAACACCTTAAATGAATGGAATTCTTTTATAAAATTAACAATAAATTTGTAGGTGATAATTTTAGAAAGGTTGTATCAGAGTGTAATAGATTTTGTTAGAAGTCAGGTGAAATAAAAACTATATCTCACATGATAAACTAGGCTAAATAATTTTATTTAAAGAAGTTTTTGTTAATTTGAATTATTTGGAATAATATTACACATTACACTGTATTTTATCTTCGTACCTTCATTTTTTTTGTGTGGTTCCTCAATTTCAAATATGGTTCATAATCTGGTTCATAAAGGTTGAGATCCGCTGAAATAGGCCATTATGTCATATCCTAGTAACGGAAATAAGCTTGTATTACATTGAAATCAGTTTATATAAAAATGGTTCATTTCAGTTCATAATAAAATAAATCAATTAATTTGTCCTAGAGTAATGGATTTTTCCAAAACAGTTGACAATCTGTTTATCGCATTTAACTTATAACCAAGGAACATTCAAACTTTTGAATAACAGTTTTTAATAAAAATTAAGAATAATCAAAAAACGAGTAATGATTTAAATAATATAAAGTTTTAGTTGTAACTTATGAAATCCCGATAATTAAAATTTTGATTAATATTCAGTTCATCATGGAAAAACAAATTAGACGTGTAAAAAAATTAATAAGTTTTGAATTTTTTTTGTTATTAATTTTATTGTTAAATATTATTAATTTTAAAATGCTTGATGAAAAGCAGACACATATTAAAATATTTTCGACATTTAATTTATCGGACTCTATTTTTTTTTTTTTAATTTTTTCTTGTCAACTATTTTTTTTTTTCTTCAACATCCATCGGTGTCTAACAGTAGCTCAAGGCGGGGCAATTATGTAATACTTAATAACTTAAGTCTGAAATTTGGAAGACTTGAGCATTTGTTTTTAATTTCCTTAAAGCTAGAGGGGGAAAAAAGTCGGTTTATATTACAGAGGAAGATGATTGTTTGTTTGTTTGTTTTTCAGTTTTTTTAAGAAGATAATAATTTAAAAAAAAAAAAAAAACAATCTGAAGGAAATAAATTGACTTCGACATGAAATAAGTAGTTTGAATTTTATAAGTATTTGAATAATGGATTCGTGAAATTGACCCAACTCATTAAATAATAAATAATAAAGTCTGGTTGAACTCATAATTATTATAATTATTATTATTTTCATTTATAATTTGCTTAATTTAATTTAAAATTTTAGATAAATTCAAATTTTCTTAAGAATTGTATTTTTTTATTTTTCACTATAACAAAAAATTAAATATTTTAATAGAGATTTTTTGAATATAACAAATTATTTTTTTTTTCAAATTCCTCAGTATTGTTTCCACGTCTTGCGTTTATATTTTCGTTCACTCTGATTAGGACCGTGGACACAATCCATGTTTACTTAATAAATGCATTTCAAAAATATTAATTATGTGGAAGAAATCAATGAGAAGATTCTGGCATTTCATATTTTTGCAGTAAATGTTCGTAGCTATAAAACACTATTTTATTAAAATTATAACAAATTTACAGGAATTATATTGTGATATAAGCCTACAAATCAAATTAATTAGCAAGAACCTGAAAATAATCAAGGAATCAAACGGTTCATAATTGAAATTTTAAATGCCATTTTCCCAAAAATCTTTTATTTGATCAGAGACAAGACAGGGTTCGAAAGAAAATTGTTTTCACAAATTAATGTAGATATCATTAAAACAGCTGTCAATAATGAATAGCATCGTAGATGATTACTTTAAAAAAGACCATTGAAATATGAAAAAAAAAATCAATATTCTCTAAAGTACTAATGAAAATAAAAATTCGACAGGTAAATAACAAGAAAGTACAAATTAAGAAATTATTTCAAGATAACTGTTCAAAAAAAAAAAGCAAATAAAGGACAGACAGAATAATTCCTGATACTCAAACAAAGATAATGAAGATGTTTCCTTGTTTCCTAATTATCTATTTCCTTCCTTCAATTGTTCATGTAAATGATTTGCTCGGTCTACATATTACAATGCTAAAATGTGTAATGATAAAAAAACAAATTAAAAGAATCAGTTGCGTTTCAATCCAGTGATAAATGTTACGTAGAATGGAAGTCTCATATGTTTTCAATGTGATTTTATTTATAAGTTAAAGTATTTCCTTTTCTGCAATGCGATGGGAGTTTTCATTTATTTATTTATTTATTTATTTATTTATTTATTTATTTATTTATTTATTTATTTATTTTCATAAACTGCTAGAAAGCACATTGATTCATCTATACATATTTGGTTTTTTGTTTTAATTATTTTAAAACGAGCAGAAACCCGGTTTTGTCATGTACATCAAACCATATTGTTTTTAATACTAAAACCATATTATTTTCATTTTCTACAAATAATGATTAAAAATAATAATTAAGAAAAAAATGGAGAATAAAAAAGATAAAAAAAAAAATAAGATAAAAAAGAAAGAAAAAGGGCCCTCGTGATTTTGCTATTCAAGCACTGCCATCACTGGGATACGAATTGGGATATTTCGGTCAATAAGCAATATACCAACCATTATACCATCACGGCTACTCGAGTTTATTAAAACCATTTAGAATAGGCAAAAATATTGCGAATACTCTGTCTTAAGTATTATCACTACTCCAGAACTGGTATGTTTCCCACCAAGTCATAAGGGTTCAAATAAGGTACGACTCATGTGTGTCCTGCTTGTGGTTTGGATGTAGAGGTGGTGACAGACAAGCAGAAAGAACATGAGAGCTCGCACCCTATTTCGTGTACGGGTGGCTAATAACGCTTTTTAATTTGACTTTGGAGACAGACACTGTTTAAAAAATAGAGAAAATAGAGAAAAAAACAAATTTCCTATGTGTTTGATTTTTTCTTAATTTATTAAGGTCATTGTATTATTTGTTCTTTTATTATTTGCTAGTCGATTCACTGGGTGTAATTAATGAATTCTTGTTTACCTTGAATACGGTTTTGGAATGTTTGGAACTACCGTATTTGCGTGAGTATTTCACGATAGCGTAGCTGATAATTTACTTTCACTGCGTGTGGATGTTCCAAGCACGCAAACGTTGTCTTATCATCTCATTAGCATTGAAAACGTGAGAATTAAGATAGATAAAGAGCATTTATTATAAGCATCGCAGATCCAAGATTAAATTGTATAGTAAATATGTATCACACAACAAAGATCTAATTTGTGAATAAAAATAGTGAATTAGTGTTAATTTTAAGGGCTTTTTTTTAATAAAAGATCATAAAGTAATGCAAGAGCCTTTTTACTTGTTACAAAATTAAGTGTCGGAAAATAGTGTTACGTATTTTTTCCATTAGATTGGACATTTCTTCACAAAAATAAATTTGGCTGAATATGTTTATTGATTTTCACTGTTACTAATCCTTTAAAATGGAACCAAAAATTAAAAATATCACATTTCAAATCTGCATATTTATTTAAAAATTTTATGCATAATTATATGTAACATAAATATTTTTTTTCTGTTTCATTTCTATGTATTTTATGTAATTATACATACAATTATATATAATATAAATGTATTTACTATCTATATATAAAAAAAACTACATATATGTAGTGTTTTATTTAAAAATTTATTTAAAAAAATTATATTTATTCAAAACTTTCTTCTACAATTGTAAACAAAATATAAAATGTTTTAGATTTTATACAAAGCCTATCTTAAACTGTAGCCTATTTATTAGTTTTTTTCTATATCTTAATTTAAATTTATTATATAGTGGAAGTAAAACTAGCTTAGTTTTATATTTTTTATCTTATATTTTCAAATTTCAGATTTCAAACTTAAAACGAATGAAATGTACGAATGCATAAACAGAATGTATTGCATAGAGAATGCATAAACAGTATAAGATTTTCAGTTCTTTCCGCCTTCTTCAGTGTACCTTTATTTCAAAGTAATGCTTTTATTTTTATTTTTTTTTATGTAGGAGTTTAAACCTCAAAAATGCACAAGCTTTTTTTGGGGAAAGTGCATTATTTTTTTTTAAATATATAACATTTTATTTTTGTAGATTATTTTTTACATAAATATGCATGCAATTATTCATAAAGATAAATATATCTACCTGTTTAAATATAATTTTTAACAAATTCAGTTTTTTTTTAAAACATTACTTTTTGAGTTCGAGATCAAATATTTGGTCAGCACTTACGGAGATCTTGTGATGAGACAATTTTCTTTATTCTTAATTTTTTCTTTGTTAATTTTTGTAGTTAATTTAATCATTTTCTTAATTATCGAAGTATCTTCCCATGGATAAATGCAGTGAATCTTGAAATTTTGCTTCATGTCCATCTGTAGATATTATTTTGTTTCGCCATTATTATTTTATTTTTCAAATCATTTTGTTGATTTTGAAAATACTTACATAGTTTAAAGAAATCTGCACTGTTTTGCTTCAGATAAAGCCAATTTATTTCTATTTTCAACCAATAATAATAATAATAATGAGATAGTTTACAATGAAAATCATTCGATTTATTTATTGAATTTTTTTTTTCAGTTGATTACCTTGTTTTAGATTAATGAAACTTGTTTTGTATCTCAAGTACAACATATTGATTATTTCTGTCCTCGCGATTCGTTTCAACCGAATTAAAATATCCTCCTTTTTTCAAAAACAGTTCGTCATTACCGAAATAATTATAGAAAAGTATTTATTTCATGAATATTAACCATTAAAATATTTTATATTCAAGGCGTAGTTTTAACGTGTTTCTTTAAAACATTTTTGCCACGAAATAAAAGGCTGACATTATTGACTGATTTTCCAAATCAAATTTCATCATCTGTTCGCCTAGCAGTCGATGTATGGGAAATTCGAAACATCCTAAGTTTATATCAAAATTCTCTCATTATTTCCAGATTTTTAGATTATTTTCCGAAAGTGCATTATCAAGTTCAAATGTTCATTTGAAATTATTTAATAGGATACCCAGATATTTTCTTTAATGAAAGCATGGAATGAGTGCATGGAATAGGTGAACTTTAATTATAGACACCCTGTATTTAAAATTATGAAATACTACATTTATAACAGAGCAGTTCTAAAGAATAACTCATGGGGCCCCAAAAATCTACAGTTTTTGAATAATTCATCAGAATAGCCCAGTGGTACATGATGACTGAAGTTAGTTAACCTTGGATTAGAAATTAAGTTAAATGTAAATTTAATTTTGAAATTAACGCTTCTAATGCTGCTAAGCCGCTCTTACTATTATCAATAAACACACAATGTATTTTAAAAAGTTAATTACACATTAAAAAGTACAAGGACCGGTTTCGCTCTTGTGACGGAGCTTTCTCAACTAATTAAAATTAAGAGTATATGTTCTTAAATACAAGATTGGCTTAGAAATTAACATTAAATAGCTATGAACCAATTAATTTCCAAGCCAATCTTGTATTTAAGAACATGTACTCTTCATTTTAATTAGTTGAGAAAGCTCCGTCACAAGAGCGAAACCGCTCCTTGTATCTTTTAATGTGTAATTAACTTTTTAAAATACATTGTGTGTCGGCGTCTTCTTTTATATTTAGCAAATGCACAAATTAAAATTCATGAATTTAGTAACTATTATTTATATGCAATCTTTTTTTTTTTTTTTTAAAAAAAGAACCACAATCTTAATAGTTATCTAATAAATCACCAATCTTTTATAAATTCTAAATGTCCATGAACCTAAAAGTTTGGATACCACTGCTTTAGAATTCGAACTATACTGGATGGTAACATAAATATTATTTTCAGACAAATCTCATATTTTGATTTATGGGAAAGAATTATATGAAATTAAGGAATAGTTATATAATTAGAAAGTTGAAAGAAACTTTCTTAAATAAACAATATTGAATAACACTGCCTCAAAAATTACTGTAGAAATGTAAATAAAAAGTATAAACTGCATTAGCAAGCTGCAATACCAGCTCACCTGAATATTGGTTAACCTGAAAATTACAGATTGTGTCATTTGTGTGAAGCTTAACTGTAACTAAACCGAAATGATTTCTGTAAAACTAATAAAATTATCATTTTTTTTTATGTATTCACTATGACGTTTCGTTATTTGTCACTCTTCCGACAATTTCTTTACAGTATACAGCAATGTAAAGGAATTTCACAGCGTAAGGTTGTAAAGACTCAAAATTATGAGTAAGACTTTACTTAAGTGCAGAGTGAGAGTTAACACCATTTACAAAACAAAAAGACATTATATGTAAAGTTTCCATACTTTTTTAGTAGATCTTTCCTTCTAAAAAGATTTCCTTCTAAAAATCCGGAACACAAAAAGGAAAAACATGAATAGGAATGATGGTATGGAAATAAGAGAAATTTTTCACAAGATTAGCTAAAAGTTTTGTAGATAAAATATGCACAAAATGTAATAATAAGGTTACAATCAAGGAACTAAATTGTTAAGCCCCATCGTATATTATTGTTAAAGAAACAAAGATTGGAACTAAATGGTATCATTTTCATATATTATTTATATTTTCTCGAGGAATTTTATGTAATTGAGAGTATTGTTCTTCAAATTATTGTTATTTTAGGCTTGAGAAAGAAAAGACGCAATCTTTTCGAAAATTTGCTTTTAATATTAAATGTAGTTTTTTTACATTTAAATTTGGTGAGATGTTTAAAAAGACATTATGTTAAGATTCGACAATTAAGGAACTAATTTGTCTCATATAATAACCAGACAAGCAGAACACGTTGCAGATAATGGATGTGTAACAAAAATGGAAAAAATATTTGTTAAAAATTCAAAATGCACTACTAAATGCTGTGATCCAGTTTGCTATGTAAAATCCATAGGAAAACTGTAAATCTTACATTTAGAGTAACCAATTCAAAGTATTTGATCTGTGTTGAAAATCTTTAAAATCGGTGTTTAAATTTTGTTATGATAAACAATTACCAAAGATTGCCTTAAGTTAATTATTGTTAAGATGATAATTAAGAAAGTCACAGAAACAGGTACTCGGAAGAGTGGTATTGTTGCACTGACATTAAAGAAACGGAGCTCAACTTAGCACAATTTGTTGATTTTCAACTTTTTCCAGAAGTTTTATTCAGGTTTTTTTCTTTAAAACTTATTCTAATCAACTTTTTCGAGTTTCAACGACAATTTCACAGTTCTGTGCCTTGACCTTTTATCAAGTCTTAACACTTGAGAACTGAAAGTAACACCACCCAAATATTCCTTCCAAATACTGTCATCGAATTCTTTGTTAGAAATCGTTTCTGTGGTGCGTTGTTGTTAAGGTGAAACTAACGATGTTGAAAGAACTGAAAACGGGTTTTTTTTTCTATGCTTCTCCTCCTTTTCTTCTTTCGGAACCCGTTTTGCGATTGATGTCACATCAGAAAAAAATGAGAACACAATTGCAATCGAAAGTTCCTTTTCTGACATTCCCAATTCCTAAGTGATCTTTTCCGAGTACCTTAAAATAACTGACCTCCATGAAAATAAAGAAGAAGAAAAAAATCATGGTTTTCCTATAAAAAAAAGTATTCTTTACCAGTAGCACTGGAAGAAGATTTAAGAGAAAACACGAATTAGAAATGCTTTGTTCACCAGATTTTAAGAAGAAACTCAATACAAGTGAATATCCTACTTCAATTTACTTCAATTTCCATAATTCCGTTAATTCTTTCATTCCCTAACTTCTATCATTTACTTATTTACCCTCATCTACACATCGCCTAGTGAAGACTGAACATGTAGTGCTGGGGAGTTAATTCTGGGGACTGAGAAGAAGTAAACATCAAAATAATTTTGCTCACATTTTAAGTTAGGACATAAATTTTTAAGTACAGTAGCAAATTTTAAAGAAAGCAGCCATTTTAACGTGGAATTTTGAGGGATGTTCTAGAAGGAAGGGAGAAGGCCACACTAAAATAAATGTTTCTATATTGGACGGTAAATAAGCTGAGCACCAATTTCTTTGGAAATCCTTTCAATCGTTTTAGCGTGATGCGAGGGTAAGCAAAAAACATAGAAGCAAAATATCCAAGTGAAATAGTAAGATTTCCTATGCTCAATCAAAAGTTATTTACTAAACAGTACGAGAACCAATGCTGATAATTATTAAATAGTCAATGCATAATTATCATATATTAGTCATCAAATTTCTTACATGTTTCTTATATGAGAAAAACAAAAATTCATTGATTGCAAAAATTTAAAATAAATTTTCTTTGTAATAATAGAAAATAAGCTTTCTATGTAAACAATATTTTGGCAAATTTAAACTTTATGTACAATATTTACATAGCAACATTATAACATCTTAAATATATATATTCCTAATTACAATAACGATACATTTATAAATTTGCCAATATCAGTTATTTCTTGTTTGTTTTTATTCAAGAGATTGTTTCGAAACATTTTAATGAATAAAGCTTTTTCTAATGAACAAAACTTTTAACTTAATCTTTCAATTATTGCTTAAGATTTTTAGCTTTTAATGTGTGATTGCTAATTAACTGATCAGCAACTGGTGAATGGACCACTTGAGGATAGGCTGGGCTTCGTAGTTCCAAAATATCCCACCAGTCTACTTTTTGGCTTGTGGGATAAACAAAGCCATGTGCTTCGTTTTAACCCTAGTGAATATAGAGGCTGAACTAAAAGATTTGATTTGGATGCAACGATTGTAAGCCTTCCAAAATTTTCGGATTGGATGTAGAGTTGATTATCGCCTATTGAAGAAGACGACAGCAATATATTATCAAAGAAGGATATAATTTAATGGACCACTTCATGATAGGCGGGGCTTCGTAGTTACAATATATCCCACCAGGCTACTGCTTCGCATGTGCGATAAACAAAGCCATTTGCTTTGTTTTAACCGGTGTAGATATAGAAGAAATATTACATTAAAGAAGGATATTCCAAGCGTTTTTACAGAATTATTACAATAAGGATCTACACGGTACTGAACCATACGTCTTGAAATATCAAAAAACGACGATTTTTTAAGTAATTCACACAAAGTTACGTTTGTTTATCCCACAAGCTCTCGCCGCATGTGGGATACACGTCATACGTGACGTCGATAGGGGCGTAAACCTCAAGTGGTCAATTGTTACCTTTGTTGTTCGTTTAAAATCTGCCTTGTGCATTTTATTCTTTTGAATGATAATTATTACTACATATCAATATATTTTTTATTGATACAAGTAATTAACAAATACAAGTAATTTCATAAATAAGACACATTTGTTGAGTAATTGAAAAGTTTTCTTTTGTATTTGCCATTAAGTGACATATTCTTAGTAGGACAATAAGATACTGCGCATGCCAATATCATTTTAATATCAGAATTTCCCATAAGGCATTTCGCAGAGGTATCCAGGAAGTCTCATAACATTACAAAACAAATCCTGAAAGTTTGTAAATCTTGGTCTGTGTTATGTTTGAAATCGTGATACCTCGTAACAAAATTTAACAACAGAACTTCTGTCTCAAAGCCAGAGAAAACATATCTTTGCCAAATTAAACGAAAATATTTTTTTTCTTTTTTAAATTTTCTAAGTTTCTAATCATGAAGAAAAATATTCCAACTTTCCACATGGTAAAATTCTGTAGACAGAATGAGAAGTTGATAGCAAGAAGATTGCTAAAATTGACAAATTAAATTAGTGAATTTCGGTTCACGCAATTGCATTACAATAAAACTTGACAAGTACTCGGTGAAATCAAAATCAAAGGTTTGTAGCTGTATTCTCACAAAATGCTACGTGAGAATAAAGCCTTACGGTGGACTTTTATACATTTATATAATTTCCATGAGTGGCGAACAACCCCTAACATGAAAAAAATGAAAACAACATATAGCCTAGAACACTGTAAGGTCCTATGAAATTATTGTGCAAAATATGGTACTTACAGATTAAGGTGCCGATATTTATTGGCTTCAGAGAAGGAGACATTCACTTTCATGTCTATTAAGATTCTGTTTAGTAAGCCAAAACTGCAGCATATGTTAAACCTTCGACATCAAATACTTTTGTATTGTAAGCATTGTAAAAAGTCATTATACGTTTATAAGCATGAAAAGTAAATTTAACCCTGACATTAGAAAAAAAGCAAATGTGAGATATTTGTTTGGATACAATAAATTTATTCCTTAAATTAAATCATCAATAAATGATTAAACTAAGGAAGTAGAGTCATAGAGAAAACTGGTGATTACAAAAACCAGAAAATCGATTGCGTTCAATGTTCAGAACACCTTTCGTTTTACACATGAAGCGGAAATTGCAGTCTATTCTTTGCCGTAGAAATAGGGTAATTGTTGAAGATTAGGACATCTCTCTGATCTTCTTAGGCGTCTTGATTAATAGGACTTGTATAGATCCTGACAGTACAGATTAACCGGAGTTGTAAATAGAATTTCGACATCCCATTCCTATGAGTTTTAAAAAGATCTTATTTAATATTTGTTAATCAGTAAAGAGTTATAATTAAAAAGTTATCTTTATTCAATATGAAATATCAATAAATATAAAATTTGATATTACTTTTGTAAGAGTCAGAAGAAAAGCATTCACAGCCTACACTTGAATAAACAAAGCATCCAACCTATTCGTTTCCTATTTGATTACAGAGATACTGACCTAAATAGGGTAGAAATCCATTGATCTGTAGATTAAAACACGATTCTTATTATAAATTGTTACTTTGCGTAATAGGTAGGATTACTTTTATGCAATGCAAAAACCTAACCAGAACCTCCTTAAATGATTCAAGCTGATTAAACCAAAAGTGGACAAACTTTAGTAATGTTGATAATAGATTTATAATATTGTAGGTTAAGTTAGAAGCTTTAATTTTTTTATAGAATTTCAGGAAATTTATGTAGATTATCAAAAAGTTTATATTCAAAATATAGATTGGATTTAAACAAAAATAGATCCCATTATACTTAATTAAAACAGTCAACAATTTGGCAACAGAGTGGATGTTTTTATTAGTGCAGACTTGATAAATGTCATAAAATCAGTAAAAGAAGTATGTATATTCACTAAGCCTCATAAATTTCAAGTCCATTGACTGTTAAAACCTACTGAACTTCTTTCAAAGCCAAGACTGGAATGTTGATATATGATGACATGAGGATATTAGTTATTTTTCTTAGCTTGAGCCAAAAGCATCATAGACATAGCCATTGGTGTATGTATATTTCTGTTGATTATGTGAAATTTATTTTGTGTTATTAATTCTTATATCTAAATAAACATTTAACATTTGCTGGTTGAAATCGACAATTTTTAATTTTTTTAGCACACATAATAAAATAAGACAAAAACCTAATAAAATGATAAAATTTAAAAACCTAATAAAATTTTAACTTTATAAATAATAACTCGATAAATGCACATTTAATATTTTTATTAGATTTTTAAATGAAATATTTATCTTATTTTATTATGTGTGCTAATTTTTTTTTAAATGTGCCGTGTTTATTAATTCTTACACATAAAAGACATAAATTATCTTTTATTACTTTATTTTTTTATCATTTTATCTTTTATTTTGGCTCTTTCATTAGAGCCAAAATTGTATGAAAGAAATCCAAAACAGAATTTTCTATTTACTTATAATAAGCACAAACCTAAATTATAAATTACTACCAAAATACATTCGGACACAGCTGAGGTGATGATCTGCTAAGTTGTCTTATTGCCTCAACGTTGATATGAAATGAATGAAAATGGATAATTTGTCTTCGATCATTTCTCACTCCTTCCTTTGCAGTATTAAATGCTAACTAGGAAGACCCATGAAATATTCACGGAAGTAAAACAAATTCCACATTTTTGAAATACCGTGAAATTTTTGAAAAACACAAGACTGAAAAAGATGTTCTAAGCTCATTTTTTTAAAAGCCATGACTTCCGTAACAGCCCACATACAGTTTAAATGACTAAGCCAAATATTGTTAAAAAAATAAAATAAAAATAAAAAAATTGATTTACCAGTTTCAACAATAACAATAACGAATGTCCAACAGCCAATACCAATCTTCCTTCCTGGGCAACAATGACAGCACGTGTTCCCTTACTGAGTAGTAAAAAAGTGGCTATCTCAAGAGTTCAATGGGGTAACAGCCGAAACTGTGGAATTATGTAGTAACCGAGGTTTTATAAACTCTCTGATAAATTTTGACGCATGAACTTCATGCATCTCAGTGTGCATCTCTTTATTTATGTGTCGAAGAAAATCTCAATACGCGGATAATAATTATGTAATCGCGGTCCGTCGTGCTGAAGTGGGGAAAATAGTAGAGCGCCATGTTTACGACTGACATGTTCCAACGCTGCACTGTGATTGGTTATTTCTCCGACTCTACTTACAAATTTACAAATATCCATACAATTTCTGCCTATTAACAGTGTGATATGTCCAAATGTATTTGTAGGAATCATTCAATCAACAATATTATTTTTTAATTTAAGCGTTATTACTTTACGGCACTTACATTCTCCAAATATTTTCAGGTTATTATATAGATCTTTGAGGTCGCAGTGCTCGGCTGTCAAGCCACCCACGCTCACCACATTACATTACATTACATT
Organism: Thereuonema tuberculata; assembly: GCA_023159025.1. Lineage (NCBI taxonomy): Eukaryota > Metazoa > Arthropoda > Chilopoda > Scutigeromorpha > Scutigeridae > Thereuonema > Thereuonema tuberculata. The sequence continues at coordinate 12,915,351 of JAFIDM010001028.1, read as the reverse complement.
CAGTTTATTATTCTTTCGAAGCTTTTAAAAGTTAAATTCTCAAAGGATTTTTTTCATTGTGTTTTCTTCAGCGTTCTTCTGTTGGCTTGTTTTCATAACATGTTTATCCAATGAAGTTGAAATTTAAGTATTTTTTCGATAGAGAATCAATTTTCTTACCATGAAGTGAACAGAATGCTGTGTCAAATTTTGTTTTTGATGTTATATGTGTTTATATATAATTACTCCAAAGTTATTTAAAAAAATTTTTTAGCTATTTTTATTCTCAGATCTAAAATAATTTAGAGAAAAATTTATATTAATACATTAAAAATAAAATTTGATACAAATAATGTTCAGTCATTGTTATTAAGGTGCTACATTTTATCCATTGTGATATTCTGTATGAAATCCACTTATATTTATATATTTCACTCCAAAGTTATAGATTAATAATTTTATAAACTATTCTGTTTTACCACTGTTCTCCGTACAAGGTGTTACGTTTTTATCAAAATAAACTATATTCTAAGTTAGGTTCCGTTTTAAACTAGCATATAGGACAGTCAGACGATTGTCATCATTCTGATTATGATAACTCAAAAACTATTACGAAAGTTAATTTTATTGTAGATTCTGAACTGCGTAAGTTTCTTATTGTTCTTAATAACAACGGTATTGGTAGATAAACCCACATTATACTTCAAACTTTTTCATGTATACTAACTATGAATTTTTCTTTCTTTTGTTTTGAAGAAATATTGTAAATGGGGAGTGACGATTATCCATTCCATGTATTTCAGCGACATCTAATGCTGAATAACTAAACTGTTGTAAATAGTTTGTGAATGAATTTAAAATAATGCGATGTATTGTAATTCCTGATATTATGGAATTCAAATTTCTTAAATCCCAAGGAATCAAAATTGAACATTCAAAATCAGTAAATATTGGAGTTTACAATAATTTTAAAAATTAAAAATTTCCCTATAGCACACAGTAAGTGAAATTAATACTTAAAAAAGTTAAATATTGTATAATAGAAGAAGTAAGATAGATTGATAGTTAAATAGGTAAGTAAGTGATAGGGCAGGATTAAGTGTAATGTTGATTTCCGTAAATGACAAACTTTCTTTCGTGGAGGTAACTGTAAATGAATGAGAGTTATTAATATTGGAACTAGTAGAACCCATTATTCATTAATTAAAAATATAATAAATTTCATAAATAAAACTATTATTCATATTTCTTGTATTAGAAATATATTTTTAATTACGAAACCGAACCAGTAGCACTAAGTTAAAGAATTACTGGTTTCTTTAAGGAAAGTAGCATTTCAAGATCTGCATAGATCTGCGTCTGGTTAACTGAAGCAGGACAAATTCGTGACACGAGACAATTATGTGGAATGTTTTGCATAAGAAAGACACTATTAAGAGCAACTACTTTGGCCGCATTAACAAGGATCACTTTTAACTTCGGATTTACCTTTGATTAATTTCGATATTAAGGGATTAAACATACGGATTTGGAAAAAAAAGGGGGCGGATTAAGATCAACAATAATACAAATCTAAGACGATTCTTATCTTTCTTAAAAGACAGAAAACAATAAATAGGTTATGTGGGTTAGTGACTTTTGTTCTTGGGTTTCAACAGCAATCTCTACAACAACGCCCACGTCAAATGCACCTGTGAATTCACTTTCTGTTTCCATAGGTTTAGTAATAAATAAGATAAAATGTGCGTAGAATCTAAATTAGTAGATCTGTAACATTAAGGAGAATTGTACGTTGACTTATCGATTTTCATTGAGACAAATCTACATCAAAATTGCTTATTATTATAATTTCTTGATGTTCATGGTTTTCCAATCTCTAACATATTAGTAATATTTAGAATTCGGGGAATTATATATGGCAGCACTTGTGTTTTGATGCCAATTTGGAAACTGCTGTGATGAAGAAGACGAATTATACGTTTTATATTTTTCTGGGTGGACCAGTAAACTTTATTTTAGAAAAAAAAGCACTAAAGAAAGCAATGTTTGTTTTACAAATTAATTCATATTTCTTACAAAATGAGGGGATCTTAACTAAAAAAACATTTCAGATACTATTTTATTATTACGTAATTCAAAAACATTTTGGATATAATAATGGAGTAAAATACAAACCCAGATTTTGGATTATTAACTGTAGTAAATTTCAATATTTTAGTAAACAAATAAACCCTGGATTAAAATTAGTTAAATTTGAATTTTTTGTTATCAGAGTTAGTTAATGAACCGGATATAAATTTCAAAACTACTCAACTGCATTAGACGTGTAGAAACGTTACCTCTTTTGTCTCGTTACTTCATTTACTTTTATATCTTTTTTATGCTTACTTTTTTACAATAGTTATACTATTACATTTTTATAATTTTTGTTATTTGCATTTCTATTATCTTTTTATAAGAAATAAAATGAAAATTTAGTTACATTACATTATAACTCAAATATTAGTAATCAATTGTAATTATGTAATTTCATTTAATTCTTCACATACATTAAAGTATATATTTTTATACACTATACTTCTATAGATACTGAAATTAATTCTATGAAATTTTAATAATATTAGTGTCTAATTTAGTATTTTACAATTTTTTATCGCTGTTGGAAGATTAATACTTCGCTTAAAATTATAGGAAATTTTCCAATAACACAATACTCTCTCTAAGGTATTAGTTGGTTATCTTATTCCAAACAGGTTATTTTCCTTAGTTTTGACACATTTACAGAGGGATCAAATGTCTAAGCCCCTAGTGGCTCAAAAAATAAATTGAGACTAGGTTATATAATGCAGGATACATTTACTAAGAACTGACAAAGTGAAATCCTGAAAAATCTTCAGGAAACATAAAAACAGGATATTCACAATACATCAACTCGGTGGCCTCTGAGCAGTTGATATGTCTCAATTATGAGCTATTTGTTTCTTCTTGTATGTTTATTTCTTTCCATTCTGCCAATGATGAATTTGGCAAAATAATCTATCATTACTGGTCCTTGTTACTGTGAATCATGTGCATCTAAAAGTGTGGACATTGAAAAAAAAATCAACCAAAACAATTTTACTAAAAAAAATAATTTTTCAGAAATCTTATTTTAATTTTTTTACATTAATATACTCGAGGGTTTGTTAATAAAAAAAGAAATAACAGTAAATGATGGAAAGAAGCTTTATTTTTAATCTTGTTTCTTCCTAATTAAATTATCCTTTGGTTGGCAAATTTATAATTTAACAGTCCGTGAATTTAGCGTTGTTTTACCCAGAGTTCTTCAATTGGAAGCTGAAGTAAAATTTCATCCAAAGTAGAGATAAAGAGATGATGTATTTGTGTATCTTGCTTTTGAGACTGAAAAAGTAAGTTTCAGTCTTAGTATCAATTTTAAGATTAGACTGAAACATACAATACGACCATTAGACCTCTAAAGCTAATTACCAATTAATACAGTTGTCTGTACAACTGATCCCAAAATTCCAACAATGTAATTAGTTTATTAGTAATTTTTGAAATTCTAATTATTATAAGCCCCAAGTTTTTCAGAACAAACAAAGTTTTAGAAATGAGATTATGTTTAAGGTTATTTTTTTTTTTGGCAATATACTTGAATCTACAAGACAGTCACGTTAGCGAAGTTTAATTCTCTGTGTTTTGTATTAAAATATATATATGTAAAAAATAATTAAAAATATCTAAAAGCCAAAGATAAAATATGAATTTTTGGCCTGATGAAAGAGTGATTATAATAAAAACAACAATTATATAATAAGAGTAGCAATTACAAGAAGATAAAATCAAATATGTTCTATTTACATTTGCACAAGGAGTTTATTAAAAGCATCATATAAAAATGTATTTAAGGCTTTTCATTTGTTACTGTTACTTAACTTGTAATACTCAGCATTTGTAAATAGTACTGTTTACATAAATAATTTCAGTTATTAAAGTGATAAATTAAGTTGATCATTTATCTTAAATAATAGATATTATTGTTTATTGAAGTATATTTAGGCTACGATATCGTTTTTTTTTCCGAAGTAAATGCGGAAATGTCTTTTTGCTTCTCTTTGGAATTATTTCTTTAAACATTTGTTGATTTTCTGTCAGCCTTTTTTTTTCCCATTCTCTTTCCTGTATAATTTATTTGATTCGATTGGTCCTTGAATTCTAACTTCCTCATTCCTACCTGTCGTTGTTACTCCATTTCTACTTTATGATTTTTTTTTCTAGTCAACTGAAGTGCTTTAAACGCAAATGAAAATACACTCTAATAAATGAGACATTTTGAATCAATACGCTATGTTCCGCGTTTTTATCTCTAACGGACAGTAACTGCCTTTGACTTCGGGTAAAGGGTTACGCAATGCACAAACGGGTTTCCTAGTGACACAGTCTTTATGAAGAGAAAACGAACAGATACTTTAGAAATTATGTCAGGTGTATTAAGAAAATGTAAGTGATTATCAATTAATCTTAAGGAAGATATCTGCTATTTCTTCGTGCTCGCCAGGAACACACAATTTAACCTGGAACTTGAAATCAAGATTCGTAACATGAATTTTCTTTTCATTCTTTGTGTTGGGATCATTGGATAATCCGTAAACATGGATTTGGTCAGTTTCTAATTCAATATCCAGTTTTGTTTTTTGCAAATACAAAGCGAAAAAATTAGGCTATAATTATAATTCAGAAATTATATATTATTCTAATATTAAATAAAAAATGTTTTTTAAAATGCTCTAGTTTAAAACTTAAAATTCTAGTTTTTAATATACATACAGAACATATTTCAAAATATAGTTAAAAATACAGTCAAACAAACAATCCCAAAAAGATTTGAATTTTGAATTGCTGTAACTTTTTAATTTTTTAAGGTTGTTGTGTTTTTATAATTTAATTTTTTTTTTAATTTTGTTTTTAAATTTATAAATAAATAAAAATTTGATAGATTGATAGGATAAACTTCTAACTTCTAATCAAGCTCCTAATTTCCTAAATATTAAAGATTTAATTGTGAATTCTCGTAACACATCACATTTAGTGTTTAAATTCAAATTATGAAAACTTTTTTAATCTTGTATTTTTTGTAAATTTCAAATTTAAATTTATTATGAAACTATAAGTATAATTTTTAAAGGAAATCCAATATTTTTAAATTCTTTAATTATATATTTTAAGTTTTTAAAAAGAAATCTTGAAATTTCCTCTGAATATCCATGTATCTTTTCATTTCATTCATAAAAATGTTTTGAAATAAATTCAGCTTATATGTGTAGTAAATTCCTGAATCTATTTCCCTAAAAATCAAATAAAAATGTTTTACTGAATAACTTATTTTCATTTATTTCTAATTAAGTCGTGCCCTATATTATTACACACATTGTGTAATCGTGATGGCGTTGCTGAATATCTTATTATAAAGCGAAGACAAATCATTGATTGAAAGCGAGTTAAATGTTTAAAAGATCGTATCACGTAAACCCACGCATTGTTTTTCTCTTAAAGACGCCATATTTCATAAATATGTTTTCATACAATTCAATGATTGGAAAGGCTGCAGATATTTCTGTATAATAATGTTAATTAGCATAATGAATTTCTGAATCCAAATTTTAAATTGATAAAAATACTTGAAAAATCAGATTAAGTTCCGAATTTCGCTAAGCCTCCAAAAATCCCATTACGGAATCCTGTTTCACTTGAGATCCGATCTGGTAGAATGATTCTCAGGTTTTTTTGCCAAACTAACGTAACTAAGTTATGAATGAAGAAACAAAGGAATTAATGTACAGTAACCAAGAGAAACCAGCTTTAAATGCAACTTTAAATGCTTTATATTTGATCCTAGCATCTACGCTGGCGCCATCTGGATTATTAGATACAATTATGATTAAGAGAAGAATATTTTGGAATTTCGTCTCTTGTCCAAAACAAAGAAGGCTCAGAAATTAAATAAATGTCTTTAAATAGCGAAGCTAATATGCTATGAATACAAGATTGATTGAAGCAAATTTTTTGGAACAATCTTTTCTTGTTTAGATATTACAATAGAGCAAGATGTAATCTTCGAAGTGAGGAGGTGGTTCTTTAAGCTGGTCTCATCCGTTTTTTGAACCGTTTCCTTCAAGAAGCTTCTACGGAGATTTAGTTTTCAGTAGCGATTAATGTCATATTTTCAGTCAAGCATCCGTCCATTCTCTTTTCTTTCTTTTTTCTGTCCATTCGTCTGACTTTCTCCAAGTTCGTTTCATTGATGGAACAGGTTCTTCTTTTAACAACTTTTCCTCTCCCGTCCTACATTCCTTGACCTCAATCAACCCTTTCCTGTTCGAAGCCTTGGTTATCAGTTGCACAAACTCCATTCAATCTCTTATTAATCTCTCTTTCAGGCCGTTTAAAGCCTTGGTTGGTGAAAAGGGGAAAAAACGCAAACCTGTCTACGAAACTGGCTTCTTCGAAAGCATTCTTAGGCAAATTCCTTTAAGTTGTTTCCTCTTTGGCTTCCGGTGAAAAACTGTCGAAGTCTTCTTTAGAAAAATGTGAAGTTGATACAGATTCTTTACTGAATTTAATTTCTGCTGTTTCAGATAAGAATTTAACAAATCAATAATGTGTGGAAATCGAAGAAAAAAATGTAATACAAAAATAATGTTAGAAACTAGAGATCGATTTTTACAAAACATTTGTTTTAATAAAAAAAAAAGGTATTTATATCGAATACCATCATTTTTTGTGAGATAAATACAAACCCTTATTACCTTTAATGTATTCAGTTAGTTTTTAAAGGAAAATCAGTAAATATAACAATAGAGCTTGTTTTTATTATTGCAAAGTACACAAAATGAACAGTTTAGGAGACATTATTCTGAATATTCCTTTAAATGAGAATTTTTCTTGTGTACATAACTGCACTGTTGCTTGACTACAAAACAGTACTTGATATCCTAAGGAGCATGTTCTGAAAAATCACTGTAGTAATACCAAAATTTAAGCACTACACCATAAAACTATACACTTACATTGCAATAAGAAAACAGGGAAATATTGTGAATGCTCAATTTTCCATTAATGCCTTGAGCTGTCGTCAATAGGATAGCTGTTTTGCCCTTGTTAGGACTCATCAGCCAGATTTGACAATGAGCTCAAAAGCATGAATGGCTATGGACCTCTCACTCCCGAGAGAGAGGAACCCACAAAAACAATAATACAAATAGAAAAGCACTGTAACCATACAGTATCAAAATCGGCCAGCTGAATCCTAGAGACAGAAGGTTTTGTTAATAAGGGATAAAACAAGACAAGCACCCATGTGTCGATGATATTTTTAAATTGTGGCATTCTCAGTATTTCCTATTTTCCATTTCTGTACGTTAAACTCCAGCACTTATACGAAATTTGCAATTATTGTTTTGAGTTAACATGGCAAAAAGCTTGTCAGTAATTCATAACTCACTCACACACACCGAAGCATCATTTAGTGCAAATTTATTCTACGAACCCAAACACAAGACGATCGGGATATATTTTATATAAATTCAGCAATTAATTTACAAGTAATTCCGTATAAAGATAAAGAAAGACTGCTGCTTGAAGAGTATTACATTACAAATCTTTTATTTTGTTGTTGTTGTTTTCTAATCCTGCTCTAGCTTAGTATTACTGATATCTTTATAATGATGTTCTTGTCTTAAATTTCTAAGAATTACCCCAATTATAAAAAATTTAATTTGGAAACTTTGAACCATATTTTTTTTTAAATGATTGAGTCATTGTTGTGGTTTTTTTTTATCGAACTTTTTTCTTTTCTTTAAATTTTATATATATCTCTTCTTTCTAAGCTGATTGTTATTTTTTTTTAAATACAAATGCAGATTACTGCAATGGAAACTTATCAGCCTATCAAGTATTCACTGTTTAGTGATCGCTCAAACAAAGTGTAAAGAAGCTCTTAATAAAGGTCGGTCTCTGTTGATCTGATTCAGTCCATCACCAATAGCCCAAACTATAGGTCGTATAGACATGCTGATATCTTATTGCAAAGGTTATAACTTGTAGAGGTGGAAGAGAAAGTGGAAAGTGGCTGAAAATGAAGGTTGTTGCCACCTCCACAGCCCAAGTTATAAGTTGGACAGTCATGGAACCCTTATGATTTGTAGGGGTGGGGAAAAATACGAGTTACTTTCGGTCTCACGGAATTGGTCGAAAATGAAAGATGTCTCACGGGGTCTCTATGGCTTCATGAAACCAGTGTTTCCTTGTTTTTTTCCTCTGTCTTTATTTATGAAGTCGTCAGCAAATTTACTTTTGATCTGAACTGTTTAAATATGCGCCAAATTACAATATCATAGAATAAGTGATTAACTATAGTTGGGAACTATAGAAACTGCTAAGAATTGCAATATTACTAATAAACAAATCGATATCCAACCATATGTTAAAAACATTCTGATAGGTAAACATTCCACCAACACAACATCAATAGAAAAGGAAAACTGTCTCGTTATTCATGTAAAATAAAAGTAAAGATAACAAAATGGAAAAAGTTTCGTTTCATCAGATATCTAGTTCTTTTATAATTCCTTACGATTTAAGGACTATCTGGCATGCAATTCAAGAACTGGTACGAAGCATGATATCTATGAAGCATGTAAAGAATTTTGAGTAGTAGTGTGCAGTGGAATTGATTGTAAATACAATTTCTTTTACTTATCATTTTAAATTTGATTTTTACAATTTATCAAAATATAATTAAAGCCAGTTCTTTTTTTCCCAGGTCTTTCTTGCATCATCTGTGTCATTGATTGTCGAGGAATAGGTGGTTTGGTAAGGAATTTTTATATATTTTCCTTTTTTATATAGGTTTATTTTTGAATTTTTTCAGATTTATAAAAGAAATTATCCTTAGTAGCTAACATTCAACTTATTTGAAACATTATTGGACATAAATTTCTGTTGTAATTTGCTACCCTGTTTCAATAAGATAGAAATATTGCCTGACAATTTAAAAGAAAAGATTTTACTGTGTTTTATAAATTGCTACCTTATTCTTTGAAAGGATAACCTTGTTGATGATAAGATAATAGACCACTTACTGAAAGTTCAGATTTCCGTTTTTTTCATAAGAATAAACACTTGCTCGAATTAAGAATAAACACTTGCTCTTAAATAAAATAGTATATTTTAGTGATAATAAATTCAACATATCTCTGAAAATCAACAGAAGGATTTGAATAGAAATGATAATAACTATTATCAAAGTATCAATTTAACCGACTATCACATCAATGTCCATCTTGGTGATTGTTGACTAGCATTCATATTTTCGAAAATATCGAGGTTTTGATATTCCAAATGTATGATCGAGACGTACTTCAACTTTGATTTTGCATTTGCTATTACAATTGAAACGGTTATATCTCTTAGGTTGTTTAGTCTTTTTATCTGATACATCACAGATTGAAAATAAGTGAATAATTATGAAGAACATTGATAATATAAATAATTCTGGATAAAGTGACGTTCATTACTTTAAAAAATAAAAAAATAAATAGGCTAGCACACATGATAAAATGAAGATAAATTCATATTTTAAAATCTAGAAAATAATAAAATACTCACCGACGACGGTTATCGTCAGCTCCTCATGATAACCCGGCGATTAGCGGGTTGAAATCGCCCTCGATGAGTATTTTATTATTTTCTAGATTTTAAAATATGATTAATCATCTTTTTATCATGTGTGCTAATTTTTTTTAATGAATGTCATTGACTATAAATCTTTCAACCCGCACAGTTCAACGTTGATTTAATCAGAATAAAAGTATAAATTATACTTTACATCTTAATATGTCTTTAATCTTCCAAATGTAATTGATTCATTTTAATAATCCATTCTCAAATTGATATTATTTTTTAAATCTTTAATTATTTTTGAAAAATTAAGAAGAATAAGTTCGTCACAATATTTACAATCATAATTGTATTGATTAAAACTGCTCTGAGATTTATTTATTTTATTTTTTTAACGCAGCACTTTCTTGTCTATTTCAGGAAATTGGGGATGATGTTGGCGACATCTCAGATGATGACTTCTGCTATGGAAAGCTTGCTGGAGGATTTTATGCTGATGTCGAGTCAGGATGTACTAAATTCCATGCCTGTATGTTAGATGCAGAAGGAAAGTCTATGGACATTGTCTTCAGCTGCGTGAATGGAACACTGTTTGATCAGCGTAGCCGATCCTGCAAAGCAGAAGACGAAGTAGTCGATATCTGTAATAAGTCTCAGGATTATTTTGGAAGAAACGTTGATTTGTACTCTGTGAAGGAGAATCATTTACACGATAGAAAAAGAAGAGATGTCTTTGATATAGAAGATGACTTCGAAGGAGAAGAGGAGGATGAACCAGAAATGAAACAAGATGAGAAATCTGAGATGAAAGAAGAAAATAAACCGGAAATACAACTTGATGTCAAGGCAGAAACAACAACAGCAAAGGAAGAAATGAAATCGAATAGCATAAAAATTCCCAAAATACCACAGACCAAATTTAGATGCAGTACTAGAAAAATGGGTGATTACTATGCAGATCCTGAAGCCGATTGCCAACTGTTCCATGTGTGTGCTGTTGGTCTAGAAGGAGAGATTCTCGACTTCCGTTTTCTGTGCCTTAATAATACACGGTTCAATCCAAAAACAAGAACGTGTGAGGATTCCCGTGAAGTTCCATGCATGTCCTCTCCCAGAAGTTCCACTAAGTTGCCAGCAATGAAAGACGAAAAATCTCAAATGGTAAGAGAAGACGAATTGGAAATCAAGAGTGAAAATAGAGTAGATCCAGACGACACTGCTTTGGAAGACGAGGAAGAAGAGGAAATTAAACCAAAGAAGATGTCCGAAGACAGAAGAAGTAAGCCCAAAGAAGTGGATGTCGACGACGGTGTAGTCGAAGAAGATGACGAAGTCAAGCCCAAGAAAACTCCTTCGGAGGAGAGGAGAAGTAAACCAAAGGGAACATCTGCAGATGAAAGACCAAAGTCACGTGGACGTCAAAAGCGTCCACCAGAGCAACGCCTTAAAAAAGACATTGTGGAAGTAGTTGAGGAAGAACGAAAAAAGAGAGAAATTATCGTTCCTGTTTTCGATGTAGTGAGAGAAGGTGTGCGACTTAAAAGGCAAGCTTTTGATCCACCACGTTACAACCGGAATTTCCTACCTCGTACAAGCTTCACTTGTAAAGACAAAGTAGCTGGTGGTTATTACGCTGATCCTGAAACCGATTGCCAGATGTATCACGTTTGTGCGCCGGGAACCTTAGGATCTCTTACAGATTTCAAGTTTTTATGTTCTAACGATACAGTTTTTAATCAGCAGACACGTACTTGCGTAGATTATGAATTGGTTGACTGTGCGAATGCTGTAGCTTTCTATAGTATCAATGATGATCTTATTAGGTCGCCTGAAATAGAAGAGGAGGATTTTGATATCCCTAAAGCCAGGCCACAAAAGCAGCAATCGCCTGGCAGAAAGAAGAAGACACAGAAAAGACCAAATATTCCAGTGAATGAAGAGGCTCCCTTATCATTCCAGCAACCCCAATCGAGACGCCCAGTTGTTGCAAACGATCAAGTTCCAATCCAATTTCAAGACAGTGACTTCTCTCCTCCACCAAGAGGTCCTCCAAGATCCTCGCAACATGTCCCTGCTTTTGCTACTGATGATGGATTTTCTGCTCCCCCTGTCAGAGCGCCTTCACGGTCTTCCCAAAGACCCGCCTCTAGACAACCTCAAAGAACTATTCCTCTTCAAGAAGAATTTCAAGCGCCTTCTCTTCCTGCAAGAAATCCATCTAGGTCGTCTCAGAAACCTTCAAGGCAAAGAGTTATTCCAATTGAAGACGATTTTCAATCGGGGGTTTCTGTAAGACCACCTCCTGTATCTTCAGACAGACCTCTTCCACGACAACCTCCCGCACCTATTGAGCAGCAAATACCACAAGTAGTAGTTAGAGGACCATCGAGATCTTCTGAGAGGCCTCCCCCAAGACAGCCACAAAGGCCTATTCCTCTTCAAGAAGAATTTCCTCCTCAGGCATCATTCAGACCTCCTTCCAGACAAAATTCTGCTCCAAGACAAAGGCCGATTCCGGTAGAAGAAGAATTCCAACCCCATCTTCCCGTTAGAGCTCCTCCAAGACAATCTCAAAGACCGGTTCCTGTGGAAGACGATTTCCAACCGGTACAAGTAAGGGCTCCTTCAAGATCTTCATCAAGAAATGCTCCAAGAACTCCCCAAAGGATTATCCCACTTCAGGAAGAAATTCCACCAAATTTTCCAATCCCAGAGGTACCACGATCTTCAAAACGACCCATACCAACCAATTTTGATGCAATTCCAGTCGACGAATCCCAGTTTGCAGCTCTTTCGGGGCAAGGTGATGTCCGCGGAATTCCCCAGCAAGAAAGAAGAAAGCCTTCCAGCAGTAGATCGAAACCTGCGCTTCCCCAGGAGCTGTCTGACTTCTTCGAAAACGGTCCACCACAACCTCCGCCTCAAAGAAGAGCACCTCGTCCCCGTCCTCAAGAACGCCCACCACCTCAGTTCGATGACCAGTTCCTCCCTTCTTCTCAAGTATTTCATGTACCCCAAGAAAGTGAGTTCGTCGAGGTCTATGTTCCTCCTCCAAGACGTTTCCGACGAACAACCGATAATTTTTCCTTGAAAGGCTTCACGTGCCAGGATAAAATACCCGGTCTCTATTACGCGGACATTTCAACTGGTTGCAGCATGTTCCACGTTTGCGCTCTAGGTAAAAAAGAAGTATATGACTTCAAATTCCTTTGTACTAACGACACTCGATTCGATCAGTACGAACAGAACTGTCTGCCCAAAGAACAAGTC
>JAFIDM010001028.1:12881249-12896691 GCA_023159025.1 Thereuonema tuberculata | reverse complement strand
CTTCCGAACAAGAAGCCATGAGAGGACTCAAAAAAATTGTTATATTTCAGAAAGCAAAAAAAAAACTCCTCATTTAATCAACCATATAACTTTACATATTCTTCTATTACTAGTTAATTAAAAAAAATATCGATGAATTTTAATTATAAACCAATTATCTGCCTTTGACTGTTCTTCTTACTCCAATTGTCCTGATTTTTACTACCGAAAATAGAATAAATGTCTCAGTGCGGTCATAGTAGTTTCAAGAACCAAGGTTTTTATACCAAAACCATTAATCCAACGAAAAAAGTTATAAGAATCTTTTTTGAAAAGAAAATATTTTCTTCATTTTTATAGCGTGTTGTTTTTCCTGTATACTGTTTTCGAAAAAAAAAAAGAAAAATTTTGATATCTGACAGCTATTTTCCAATATAAAATGGACGAAGCTCCAGTCCGTGATGGGTACTTTTAGTTTGGTGCTGAGAAAGGAATTGGAAGATCTGTGCAAAAATGCAGCTTATTAATAGTTTATAGTTGACTGAACTATGAGGGAGAAGTCTCACGATCTGCATTTGGAGAAACTTTAGGGAGTTCACAGCTCTGAAAGTCAAAACAGAGGAAAGAAAGAAAAGGTTAAAAGTTTCCAAGGATCAGCCCATTAAAAATGTCTTATTTATATTTGCTCTTTATAATTAATGTTGCTCTTATGTAAATCTTCAAAAAAGATCTGAATAATGTTTCAAAATGATAATAAATCAGAAGAAAACAAAAATTATGATAATTAAAACTAAAAATAAACTAGATTTAACCTTATTTTTTAAATTACATAATAAGTTTTGTAATAATTTAACAAACAGTAATAATAAGATATCAAATAACTGTAATGTTATTGAGTGTATAAAAAATTATAAATATTTAGGGACATTGACAATAATTACAGTTGATGTAAACAACATAATTATGTCATCAATTGATTATGCACGTTTTATATACTGTATTTTATTACTTAAGAAATACGTACATACAATTCTAAACAAAAGCTTATTATTTATAAATCATTAGTCGAGTCTGTCTTAAATTATGGTTTGGAAGGATGGTGTTTTCTAACTATGATTTTATTGTTGTTGAATTTTTAATGGCGCAAAAGCAGCCGCGGCTAAGCTGCGCCGAGTTTTCTAACTAAATTACAGTTAAACAACATGAACAGATTGATATAATTATGAAAAATATTATTACAATTTTCTATAAGTACGAAACTATGGAAAATAAATTATAAATAAGAACCAAATACTAAATTCTAAATTAGAAGAAAAGAATGTTTATAAAATTATTCTGATAAATATTTATTAATATAAAAATATAAAAGAAAATTATATCTCAAATTGTTCAACTAGATCTAATTGGTTAAAAGTTTTTGATATCCCTGAAATTAAAAAATAATTTTAGTTTTAGATTAAATGATTATATTTATTCTAAAATTTTTAGTCAACTAAATTGGGACAATTATACTAGTAGTAGTATAAAAGCAATTAAAAATTAACTGGTTTATGATATTATCAATAATAAAATTAAAAAGAATTTCAAATATTTTAATATTTTATTAATAATAAGAAGTACATCGATGCTAGAAAAGAGATTAAAACTCTGTAAATTTAAAGTTTATTAATATTTTTCTTTATCTTAATCTAAATGACATACATCAAATTTCCAGCACCTTTAATACAAAAGCAATTATGTAATGACAGGAGTGGTTAACATTTAAAAAAAAAAAATAATCAGACAAGACATGAAACTCACCTTTCTTCATCTCATTTGATTTCTCTGGTTTCGAGTGTTCCACTACTCTGGGCAACTTACAAGCTGTTAACCACCAGAAGAGATTTTAATAAAATATACACAAAACATACATCAGTTGAAATAAAGTAAATAAAAGAAGATAAAATCAGATAACAACATTGATGTTTTATTTCCTACTATTCATTACTAGAAAAAGAATCATATTAATTTTGCCAAAGGTGATGTTAAAGAGAGATCTTTAGGAATATAAAATTTGAAAAATGAAATGTAAATATAAAAACATGCAAAGCTTTAGAACAACTGATAGCTAAGTAGTGATTGTATATTATGGTGAATAAAAATGCTCTCTATAATTTCAACTTGATTTCAACTCTATGATAAAAATTACAATTATCAACTATAAGTTATCAACGAAAAACATTGAAAGCAAAGAAGCGCTTGTCAAGTCCATGGAGTAAGTTTTAAAAAAATCCAATTTCAATTTTTCAGCAAGAATGGGCAATTTTTGTTCTCCGCCTTCGAAGGACTCGTGATACCAGTTTTGTTAATATTAGAAGAAGAATACAATTACTCTAACATATAGAATTTTTGTGGATTATTGAAATGATTAAGTTTTTAAGAAAATAAAAAAACAGAAAAATATCTAACTTAAACGAGCTCTTACGCAAATCAAATTTGTAAAAAGATACAAACTTATATTAAAGCAATCAACAAGGTTCTTGATGCTACAGCAAAGTAATAATTGTCATTAATAGCTAAGCTTTAAAATCTAGATAAATACAAAGATTTCGCTTTAAGCTCAGATAAATACAGTGACGCCTCGGATCACGAAGCAACCCTGGGAATTCCTGCGACAGCCCTTCTGCGTTCGGAAAGAATGTTATGTGTCTCGATGTGTGTGTAAATTTTGTCTGCGAGGCAGGAGGTGAGGAGTTTATAAAGTGTGAGAGGCAAGTGATTGGACGGTAGTTTGCAGGGTGCGCTGTTTCAGTGTTCTTCCTCTGTACGTATGTGACACCCTGTGCGAGGAAAAGAGGCGTATGTTCTGGGTGTTGGATTATGTCAGTGAGTGTAAGCGCTAGCTTCCCATGCACGTGAACCTCTTGATCCAGAAGTTCTGGACGCCGTCTGCACCAGGAGCCTTCCAGTTGTGTGCATGTTTTTGTGCTGTCAGTATTTCTGCAAGAGTAATCTCATGGAAGGACATGAAGGATAAGTATTCAGTGAGCTATTGTTCTTCTGTGGTCCATGGTGCTTTATCATTGTGGGGGTAGGGTTTGACCACAGAGACGACCAGTATTCATGTAACCCCTGGCGTGTGGGAGTGTTTGTTTTGGTTATAATAGAGGAAGATGTAAGGAATCTGTAGAATTTTTTCTCATTGTATTGGAAAGCATTGCATTGTTACATTTTATTATTATTATTACTATTATTATTATCATAATATTAATAGGAAAGGATGTATGTTTGTCATCAAAGTGGAGCGGAGAAAGTCGGAGAGAATGGCCGAGCGATCCAAGGCGCTGAATTCAGATCGCAGTCCGGACTTCCGGGCGTGAGTTCGAATTCCACTTCTGACAATATTTTTTTTTGTGTGTGTGACTCATTCTCACGTTATATTCGAAACATTCAAGAAGGTATTTCTTAATGTTAGATTACTTTGATGTGATTGATCATGTAGAAATGAAATTTCACGGTATTTCAAAATGTGGTATTTGTTTTCCCCCATCCGTGAATATTTTACGGGTTGCACTATCTCCCTTAATACTTCATCAAAATCAATGATTGAGACATCATTTTGAAGATTACGTTCACCGCTAATGACGAAAAATAAGCAAATTGTTTAAAATTATGTTTTCTTTAAAAACTTTATTTTAAAAATCTTTTTATAAAAATATAGAAGGCGCCATCTATTGACAATCTGTTTAGCATGCACGACAGCCGGTGGAGTTGTTTATTATTTCTCAAAGGTGTTTTGTCGGTATGCCATGTCTTACAATGTCTTACAATGAAACCTATTATATAATTATAACGACTTTTTACAATGAGACTGATATTATTACTACTCTTCAAAATAAAATACCTTTCAATAATAAATAATTGCATTTACTTATTTCCTCATTATTATCTTACTATTCGGTGACTGATCAAGATACCATGCGAATTATTCGCACGAGTCATCTAGTTACTATTATTCATTTACTTCCCAAAGAGTTTTATTAATCAACCAAGATATTTTGGGCTGTTTTGCTTTGTTATAAAACTGGCTGTTTCGTTTTGCCTGTCTCTTGTTATAAATTGCAATTATTTTTGCTGCATAAAACTTTATTTTGAACTCAATGAAAGACCGATTAGAGAAATATCTGTCATTAAACAGGAAGTGCACTGGTGCTTACTTTATTGTCAGATTGCTGTTATGAGAGCTGTTAAACTGATGACGGATAATATCCAATGGAGGACCTGCGTTTGTTATGACGACCAGTTACAGATAGTCATGAGTTAACAACCTTAATGAAATATTTCATATAATTTTTTATGGCCTATTCAGCTTGTCAACTTTAGCAAAGATTGAGGTGATAAGCTGGCAATATTAATGGAGTGAAAGCAAATTACTGTTGCTTCATCCTAAATTTATTTCCGATAAAAATCTTTATCGATTGTATTAGGAAACATCCACGTTTGTTTTTAGGGGTGCGAAGCATTTTGCTTGAAAATGTAGGACATGATAATATATTATTATTAGTAGTATTATTGACTTTTAATTCCTTTTATTATTTCGGTAATTTCTAGCCAGAACTTTTCAACTTATTTGTACAATATTGCTGGTTTTTCATAATGATACTATTCACATCTATCCAACTATTATACATCATTTAAAAGGGGAGAGGGTTGTATCGTGGGCCACTCTTTCGAATTATCGTAATAAATTCAGTCTTAATAACACTTTTTATTTTTTTAAACTCAATTAATTCTATGATACCTTTATGTGACATATTTTCTTTGGAAAATTAACTCTATCTCAATAACTTTTCAAATAAAAAACAACTTTGTTTCATAGTGGACCATGAGACAATAAGCTCGTGTATGTCGGAAGCTTGAATCACGCTTAAAAAGATTAAATGGAAAGTAAAAAAAAAGTATAGTTCTACCTTACCCATTCGAAGCTCCCGATTGACATTTTTCTCCTTACCAAATATTTTTGTCTGGTTCATCAGAATGAATCGCCTCAAGGCCATTTTTTTTAAATGCATTTAAGTCTACAGGGTCCCTTTTTGCTACTATTATAGATATTGCTGTTCTTGGTATCAACCTCTGAAGCACAAAATACTGTAGATTGTAACCTCTTGTATTGCGAACCACTGGCCCTAGATACAAGTCGCAGTTGTACCCGAGATATACGAGTATATTTCGACAAATATGGCTGCCTGTACGCTACCACACAACCAAATTACAAAGTTTCATCACCATTCTACTTATCAAGTAACGGTAATTCCAACGAAAATACATAAATAATCCTTATGTTCGAGTTCAAAATAAACAATATTCAAATAATCTGAGCATTTGACAATGGGATGGCACAGGTTTAAAGACAAATAATTAAAATAACATTAACATAATTAATGTGTGAAACATGTCTATAATGAAAAAAAAAAAGCCACCACACTGGATAAAAGTCAAATAAGTTATATTAAAACAAAATTACAGACGCTTTCAATCTGAACCAGCAGGTCTTTTTCAAGTGAGTGGAAACAAAATAAATTGGAGAATATAAAAAGACAAAGTGAATTAGCCGCAGAAACATGTGATCAAGGAGCTATTACGGGGCGAGTCCGTAATAGGTGACAGGAGGCCTCTGATACAGCGAGGATGAATTCGGAAGATTGGATCATTGACAACAGCGGTATAGGAAGAACTGAAAAAGAACTTACAAACGGGCATAAGCAAAGATGGAAAACAATATACTAGAAAAAAATATAAACTCGTATATATAAATATATAAATGTTTTCGCACACTGATGAGACTAAGGAAGATAAATTACGTATTCTTACGGATCCCCTATTGAGCCATCGTTTGAACTGATAAGACGTCATTGTAGCATTTAGGGTCCGTTAACATGTGATAGGTCTCTTCCGGAACATGTCGTGGTCATGGCAAATAATACGAGAATTGGCAAATTCCAGTGTATGCCCTGAATCACGGATATGACAAACACTGTAGTAATTGAAATCAAGACTACGGAGAGCCTGAGTGTGTTGGGCAATGCGCGTTTTAATTCGTTGTTTAGTTTCGGCTATGTATACGGACAGAACGTTGACGCGAGGTAGCGCATAAACCACCCCTTTGAGATTGTCATAGGAATCAGAATGGCCCTTAACATTAAGGAACTTGCCTAAAGAAAGAGTAATGTTCTGACGACATCTATAACATCAAACCCGCAAAATCTTTTGAATAACTGGGAAGGTAGCAGAGTGAAAAGTTATGGAAATACAATGATCGATCTAGAAGGCATTTTTGCAAATGGATTGTAAATTCTATTAATATGCAATGCCTTTTGGCGATCAATAAAGGAAGCTGAGTAATCATTCAAAAGTAAAATACCTCAACTTTCTTAATCTCATCAAGAAATAAATGATAAGTACTAAAAATATTAGAAGTCCTACGTACCACCATGCCGATGATATTTCTCTTAAAGGAAAGAGGACATGCCGAATGGAAATTTAATGTAAAACCGATTTTTGGGGTCTTACGAAAGACAGATGTAAAGAAACCTGATTCAGTTCAGCTTACAGATTCATCCAAAAATGTCAAACTATTACTAAGCTCCTCTTCGATTTTCAAAGCAATGTCGTCATGAATGTTTTCCATTATATCTTTAATACCGTATTGGATATCAAGACTGGCATAAAGATCATCGACAGTAGAGCGATAAATGAAGTTGCACGTGATCAAACAAAGTAAAAGCCTTAATCTACAATGAAACACATAGGCTACAAAGTAACGCAGAAGCAGGTGAGCCCATACACAATCCAACTGATTGTTTAAACATACTGCCATTGAAACAAAATATTTGAATATATTACATAGATTGGATAATGGGTAATAATTTATCAATGGATGAAGACTCCACAAAATTCCTATAATGTTTAATCTTAAAATGTTGTAACGCCTTAGTGACTAAATCAATAGAAATGGACGTAAAAAGGGAGTCTACATCCAATGAAAATAAAATGTAACTGGCATGATACTGTAAAGAGTTAGTTTTTTCAAAAGCAAATTCAGAATGAATACTCACTTTAATCAATCTAACAAATTATTTCTGACAGTACCTTTACAGCCGAGGTAGTATAAATAACGACAGGGACGACAGGGAAATAGTCCGTCTGTATCTTGATCCGTCTGTGTCTTGGAAAGCAAACGAAGAGTAGGTATAACGGCGTAACTGTCCTAAAGTTTTCCAGCTTGAGCTGCAGAAATAAGAGAGTCTTTAAATAACTTCCCGGCTGTTTTTCTAATGAATTTGAGCACTTCCTTCTTCTGAAATGAACTCGTTCAAGAACGTCATTCCAGTTGTTGATTGTATAAACGTGGTACCCATGAAGAGGTACTGAGAACAGTTAAGCACTACAGTAGATCCTTCTTTATCAGCAGGAATGAAAATTAAATTGGAATTTCTGCGTAATTGTCCCACAGCTGAAATTTCTAGAGAGCTGAGGAAGTCACGATGGGAGCGTTTTTGAAGACTGGCACGAATAATCCCTCCAATACTGTGACGTACTGCTGGTTCCACAGGATGAAGTACTGACGCAATCCAGCCTCTACACCTGCCAAAGTTTGCCTAGCCAAAAGTTCGAATTTGAGCCCCTTACTGAGTATTTGTTCTTGAGGGGGTCTTTTAATATTTCTAGTATTTATCATTTACTGTATGTCTTAATGAGATTGAGAAAGTTAGAGATACTTTACTTTTAAATGATTACTCAGCCTCCTTTATTGATCGCCAACTGACATTGCTTATTTATAGAATTTACAATCCAATTCCAAAAATACCTTCTAGATCGAGTCATTATATTTCCATACCTTTTCAACCTGCTACTATCCCAGTTATTCAAAAGATTTTGCGCAGGTTTGATATTGTTCTGACGTCATCTATTACTCTTTCTTTAGACAAGTTCCTTAATGTTAAGGGCCATTATGATTCCTATGACAATCCTAAGGGCGTGGTTTATTGCGTCAACGTTCTCTGCGTATAGATAGGCGAAACTAAACAACCAATTAAAAAGCGCATTGCCCAACACACTGAGGATCCCGTAGTCTTGATTTCAATTACTAGTGTTTGTAATGCCCGTGATTCAGGCCATGCACTGGATTTTGCCAATTCTCGTGTTATTTGCCATGACCTCAACGAATTGTTCCGGAAGAGTCCTACCAAATTTTAACGAACCCTAAATGCTACAATGACATCTTATCGGTCCAATCGATAGCTCAATATGGGTTCCGTAAGATTATGTAATTTATCTTCCTTAGTCTCATCGGTTTTGTTTACATTTATTTAATTTATATCCGTTTTTGCTTATGCTCGTTTGCAAGTTCTTTTACAGTTCTTTCCATGTCAATGATGGGATCTTCCGAATTCATCCTGGCTGTGTCAGAGGCCTTCTATCACCTATTATGGACTCGCCTCCTTGATCACATGTCCGTGCGGCTAATTCATTTTGTCTTTTTATATTCCCCAATTTATTTTGTTTCCGCTAACTTGAAAAAGTCCTGCTGGTTCAGGTTGAAAGCGTCTGTAATTTTGTTTTAATATAAATTTATTTGAATTTTATCCAGTGTGTGGCTTTTATTTCATTTGTAATTAAAATAACACAAAGTAAAAATAAATAATTTAGCCTTTCCTGCATGGCCGAGCGGTCTAGACGGCGGTCTGCCGTGTGGCTGTTGTGTTGGAATTTGGGTTCGAATCCCGGCGTGGGCATGGAGGTTTCTTTCTTCTTCTGTGTTTCGTCCGTTTCTCCCCTGGGACTTACTATCTCAGGGTTATTTCTGGATGAGATGTGAAATCTCGTCCCCATTCTTGAATTTCCTAGCCTCACCCTGACGTTGTCAGGTAGGGCTAGCCCGTGGTCCATAGTTAGCCAAAGTCGATGAAATGAAGGAAAAAAATTATTTATTGAATTTATTTGAAATTTTAAATAATTCAGTAAATGAACAAGATTGAGTAACCAATAATTATTCTAAAAACGAACATTTGAAATTCTTTTTAAACATTTTCAGAAATCTAATTTGTTTTTAATAATTTCTTGATTTGTAAAGGAGCAGAGGAACCTATATTATCAGAAGCTGATTGAAATTTTAGAAAAAGTTCTCTGTTAATAAAAAGAAAGAAAAAGTTAAAACGTTTCTAAGGATCAAACAAGACATGAAACTCATTGTTCCGGATCGCTTATGGTCTTTCTGGCCTCGAATGTTCGACTAATCCGATCAACTTCTAAGCTATTAAATCCGGTGATGAAAGAGATTTTAATAAATATATTAAAACGTAAATTGTCTCTTGTCTTCATTTGTGAATTACCTTTATGCAAGTTGGAGTCTGTCTGCAAAGATTTTAGGCCCGTGTCCTCCATATCGAATAACTTTACTTGTTCTCTAAATCCCATCAGCGAGTTCACACTTGGATCCCGACGTCTGATCGTTGAGTTGCTGTGCTAAGTTTGGAACATGGTCGCCACATCCGCGTAATCTGTCTTTACAGGAAATCGTCCATTCCAACATCTTCTTTTCGTCCTCCTATACCTTTGTTTTTATTAGAAACACGTCATTATGCTTCGACATGCCGACGTTCACTATTCATAAATCGACTCAACATTATCTGAAAATTCAACATAATTTTTCCTCTGAAAATTTTTTACGTGTGTGAGAAAGGTTTCAATTGGAAAAAGGCCAACCACACAGTTTCTAAAAATTAACTTTATAAAAAAATAAAAATACAAAATACACAAACGTTTCGGCTTGCCGAAGTTACAAGCCTTTCTCAATGTAATATACAATATAGGAAACAACTCCTTATTTATACAGCCCAACTAAAGACAAAAAAGACCAATCAAGGGATTTACCATTTTGGAGAACCCCGTAGCTGAAGGGTCTGGCCCAATCAGAATGCAAATAATGAAGTACCAATCAGCAAATGAACTACAATGCCCTCTATGATGAGAAAAACGAATTAAATTGGTAAATAACATCACAAAATTACATGTGTTTAGATCAAAACAAAGTAAACAGGGTACAATCAAATAGAATTCATTAACATTATTACAATTCTTTTTTTACTTTTCACTTTGCACTGTTAATTGGTATGCAACATCAAAGAATATTTTTTTTTTCTTTTTTACATATCTACAAGATTAAACATTATGAACCCTTGTTTTCAAAAACCATTGTTTTTTTTTTTATTTTTTAACATCGAACTCAGTCAAATCAATGAGAAGGATAGACTGAATTTGGTGTAAAATCACAAGGAAATTCATGTGGTTCAGGACATTAAACAAATATGAAAGGTTTCTATTAAAACAAACACGTGGGAAAAGAAAAAAAAAATTTTTTCCTTCTCTATTTGTTTACAACTATATGCAGATCAATTGCAAGTATATTTTCATATTACAAAGTGGAATGAATTTAATTACAATTACTTAATTTATAGGTACTCTCATTTTAAATCCAAAAATTTTTTTTTTCCAGTCTTTCTTTTCTTTATCTTTTCAATTTAATTTTTAATCAAACCAATTCTTTCAAACATTTAATAAGAAGTTCACTTAAAGTTCAGCTATGATGTAACTGAGGTAGAGGTAATATCAAAATCTATAACTACGTGAGTGAACACATGACTTAATAAGTTGATTAACATATAACTGACAAAGAAAGAACACTATTGAGTTTACTTGAAGCGTTGGTCTCTAGGTTTTTTAGAGAACCCATATTGATATATTTCTCTGACCGAGATTTGGTCGTTGTAACTTTCTTCCGATGTGAGGATTAACACTGACTCCATGCATTTCCGGAGATGTATGTCCTGAGCTCGTCCGATGATTGTGGGATTTTGGAGGTCAATGGAATGTCCAGTTTCTACCATGTGGGTAAAAGTTCTATAGGCGGTATCTCTTCGTTCGATGGCCCTTCGATGGTCCGCCAGTCGGTCCTCCAACTTCCGGCCCGTCTCCCCGACGTACTAGCAGCAATGTTGTTGGCATGGAATCGAGTAAATTACTCCCATTTCTGTCAGGGGGTTAGGCTTTTCCCCTCTACTCTCGTTATGGCAGCCGTTGAATTTTTATTTGCAGATGTGAGAGAGATGTCATGTCTTCTTAAGAAATGCTTAACAATGGGGAACACAATGGGGTGATAATCTATTGAAATATACTTAGAATTTTTTTCTTTGGAGCTTCATTAGTATCATTTTGGGAATCGTAGTAGACCGCTTTCAGACATAACTGAAAATGCTTTTGAATAAACCCTATTGGGTAAGAGTTCTCTAAAAACAAATTGCGTAGGTATTCTAACTCACTGTTGAAGACTTCAAGCCTATTAGACAAATGGAAAGCCCTTAGTTTAAGAAGATGGCCGTGTTCACTCCCCCCTAAACTGTTTAACATAAACGACTTTCCAGTCTCATCGTTCCAAGCGCAAGCATTATCCAAAGGACTCAAATTCAATTGGTTCAACCCCCCCAAGCTTCATAATACCATAGCCCAAATTGAGAGAGCCTTACCCAAGACAGCCAAGGATAAAGAGGAAATCAGTTGTTTCAGAAGGACGATTGGTAGCGTAATCTAGAAAACAATTAATTACAACCCTTATATGGTCAACCCATTAGAATTAGAAGGGGTTAAGAAAATCAGAAAAATGGATAACGTAATGGTCACGCCCGCAGACAAAGGCGGTAACCCAGTCATATTGGACTCGTTCACGTATAATAAAATGGCACAGAAGTTCCTTCAGAACCAGGTAGGAATTACCATCTTTTCTTTTAACGAAAAAAATGCGCTCAACTCCAACAGAAGAGTAATTAAAGCCGTAACTAAAGAACGCTTGATTTCAGAAGAATTCGCGACAATTTTAAAGGATGGCGAGTTAAAGATCCCGTTCCTGAGAATTCTTCCCAAAATTCACAAAAATGTAGATTGCGATAATTTGTACCCTGGAAGACCAATCATTGTTTGTAATAATTCAGCTGTTAAGCTGTTAGCAGATTATATATTTAAATTTATGCCAAAAATCCATGTGAAATCTTCATTCGCCGTTGAGAACAGTAGGATCGCAAAACAAAAGATTGCAGCAACAGAAATTCAACCTGACCATCAATGGTTTTCTTTGGATGTGGATTCTCTTTTCACATCGATTTCCTTGGGATTAGTGAAAGTGGCGTTTCAACATATTTGTGCTAAGTACTTTAGATCGTTCCAAATGAATGACGTTATCTGTGATCTTTTATATCTCATAAACTCTATGGTTAAGATGCAATTCTTCGTGTATAATGAATGCATTTACAAGCAAATACAAGGTTTCTTTATGGGACTCTCCGCATCAGGAATGATAGCGGAATGGGTCATGGTTTACATTGAAGACATGGCTTACAGCATTATCGATGCCAGCCACATCACTATTGCTACGTACATGCGTTATGTGGATGACCTCATCTTCTATGCACATAAGGCAGATAGCCATTTTATCAAAGAAGCGTTTTCAGCTATCCATGCAGATTTCAAGTTTAATGAAGAAAAAGAACTAGATAATGCCATTTCGTTTTTAGACATTAGAATTTCTAGAGACGAAACAGGAATGGTGACAAGTGTTTACCGAAAACCAACATATTCCCGGTTAACATTAAATTATCAATCCTCCTGTCCACCAGCCTTCAAAACTAATGTGATAAAGATGGCTATCATCCGAGCTTTCCATTTGTCTAATAGGCTGGAAGTCTTCAACAGTGAGTTAGAATACCTACGCAATTTGTTTTTAGAGAACTCTTACCCAATGGGATTTATTCAAAAGCATTTTCAGTTATGTCTGAAAGTGGTCTACTGTGATTCCCAAAATGATACTAATGAAGCTCCAAAGAAAAAAAGTTCTAAGTATATTTCAATAGATTATCACCCCATTGTGTTCCCCATTGTTAAGCATTTCTTAAGAAGACATGCCATCTCTCTCACATCTGCAAATAAAAATTCAACGGCTGCCATGACGAGGAGTAGAGGGGAAAAGCCTAACCCCCTGACAGAAATGGGAGTAATTTGCTCGATTCCATGCCAACAACATGGCTGCCAGTACGTCGGGGAGACGGGCCGGAAGTTGGAGGACCGACTGGAAGACCATCGAAGGGCCATCGAACGAAGAGATACCGCCTATAGAACTTTTACCCACATGGTAGAAACTGGACATTCCATTGACCTCCAAAATCCCACAATCATCGGACGAGCTCAGGACATACATCTCCGGAAATGCATCGAGTCAGTGTTAATCCTCACATCGGAAGAAAGTTATAACGACCAAATCTCGGTCAGAGAAATATATCAATATGGGTTCTCTAAAAAACCTAGAGACCAACGCTTCAAGTAAACTCAATAGTGTTCTTTCTTTGTCAATTATATGTTAATCAATTTATTAAGTTATATGTTCACTCACGTAGTTATAGATTTTGATATTGCCTCTACCTCAGTTACATCATAGCTGAACTTTAAGTGAACTTCTTATTAAATGTTTGAAAGAATTGGTTTGATTAAAAATTAAATTGAAAAGATAAAGAAAAGTTATTAAAATTTGAGACCAATGTTCATCTGACACCTCAAAACAATAGCAAGAAAAAAAAAAGGAAAGAATGGAAAAAAAAATTTTTTTGGATATAAAATGAGAGTACCTATAAATTAAGTAATTGTAATTAAATTCATTCCACTTTGTAATATGAAAATATACTTGGAATTGATTTGCATATAGTTGTAAACGAATAGAGAAGGAGAAAAAAAATTTTTTTTTTCTTTTACCACGTGATTGTTTTAATAGAAACCTTTCATATTTGTTTAATGTCCTGAACCACATGTATTTCCTTGTGATTTTACACAAAATTCAGTCTATCCTTCTCATTGATTTGACTGAGTTCGATGTTAAAAAAAAATAATAATAAAGAAAAACCAATGGTTTTGAAAACAATGGTTCATAATGTTTCATCTTGTAGATATGTATAAAATGACATAAAAATATTCTTTGATGTTGCATACCAATTAACAGTGCAAAGTGAAAAGTAAAAAAAAAATTTTAATAATGTTAATGAATTCTATTTGATTGTACACTGTTTACTTTGTTTTGATCTAAACACATGTAATTTTGTGATGTTATTTACCAATTTAATTCGTTTTTCTCACCACAGAGGGCATTGTAGTTCATTTGCTGATTGGTACTTTATTATTTGGATTCTGATTGGGCCAGGCCCTTCAGCTACGGGGTTTCCCAAAAGGATAAATCCCTTGATTGTTCTTTTTTGTCTTTAGTTGGGCTGTATAAATAAGGAGTTGTTTCCTATATTGTACATTACATTGAGAAAGGCTTGTAACTTCGGCAAGCCGAAACGTTTGTGTATTTTGTATTTTTATTTTTTTATAAAGTTAACTTTTAGAAACTGTATGTTTGGCCTTTTTCCAATTGAAACCTTTCTCACACACGTAAAAAATTTTCAAATGAATTTGCCTGGCCTAATCTTCGTAGTACTCATTGTCACGATGAGTTGTAAATATGGAAAAACCCTTATCAACAGCTTTATCAAAGCAAATCGAAAATTGGCGGCTACAAGAACAGCCATCTCCTACCTTCGAGCTTGCAGAAAAATGGATTTGTATCCCACTTCAATGACGGTGAAAGTCCCCGAATCTAGGGACTCTATTAACCGTCTGGTGTCCCGAATTAGAAAGAAAGCATTTGCGGTAAGAATCACGAATGAGCAAAGGAAACAATAATGGCTAATAAAAACTATTAGACGAATGGCAAAAAATTTACAACGTATCCTTAATCCTAGATTGTTGGTCTCCACATTACAGAAGGGTGCAGCGGCTTATCTACGCAATTTTCATCGGATTGCTACAATTCACATTATGAAATTAACCATTCTTAGTGCAAGAAGAAGGCCGTGTTCACTCCCCTCTAAACTGTTTAACATAAACGACATTCCAGTCACATGGTTCCAAGCGCAAGCATTATCCAAAGGACTCAAATTCAAATGGTTCAACCCCCCCCCCCCCCCCAAGCTTCATAATACCATAACCCAAATTGAGAGAGCCTTACCCAAGACAGCCAAGGATAAAGAGGAAATCAGTTGTTTCAGAAGGACGATTGGTAGCGTAATCAAGAAAACAATTAATTACAACCCTTATATGATCAACCCATTAGAATTAGAAGGGGTTAAGAAAATCAGAAAAATGGATAACATAATGGTCACGCCCGCAGACAACGGCGGTAACCCAGTGATATTGGAGTCGTTCACGTATAATAAAATGGCACAGAAGTTCCTTCAGAACCAGGTAGGAATTACCATCTTTTCTTTTAACGAAAAAGATGCGCTCAACTCCAACAGAAGAGTAATTAAAGCCTTAACTAAAGAACGCTTGATTTCAGAAGAATTCGCGA
>JAFIDM010001028.1:12837519-12852996 GCA_023159025.1 Thereuonema tuberculata | reverse complement strand
CTTTTTAATTCTAGGACTTTAACGAGCCATTTTTTACAAAACTTTTAAGAAAAGAGAACTATTCCTCTCTTTCTTCTAAACTAAATAATAATATCACAACTCAAGAATTCAAAAAATTTACAATAATAGAACGTGACACTTAAACACGTTCAAATTATTAAAGCCAAATAACAATTGTTAGAAATTTATTCTTTTAAAACTTTAAATTTTAAAATTTATATATATTTTTTAGATTTAAGATTTAAAATTTTAAAATTGAAAGTTTTAAAAGAATAACTTTCTAACAATTGTTATTTGGCTTTAATAATTTGAACGTGTTTAAGTGTCACGTTCTATTATTGTAAATTTTTTGAATTCTTGAGTTGTGATATTATTATTTAGTTTAGAAGAAAGAGAGGAATCATTCTCTTTTAATTAAAAGTTTTGTAAAAAATGGCTCGTTCAAGTCCTACGATTAAAAAGGACGAAATATTGCTGTTGAATTGTAGTTTGTTATTAATTTTAGAGTTATTAAATGATTTTTGCAGTGCTTTTGAGAAATTAAGAAATAGTTTAATTTTCATTCTTTATGTACTTCTTTTTTTTTTCAAGTTTTCAAGTTTCAATTATGAGTAAATACATAATAACAAATAAACAAAATAACAAATAAATGGGATCCAGAATAGGAGGAGAAAAATAAAATTCTCCAAAAAATTCCAGAAATACATCTTTAATTGAAAAAGTGTAAGGACGAACAGTTATCTTTGAGATTAAACATGCTTTTATTAAAATTATACATTATACATTAATTCATAATTAGACATTGTGCTAAAAAAAAGTAGATTATTTCATAAGCGCATTAAAATAAAAAAAAATAATTTACTCTAATCAATCAAAAAAAAAAAAGGAAATATAGACACTAAATCAACTATAGAAAATGTTTTAGTTCTGTAGCAGTACAATATATTACTATTATTATTATTGTTATTAATATTATGTAAAAGTTTCAAACCATGGGTTTCCCCAGGAAAGACAACACGGCGGGTAAACGACCAAAGCACATATTGCCAAGTATAATAAAGAAAAAGTATGGAAGAATGACTAGGGATGTGTAGTTGTGTCCATAAATTTCCTAACTATTCGTGTGGTGTTGAGTATCATAGCCTTCTGAAGTTGTGCGTAAGCGTTTTTCTGAAGTCCTCGTGTGCTGAGGCTGTGGTGCAATGTGTGAGGCACCAGACCAGTGGCGAACAGGACGATGGGTACAACACGTACTCGATCCTGCTTCCACAGCTTCTGGAGCTCGTGTGCTAGATCGGTGTAATTACCGATCTTGTCTGCGTGAGTTTTCTGCATGTTCTTGCTGACAGGCATTGCAATATCAATGAGATAGGTCTGTTTGTTGACCTTATCAACATGTAAGATGTCAGATCGGTTGTGGTGTATGGTTTTGTCTGTGAGAATGGGGCGCTCCCAGTACAGCTTATGTGAGGGTGACTCTAGTACGCTTTGTGGTGTGTACTTGTAGTATGGGATAGTGTTCTTAATAAGTGAGTGTTTGTGTGCTAGCTGTTGATGAACGATCGACGCTACCTGATTGTATCAGTAGAGGTAGTCTGTTTGGGAGAGAAGAGGATAGCGTAATATTATGTGGTCGATCGTCTCATGCATAGTGTGGCATTTCCTGCATCGGACGCCATGTGTGTTTGCGTCATGTAGAATGTGTTTCTTGTAGTTGCGTGTGGGAATGACTTGGTATCCCTTCGGGATACCCTTCGGTATCGCCAAGCAGCTCGTCAGCCATCTGTTCGACGCTTCCATGTCGACATGAGGCTGGCTGAGTTCGTGGCGATGTCGTCCGTGGAGTTCCTTACGAGCCCAAGATTCACGCAGCTGCTGTGTGTGTGTGTTGGCGGTGGTAAAGTGTTAGAGAAGGGTTTGCGAGGTCCAGGGATGTGAGGTGTGTGTCAGCCTTCACAATGGCTGAGTGGAGCGAGGAGTGTTGTGCTCTTTGGTGGAAGTGTTCCCTAAGTGTGTGTACTTGTTTTTCTTGTAGGTTGATGAGGTTGGTGAGTCCTCGGCCTCCCTCCTTGCGGGGAAGAGTCATCCTTTCCGTAGCGGACTTGGGGTGGTGCATGTTGTGTTTCGGTGAATGTGGTGCGCGTTGTGCGTTGTAGTGCTTGTCCATGGAATTACGGCGAACGAATATATTAGTGTTGGGACGGCAAAAGCGATACGGCTTTAATTTTATTCCTGGCATTGAGTTGTGTTTTTAGAATGTTGTGAACACGAGCACGAAATGCTTCTTGAGTGCGTTTTTGATGTTTGCGTTTTTAATGACGTGCGCTTGCTGGAAGCCCAGGTACTTGTAGGTCTCTCGCTATTCCGTAGATTTAATGGCCAACCCATGGTCCCGTTCATCCATGTACAGTAAGTGTGTGATTTTGCAAGGTGTCAGAGTGCCTGAGGTAAGCCTATAACCGTGTTTTGTGTTGTCTAGCAAGTGGTTCAATCGATTCAAGGCGAGGCAGAACCAAAGAGGACTGAAGGAGTCTCCCTGGAAAATACCTCTCCTTATTGGAATGGGGTCTGTAGTGATGAAGGTGTTGGAGGTGCGTAGCTTTAATGTTCTGTTCCAACTCTTCATCGTGGAATCCAAGAATGCAGTGATCTTGAGGTGTATTTTGAAGATATGAAGAGTGTGTAATAACAAGGAATGGGAGACTGAGTCAAATGCCTTCTTGTAGTCGATGTACGCGATATATAAGTTCCTATTCTTCGGATTACAGGATGCCGCAGGATTACAGAGTCAATAAAGAGTTGCACCTTACAACCCTGGGAAGCCCTTCTGCTGTTCAGAAAGAATGTTGTGTGTCTCGATGTGTGTGTAGATTTTGTCTGCAAGGCAGGAGGTAAGGAGTTTGTAAAGTGTGGGGGGCAGGTGATTGGACGATAGTTTGCAGGGTGTGCTGTTTCAGTGTTCTTGCTCTGTAGATATGTGACAGCCTGTGTGAGGAAAAGAGGCATATGTTCTAGGTTGGATTATGTCAGTGAGCTAGTTATTATTATTATTGTTATTATTATTATTATAAAAGTTTCAAAACTTGGGTTTCCCCAGCAAAGATAACATGGCGGGTCAAGGACCAAAGCACTTTTTGCCAATTATAAAGAAGTGTGCAAGAATGGTTAGGGATGTGTGTCCATAAATTTCACAACTATGCTTGTTGTGTTGAATACCACAACCTTCTGGAGTTGTGCATAAGTGTTTTTGTGAATTCCTAGTGTACTAAGGTTTTTTTTATTTAATTATTTATTCAGTTTTTTTCTAATGATACATATTGAGTTCCTAGCCCCCCTCTACTTCTGTAACATAACATCCCGAGCCATTGAAGAGGGTGAACGATGGCCTCTCCCCTATTTCCATAGTCCGCCCGCCCGTGGGGTCACGTGTCCTGGCAAACTGATATTTTGTTCTTGAAATTATTGTTTTATTATTTTTACTCGACAACAAACGCAGGACGGATCGAAAACGCTTGTAATTTTTAATAAGTATAAATGTTTTTAATTATATTGGTGTGTTGCCTTAATGACTTATCATGATCTTTTTACACCCGTTAAATATTAATTAATTATCAAGATCAGTTGACAGCTACTCCATGAATATCAGAAAATGAAAACTGATTTTACAAAGTTAAAAATGGCATCAGTTTCAACTATTTTGAAGTATTTCCTACCCATGACTTTAAAACTGCACAACTGAAACCATATGTGCTGAACCATAATTTATAGAAATTTAAAAATCTAAAGTCTTACCAAATACTAAGAGACAATAATCAAAATCATAACATTCCCAATATATCCATGAAGCAATTAAAAATTATGAAGAGTATTAAAGAAGATAAAAACATTATAATGGTTTAACACAAAAAATTCGTAACAACTTCCTCTTCATCCTAAATTAATTGTAGACGAATTTAAGTCATAAAATATACTTAAATTAACATGATTTGTATAATTTTTAAATGTCTTGAAATGAAATGTATTTTTCCGCATGAAGAGCAAATTCAAATTGGAAATTTGCATTATGATAATTAACCTCACGAGAAGTTTTTGATGTATATGGAGGTGCAGAGCCTCACTCTGAGAACTAGAAGAAAACTATAACCTACTATGAATTAAGATTAGAACTAGAATTAAACTAAAACTAGGAATAACTAAAACTAAGAGAATACTACGGAAACTACGATTAGGAAGTACCTCGGTGAAGAACTGAAGAAAGAAGAATTCCAAATCCATTGGGAATGAAGTTAATTCAGAGCAGAATTAATTCACTCAGGTGAAAAGCCAAAAGCCATTCAACAGAAAGCGTCATTAATCAAAGAGTCAAACCATTTGCCGACGTGAAGCAGATGACGGAAGTCCAGGGATTATGGGAGAAGTCTCGGCAAGAAGGGGATCAGATGATTAGAAGTCAGAGGTTCTACGTTGAAGCGTGCGAAAGGGTTCAAGTGCAGAATCAGGGATCGTTCCAACGGATATGTGGGAATTCCGACCAATTAGTTCAAGGAGGATTACTTCACCCAAGATGGAAAGCCATTAGTATTCGTCGAAACTGTGAGTACGAATTTCTTATTCAATTTTGAAGGGATAGCGTTCAGCCAGAACGAACGGAATTGTACTAGAGATAAAGATAGTTAGAAAACCTGAGATATTTGTGAGAAGGAAATTACTAAGAATTACGCTGAAGGAAATTAAAGTTAGTGATTTGTTTAATGCCATTAATTCACAAATTTCAGGCGGAAGTAATTTTGAAATATGAACAGAACTTATTAAGTGAGTGAAACGAAGTTTCAGGTTAGAATAAAATATTAATTTGTTATTTCAACTAAAGATTAGTGCTTCGGAGTTACGAAGATTATTATTATAAACGTAAGCGTGTTGATAGAGTTTGAACTTAGAACAGATATTAATTAAACTATTAGTTTCAAAGGATTTACAGAGTTTGTGAATTATAACTTGAGATTTAATATCGAGCTGATATTAAAACCTGGAGAATAGGATTCCACTATTGAAGCACAGAGAACAGTGTTACCCAGAAGCAAGATTAAAGAACTTTTTCATTATAGAACTTTGAGACGTTGGCTTCTGCTATTACGAAGCTAGAGAACTATTTGTATATACTACCTTTCTATTTTAATGTCTACTCCAATAAATCTTTTACGATTTTATTTTATTTGTTTCCTACCTTTTCTTATACTTTGCAAAACAAAATTATCACCCATTCTGCACAACAAAGATACATTATTTATTTATTTATTTATTTATTTATTTATTTATTTATTTATTTATTTCTAATGATACATATTGAGTTCCTGGCCCCCCCTCTCTACTTCTGTAAAATACATTAAGGAAGAAGTTTAGTTTTTTTCATTATAATGGTTTGTTTTATTTTTTTTGGAATGTTAATTCAATTGATAAAAAGAATTCAATTCATGTTTGAAAAAGAAGATAAAGGGAATTACGGCCGGCCAAACCAAAGAACGACTTTGGCCACCAGATGTCGCAATAGTAGAATTTGAATCGATTGTATATGTCAGTGTTTATGGCGGGAAAGTGAACATTTAGGGAGTTTGAAGTTTACGGAAAAAAGACGATATTTATTTTCTTGAACTATTCTGATTTCTCATCAAATATAATTTCAAAAATTTATTTTTATTCATTCGTTCGTTTCAATCGTTCAAAATCAGTCTCCTACCTTTCCCAATCGGTTTTTTGACGACATTGCATCCCTGAGATCGACAACACGAAGACGAAGATGGGATTCGTTGACTCACGTCTCGTCTAAAAAAACGACACTGCGATCAAAAACAATTTCTCTGATGTGCCATAAGTAAGCATGTCATAAGGCCTTTTCGAAATAAGAAGTAACGTTAGCAATAACTTCCGTTGTTTTGCTTCCAACGGTTTTCTGTGTCGGAGAGTCGCCATTTTTAATCTTCTCTCTCCACACAGATTCAGTCCTGGAATGATTAAGAGATCATGGTTGTAGTTCAAGGTCAGAGTCGTCCTTTGGTTTGGAGAACTATAAGCCATCTTAGATACTGTATTATGTTAATTAATAAATCAACATATGGGTGAATCTACAGAAAACCTGCAATTTCAGTCAAAAATTTTTGAGATTTTAAATTACAAGATTTCCTTTTCAAAAAAATTGAGATGATTGCTTTTGATGTTCTTACATTCATGATATATGTGGTTCAGGTCAACGCATTTTGGTTATTTTTAAAAAAAAAAATAAAAAAAAAATGATGATAGGCTATGTTCACTTCTGTGGAAAACATAGAAGTGCTGATAACGATGTCAAATTTTAATATAAATTATATTCCAAATAGTGAATTTACGTGGGAAAAACTATGAAATAAATAAATAGAAGACTATAATTTATGAATTAAAAGAACTTTTTATCAAAAGAGGAAATCATGTACAATAAAAATAAATCAGACTGTCAATCTTAAACGTCTATAAAAATGTAAATATATAATTACATATATCGTATATTATATTGTATATATTTATATAATTTTAAATATCCTTATTGGCATTTAACAAAGACTGGAAGTGAAAGACAAGTCTTCGTGAAAAACCAGTCTTCATAGTAGCCGCTATTGTTGATGATCATCACTTCCATGGACCCCAAATGTCCACGGAAGTGATGTCCACGGAAGTGACGAATACTTATGTTTCTTGGCCCATGTGCTCTTCATTTTGAGGTTAGGAACACGTGTCATTCAGAAAATTAAGTTTACCATATTTCAATTATTATGCCTAGAAATAATCATATTTCCATAGAAAAATTAGGTTCTAAACAAGACCACAGAAGTGACGGGTTGAGCTGTGCAAATGACGAAAAATGAATAAAAAGGTAATATTTTCCTGACAAATGTGCGACTCAGACGAATAAAATCACTTCCAAATCCAAAATCGCCGTGTAAACTTTTGTTTTTAAGTGAAATGGAAGACAACTAGCGCAACGGATGGATTTTTTAGAAAGTTTAGGAATGTCCACAAAAGCGATGGCAAAACCTTGTGACAAGACTTTAGGTTGCAAAAAAATTTTACTGATAATTCGAAAAAAAATTTCACTCAATATTATGTTAAATTTATGTATTTTCTGATTTCACAATATATTATTTGAAAAATATTAAAAAATAAAGCAGTTTGGATCTTTAGAAGCTATCCAACTGTAGCTTGTGACAGTCCACGGAAGTGACGAATCACCTTCTGTGGACAACTTTTTTTTTGGAAATTCCATAAAATTTAAAAAAATTTAAACTATAGTACTAAACTATAGTATATTTTGTACTTCAATGTGTGATTTTGAAAAATGACAAATATTTTCAATCATTTTCAATTTATTGCTCTGTGACACGAATTACAGGTTTTCCGTAGATTCACCCATATATACAATATGAAAATTATATGAAACAATGCCAAAGTAAAAATCATGATCAATTTCTTTTATTATTTGTTTATCTTTTATTATTTATCTATTATTTGAAATAATATCGATAAAATTACAACAAATACGATGAATAAAGGCCACAATCAATGATTTGAAAAAGAAATTATTATACAATGACTGCATAATAGCTTTTATTAAAAAAATATGTATCAGCTGTTTTCTTCTTTATCAAACTGCTTTTTTATTCGACAATATTTGGCAGGAATATATCTTCCTGCTTTCAAGTCATATAAAGAATATTAAATAAACAATAAGAAGGTCGTATCATATCCAAAACATAAAATAATAAGAACTTTTTACATCGAAATATTATCCGAATTGTATAATAACAATAATTATCACATTAAAACAATATTTTCCAATAATGTTTTACATCGATAAAACATCATGTTCAAATCATATAACAACACTAATAATTTTACATTATTTCCTATTAATGAAAAACAATTGTGAAATATACATTTTTATCTAAATTAACAATGTTTTATCGATTTAAAAATTAATTATTGGAAAATAATGTTTTTTGATTAATGTTATTATATAATTTGGATAATATTTCGATGTAAAAAGTTGATAATGTTTTATGTTTTGGATATGATATAATCTTTATATTGTTTATTTAATATTCTTTATATGACTTGGAAAAGCAGGAAGATATATTCCTGCAAAATATTGTGGAATATAAAAGGAGTTTGCTGAAGAAGATGAATTCTATTTTATTGTACTATTGGAAATGACGAAGTATATATAGTATCAGCTATTTTAAAAAGAAAAATGGAATTAAATTTAAAAAATAGTATAAGGAAATTATAAAGATTCCGTACGGCATCGAATATCAAAAGAAGTCCTAGTAGAACGGAAGTTAAACAATCCCGTTCCACTCTCTTCGACGATGATTAACCCAGAAAGACATTTAAAAAAAAATAGAAGTCACTTTCACTTCCAAAAGTGAATCCCGAACAAAATAAACAACAACAAAGAAAAAAACGTTGTTGAAGTGCACTCTCGACCTAATGGTCATTAGAAACAAAAAGATTTTTAATTATAAAAAAGGGACCCAAACCAAAAGAAGGCACAAGTCAAGGAAAAGAAATTTAATGTGCAGAAAATCAAATCATATCAAATTATCATATATTTTAGCATTATAGATTACAATTCGTAATGTACATTACATACAAACATGTAATGCAAAAGTCCAAAGTTTCAAGATTCTAAGAATACAAACTACACCAGAACTTTGTAAACAACAGTCCATATCATAAGACCCTTAGACATAGGTAGTAAACCTGTAGGACCCTTTCAGTTAGCTTGTCATTAATCTCGTAGCTCATACGTCCAACAGTTAACATTCTACCAAAATAATCAACATTATAGAATAGTCACGGCTCTGAAATATAATCTGGTATTTAGAAACCTTTGGGGCTCTTGTTCCTCGAGACTTACTCTGCATGTCTTAAAAAATCTTGTAGTAGTCAGGTCAAAATATAAAAAAGAGGGAGCCAACCTTGAAAACATTGCAACAAAAGCAAATCCTTCGTAGTTAGTCTCAATAATGTGTGCTACAACATATATCCAAAATCCGCCAGATTCCATCCACGGGAAATTAATTAAAATTTACGTTAAGTATTGTGAAAACTGAATGTGACACATGTTTCTGATGAATGACGACAAATCTGATATAGCTGAACTTTCAATTTTTTTTGCAAAATGACAAAAAGGAGAAAACACAATAAATGAGCAATAAAGAAATATGATGTAAAGTCTGAAATATAAACACTCATACATCAATCAATCTGTTCTGAATCAATCTCCTATTGGTTGTGTACAAAGGTAACACAACTAGATTCTTGGTATTGTCCACAAGCATCTGTACAGAATAGATCATTTTTTCTGCAGCTACATCGCATCCACATTCCTTTGTATACTTGCAGAGGATAATAGTTAGAAGATCCCGTGGAGCTGGAGGTAAATGACTTAATTTTGGAAAATACTCATTGTTCCGCACAAACCATCCCCAAGAGCATGAACCAGCTCGTTCTTTCCTATCCACTCCAATATTTGGTTGTAGCATCAGAATGAATAGTATTTCACTGCTGATGCAGTAAATGGCTGTCTCTCTGGTTCAACGAAGCAATTTGATGACGCGATTTTTTTCTTTGAAGCTTTAATGACGTAGCAGGTCTGTTTCATTTTTCTTGCCTCCAAAAAGTAATGCCATTGATTTCTTACCAGCTTCTTCAATTTCGTTCCTTGACTTCTTCGCTGAGCAGAAGATCTCTGCTAATTGTTTTAGGTCATCACTAGTAAGAAGTTTTTAAATGCAGTGGTCTTGCCAATTCCATGTATATGTGATGTGCTGTCACAGCCTGTAAAAGCATATAGGAAAAGCAAATACTTGCATATATCAGCTCCTAAAATATTTCTTATAGCATGGATGTCATACATTGGCTAAAATGACGTGGATACTTGAATATCACTTCGAAAATGTAAGGAGAAACCACTGTACAAAGAATGGTACAACAGCAGTAGGAGCAAGTCAGTATCTACTCACGACACAATGGTATTAATACATTTAGACGATGCAACAGCTTCCCGCACAATGTCGACATCGGCATCGCCATTAGCATTAATTAATATGGCATCCTTTGCTACTGAGATTATCACCAATGAGATATATTATGTTGGTCTTCTTCAGAAATTGTTCTTTCTTGCTAATAAAAGGGGTGTCCGGAGAGAAGTTCACTATGGGTGATAGTGGGGATTTCCTACCTCGTCTCCTATGTGCGCAATCTTTTATGGATGGGGTATTAGCGCTGTATCCATCAAAAACAACTGTGACTGAATCATACCATTTCACTGTGATGTCTGCATAAGAACTTGCGATACAGCCGTATGTGACTCCAGTCTTCCAAGGCATTCGATGAAGTAATAACCCTCCATCTAAGACATAATTAGTTGTTCCTTGTAGAACAATCTATTAATTTCACGCCAGCATTCTTTTGGGTTATTAACTTCTTTATTAAATTTATTATAATCAAAGCTGTTTTCTACTTTTGTTATCTTGGAATTTAATTTATTTCTGAATACTTTATAATTATTGTAATATGATTTATTTGATCTTTTACTTCGGTATTTTTTAAAAAGCATGTCTCTTGTATTTCTTCAATTAATTGTTCTGTCATCCATTCTTTTTGAATCCTTTTTTTTTATATTTTTCTTGGAAGTTTTGATTTTTCTTATCAGAATACTTTATGGGCTTTGTAGAAATATTTTTTTGTTATTTTTTGAGTTGTTATATTCTATTATTATTTTATTATATAGGGTATTTGGATCAATAGGGTTATTTTTTTTCCAAATCATCAAGCAGTCTTTGCATATTAGTAATTCATTATCTATTACTTTATACTTTTTCTTTTTTATATGTACATGTTTTCTTTCTTGCAACTCGTTATTGGGTATTTATATTGTAATATAATCAAATAATGATCAGAGATTGTCTCATTAATGATGTAACTTTGATAATTATTATTTATTGTATTTGTTGCAGTTTCTTTGCCATATCTAGTTGTGCCAAATAGACAATTTTTAAAGCCTGTATAACCTAAGGTCTCTAGATAGATTTTAACTTGTTTATTTTCCTCTATTTTATATAAATCAATATTTATATATCCTAGAATGATGCAGTTTTTTCCACTTGTATTCATTATCTTGTAATATTTTATCTAACTCTTTTCTAAATTGTTTATTTTATTTTAACATTAGGAGGCCTGTATTAGGAGGCCTCATAGCAAACTATATCTATTTTTCCAATTTTCTTTGTCGATCTCAATACTTAAACATTCAAAATTTGTAGTATTTATATATTATTTATATTGTAATTGATATTATTTTTGATATATACAATAATACCTCCCCCTTTTCTTTTATCTCTTAAGTTACAGTACATATTCCAATTACCTATATTATACAGATTTATTTCATTTTCAGTAATATTCACTTCAGTCAGTGCAATTATATCCAGACACTGTAATTGGTTTTTTATTTTACATAATAAAATCTCCGAATGTTTCCTTAATGATCTATTAAGGTGAACTATATTTAGACACTTTTCCCAATTTTTATCCTTCTTTTTTTCTTTCCATTGATTTAAATTTCCTAAAACAATAGTATTAGGATATATTAATGAGCTTTCAATATCTGGGGGCACGGCAGTGCCCCCGCCAAGACGAGCCGAAGGCAGGAAGGGCACTACGTACCTTTTCTGGAAGTGTTTCGTCGTATTTTCGAACCCTCATAGCTTCGGCCTGGATAATACTAGAGAGCTCAAATTTTCAGGATAAGATACAGTTAGCAGACTAATGAAATACGCTAAGTTTCATTTATTTAGCTTTTAAACTTTGGATTTTACTAATACCTAAAATACGTCGATTCCGTCACTCACTCACTGACTGACTGACTGACTCATGATCATCAAAACCTCTAGGGTACTTCCTGAAGTCCTAGAAAGCTGAAATTTGGTATGCAGGCTAGGATTAGCACACAGACAACAAAAAAAATTAAGAAATCTGTAACTTTCACCCTCCAACCCCTCATAAAGGGGGGGTTCTGGTTATGTATTATCGAACCCTCATAGCTTCGGCCTGAATAATACTAGAGAGCTCAAATTTTCAGGATAAGATGCAGTTACCATACTAATGAAATATGCTAAGTTTCATTTATCTAGCTTTTATACTTTGGATTTTATTAAGATCTGAAATACTTCGTAACCTCAATGCTTCGGCCTAAATAATACTAGAGAGTAAACATTTTCGGGATAAGATGCAGTTAGTAGACTAATGAAATACACTACGTTTCATTTATCTAGCTTTTAAACTTTGGATTTTATTAATATCTAAAATACGTCGATTTCGTCCATGATTCACTGACTGACTGACTGACTCATGATCATCAAAACTTCTAGGATACTTCCTGAAGCCCTAGAAAGCTGACATTTGGTATGCAGGCTAGGCTTAGCACACAAACAGCAAAAAAGTTAAGAAATCTGTAACTTTCACCCTCCAACCCCTCATAAAGGGGGTTCCGGTTCTTTATTATATAACAATTTCTGATAGGTATATCCCATCCAAAACGTTTCATGTAAAATAAGTTGCCAAGACTCATATGCTCATAGGGCCTAATGCTTTCACTGATAAAAAGTTATCAGATCTCATCTTACAAAAAGAAATGAAATCCCACCCAAAACATTTCATGTAAAATAAGTTGCCAAGACTCACATGCTCATAACGTTTTCACTGTTAAAAAGTTATCAGATCTCATCTTACAAAAGAAATGAAATCCCACCCAAAACATTTCATGTAAAATAAGTTGCCAAGACTCACATGCTCATAACGCTTTCACTGTTAAAAAGATATGAGATCTCATGTAGAGCCAAGCCCCTAACTCTACAAGGCCTAACTCTACAAACCCTAACTCTAAAAGCCCCAACTCTAAAAACCCTCTATCTTGGTCAAAAAGTATGGCTTGGCCGTTTCATGGAACTATTTCATCCCACGCAAAACATTTCATGTAAAATATGTTGCCAATATGCTCATAATGCTATCACTGTTGAAAAGTTATCAGATCTCATGTAGAGCCAAGCCCCTCACTCAACAAGGCCTAACTCTAAAAACCCTACTATCCTGGTCAAAAAGTATGCCTTAGCATACTCCATATCCTTTACATAACTCCATGGGATTGTCTGAGTGACAGCCATGAAACGGCCAAGCCATACTTTTTGACCAAGATAGAGGGTTTTTAGAGTTGGGGCTTGTA
Organism: Thereuonema tuberculata; assembly: GCA_023159025.1. Taxonomy (NCBI): domain Eukaryota; kingdom Metazoa; phylum Arthropoda; class Chilopoda; order Scutigeromorpha; family Scutigeridae; genus Thereuonema; species Thereuonema tuberculata. Next base: position 12,839,684 of record JAFIDM010001028.1, on the reverse strand, counting down.
TAGTTGGGGCTTGTAGAGTTAGGGCTTGTAGAGTTAGGCCTTGTAGAGTTAGGGGCTTGGCTCTACATGAGATCTCATATCTTTTTAACAGTGAAAGCGTTATGAGCATGTGAGTCTTGGCAACTTATTTTACATGAAATGTTTTGGGTGGGATTTTTATTGTCACGGCTTATACTGGATTCTTCTAACAATTAATAAAATATTAGACAATAAAGACTAGACTCAGTTGCTTAAGCCATCATAGTGGATAGGAGTCGAAGACTTCAACTGAAGTATATACTAGTTTAATCGATAATAACAAAGTTTCATGGAAGCTATAACTTCTCAATAAGTCTGGGGGCGGGGAAGCTGCTGGGCCCGGGAAACTGCACCCCTATTCCTCATTAATAAAGAAATTAAAAGAATCACACATACACTGACAAAGGTTAAATAGAATGTATTCACACTAAATTTGCTTATTATAGTAAGCTAAGATAAAAACTACACTTATAATAAGTAACAAAATACAGTATCAGAATTTAATAGGTTCAATATAAAGTAGAATGAATATTTCCAAGTATCTCGCTCACTGATAGAGCGAAAAGTCTGTTTCACACTTAATGAAGTTTTACGAAAATTAAAATATCCCTTTCACTATTTCTTCTAACGGGACATAAGTATTAGAAGTTGTTTAAGCAACGTCAAGTAAATTAATGACGCTTAAGAGGTATGACTGATGCAGTGGGTTATACTTGGCAGCCGACCAACAAACAAACAAGCTACAAATTGGTCTAATAATAATACATCTAATAGAGAATAGTATTTTATAAATCAAAGGTAGATAGTTCAAATGAAAAGAAAGTAATATCTTAAAACTTCACTACAAAATAATCGTTCGATTTCTCAATCTATAAGTTTTAGAGTACACACTAATAAATCCAGATAGAGTTTATTTTCGTAGAGGCATTTTAATGTCCTATGTTGTAAAACCAACTGATAATAAAGTTTCGTGGTATCTCTGGTGGAATTTAAAATCAGCATCATATAAAAAAAATAGGGTTACTTACAGGTTTTCTCAATGTTTTGATTGATCTGATTATTCAACGGGAAGAGAAAACACTGAACACGGGGAATTCAGGGTTGAAACACCTCGTTCCAAGAGTCCACTCCGTTGAATCTGCACTGAATGTTCTTTTGGTTCGTTTAGCGCCGCACAACATATAGACTAGTTCTAAATTTTCACTTCCGCTTACAAAGCACCGATTTCCCACTAGTAGATTAGGTGTTTTAAATCCTTCACATTATTCGAAGTATTGGCTACTCACTTGTTTCACTTAGACTCAAGTATCCGGAGTCTGACATTGTTCTTGAATCACCAGAATGCACACTTTGATGCTTGACTCAAGTATCCAGAGTCTGGGCTAACGATTACATCGAATGGGGATGAGTATATTCGGTGAAAGATGAGGTTGGTCGAAAGAACACCATAAGGAAAACCATCACGGTAAGTGATGTCTCTCCTGAGTAGCGCCAACCCGTTCTATCTGCTCATCACCCTAGTCGATTTCTAACACAAATAGTTTCTTGGGGTTGTTTTATAGGTAGCCCTACGTAATTGGTGACTTAGCCAATCAGAGATCTCTCCAGAAGACAACACATGAAACTGATGCTGACGTCATGTCAACAACAGACGGAAAAGAAGACTCTCTTTCGAAATAAAAATGGCGACACATATTGAGAAAAGATAGGGTTTCGAAGTCTTTTTCGACTCTATCTCTAGAATAATCATTTTTCGTCAATGAGATGTCGTCTCAGATCAATCAACTAACATTTGTGCTTCCAAATATTTCAGATTAAACAGTAAGTAGAATAAATAAAAAGGTATTTGAAGGTTTTTTTATTTGAATGGTGGTCGATGCTAAATATACAATATAATAAGTCTTAAATACAAAAGAATATATGTTTACATAAAGATATCATAAAAAAATAATGATAATAATAATAAGTGGCACGGTTTTGAAAAAAAAGGAAAGAAAGAAAAAAATATACAGGCTGGAAAAAAAAACGTGACATTATCAAGTAATTGAAAGTCCATGATTTTGTTTGTGTTTTTTTTAAGTTAATTAATTTTTTCCAAATCTTCAAACTCTTCAATTTTTTCCAAATCTTCAAACTCTTCAATTTTT
>JAFIDM010001028.1:12825798-12837509 GCA_023159025.1 Thereuonema tuberculata | reverse complement strand
CTTCAAACTCTTCAATTTTTTCCAAATCTTCAAACTCTTCAATTTTTAAAATATTTGTATTTTCTGCTTTTCTCACCAAAATGGATCCATTTTTTATCCATACAAATTTCATATTTTTCTCCTTTGCTTTGACTTTTGTTTTGCAAAGCAAGAATTTCTGGTTTTTTGTTATCATTGATAAAGATAAGTGTCTCATCTCCATTTTCAATGATATCTCCATTTCTGAATTGTTTGTTCCTCTTTTTTTCCATACATTCTATTTTTTTTGCTCATTTCTTTAAATTTGATAATGATTGATTTGACCTTCATATTATTGAATGTTGATATCCTATGCACCGCTTTAATATCCTGGGGATCATGCTTTATATTTAATTTGTTTGCAACATCTTTTATGATTTCATGTAGTTTCTCATTTGTGTCTTTGATATTTATTATTTCCAAATTTTTTTTTTCTGGACTGTTTTTCCATTGTTTTGGATTTGTTTTCAAAGTCCCTTATCCTTACGTTATTTCTTTTAATTTCTTGTTTTAGTTCATTGATTTCTTTATCTTGTTTCTTGCAATTTTTTTCCATATTCTGAATTTTTTGCAGTGCATCGTCATACTTCTCAGATAGAAATGTTAAGGATTCATTGATTTCATTAATATCGTGAATAATAATAATAATAATAATTTTTTTTTTTTTATTATGATTCTAAATACAAAAGTTACAGTCCCGTTAGGAATGACAAATTCCTATCAACAGGTTCTGAATATAGGTATACTACAAATATTTAATTAATTTTGAATACATTGTTAAAAAATATGAAATTACTTACATAGTATTGTTTTTACAAGTGATTTTTGTCAGGTAGACCGCTAGGTGATAATTTTCAAAAATTTTAAATTAGACAGTAACATGATTTAAAAGTTAAAATAATTTTCTGATTTAACTCTATATATAATTATTCCATATGTATATTAAAGTTACCTATGTTTAGCTTATTTTTATCGAGTACAGTAAGAACTAGTAACAATAAATATTAAGGACATTGGTAGTAAATTGAACAAAATACTTAAGTGAGACATTACAAATAGGATTTACAATTACAAAGAAAACAATTGAAACAAAAGAAATTCATATTAATTACATTCTATCAGCCACTTTTTTAATAGTTTCTTAACATACGATATTCTTCCATTTTTTATATATATTTCTTTTTCATATATAGTGTTGAATATATTTTCAAGTATATAGTTGAAATGCCTCTTACCATAGTCATTGTATATTAGTGGATAGGGAAGATGGATATTTTTCTTGTTTCTTAGATTATATGAGGATTTTTGTTTTTCTTCTTTCTTGTGCTCAAAGATTTTATAATAGTTTTTAATTAGTATGTTGTATATGAATTTTTGTTTGGGATCTAGTATTCTGTATTGAAGTCTTTTGTTTAATATTATACTTTTATCGTTTACATAATAACATTACATAATAATAATAATGTATAATGTAATGTTCTATATTCTAAAGCTAAATGCTTCGCACCCTAAAAACAAACGTGGATGTTTCCTAATACAATCGATAAAGATTTTATCTGAAATAAATTTAGGATGAAGCAACAGTAATTTGCGTTCAATCCATTAATATTGTCAGCTTATCACCCTTCAATCTTCGTTGAGGTTAACAAACTCAGCCAGCCATAAAAAATATGATATGAAATATTTCATTAGTGTTTTAACTCATGACTGTCTTTTGTTGGTCGTCATAACAAAAACTGGCCCCCCATTGGATATTATCCATCATCCGTCTAACGGTTCCGCATTTTCTAAAGAATCTCTCACATAACAACCGCACCAAAAAAGGTAAGCGCCAGTACTATTTAAATACTTCTTGTTTGGGTGAATAAAAATGTACGTATGAGTTTTTCGTTCAACTAAACTAAGAAATATCTTATTTTACGCATAGAAGAAAACCTAATGAAGGCTGTGGCAAGTAGATATTGCAAATTGAAACAGATTAAATTATCTTGCTGATTCATAAAAGTTTACCTGAAGTAAAATGAATATTTAACCACAAGTATACAGGGTGATTCAGAATATAAAGTGTTGTGTAATTTACTTGTCAGAAAATCAATACCACCAAAAGCCCAAATAAATGGAACAACGGAACTTTCAAGAATAAGTCCTTTTAACAATTTCCTACAAAAATACAATGAAAGCTTTTTATAATAGTTAATATAAAAGAAGGCAAGAAATGGTTAAGATATTGGTCATTTCCATCGACGTTAATGTATGGTCTTTAACTTAAATCAACTAGCGCACAGTGTGTACGATATCAGATTTGTCACGTTACAAATTATTGCAAATTTTCAGCTATAAATCAGGTCTGTAGATCCTTTTCAATTTTAACCAAAAGTCGAAAGAGTTGTCCGCTGTTTTGGCCTACTCTGTTTCCATGGCCTTCCACGTGCTTCTGCGACCAAGCACTGTTCAGAAATTGTACTGATTTGTGTATATATAAAAGCGTTATTTGGCTTTTCCAGTGATTTGCAAATGATATAGATAACACTATTTATATTTCAAACTTTTAAATGTATTTGGAAACTTACAAAAAAGAGTGAGAGTCGCATTTTGATGACTTCCAGTTCTTGATAGGGCTCTAATCCCTAATCTGTCGAATAAACGGAAGACACCTATACATTTAAGTATACAGCATACCAATTGACATACAAGGACACTACAACTTTCCTAAAACCATTTTTAAGTGTTATGATCATACAAATAAGCATATTACAAACTTTGTTTATTTTCTCGTTTCATTTTACATCTAGCTTATTTTTCCTGAATAATACACTTTGCTTTTAAACATTCTTGTAGAAAAAATAAATAAAAGAAGGGACAATATTAGCAATATTTGTCTACATTCCATCATAATTATGCTTTTTCATCCCCCCAAAAATGCTTAAATACTCAAAAAAGCCTAATACAAACGAAAATTGACTAAAGAAACAAATAAAAGGTAACTAATTTACTCTATCTTAGATTAAATTTGAATGAATTCTTTTTTGAGTGAAAATCATACAAATGTCAACTAATAAAACACCAATTAGGTAAAATATCTCATTTGCTGATTTAAAGTTTGGATAGATGACTTCTTTAAAGAGCCTTAGAAAGAAAAAAATGCTTTCATTCAATAAGCAAGCTAAAATTTATTTTAATAATATAAATTTATGACTCCATTGATTCTCAGTAGCATTGTTTTGAAAGTAAATGCTCTTTAAAAAAATCAAAAAATGAATGAACCTATAAAATGAGAACCTCACGAAACACCTAAAAAAGGTTTTCCTTTAATATTAATTTGTTTTAGTTTCATCATATATTTCATAAAATACAGTAACAAAAAAATAATGTGGGAATTTCAATGTCTCTTTTCAGATATTACTCAACACCAAAGAAGACAAATGAATGTATGCATGATCTACATTTAGAAACTTTATTTTTTAATTAAAATGAATTATATACTGATCTAATATTGAAGTTAACTTTTGTCGAGGAAAAAAATGAATGAAGTCCAATTCTAAAACTGAAAGTTAGTTAACTCACTGCAACCTCCAAGTACTTTAATGTATATCCAAAATATTTTCCTAAAAAAAAACTGATTCCATGAAGATAGAGGATCAGTGTAAACCAATTGTTTCCTATTATTTAAGAATAAACCAAATGTCGGTTCATCAGAAGTTTAATCTTTAACGAAAATGGCAACAACAGTCAAAACTGAAATCTTCGTTCTGAAAGGAGACGAGAGAGCTGAAGACAACCATGCAGAATCAGAAGTTTCACATTTGAGAGAACAACCACATGTTATTGAGGCAGAACCTATCCATTCTGATTCACCAGATATTAATGATATATCTTCAGATGATAGACAAAAATGTAACAGCATCACAATAACAGAATGGATGAATACGTTTGCAATTAATATTACTAATCTCAATGTTCTTTTTAGTAAAACAGTTGCGTTTGACAGAAAATTTTACTGGATTTTGGTTTTTCTTATCTGCACTGTAATCTGTTCACAACAAGTAATTAGTTTCTACAGAAATTACACGTATTTTGAACCAATTGCAAAACTGGAACTCAGCGAACAGACAGAAATAGAACTGCCTTCGTTTATTATTTGTTTAGACCTGGACGAAAACGACCCCACTTTGACTCAGGACAGAATTTGGAACACGGATTTCAAATTGAGAGTGAATCAAGTTTCAGTGGAGATAAGGGTAAATGGAAAGTATTCATGTATCGAAGTATTTATCATAACTATCTGAAATAGTTCTACAAATAACTGTATTAAGAAGATCAAGAAAGTTCTAGTTCTTATTTAAAAATAAATAAAAAAAGAAAATATTAACAAGAATCACTAAGACTGTTTTGTAAGAAATAAACAAGCACCAATAGTCTATATTATTTAATTTAACAAAGTTAATATTTTCTTTAAATTAAATAATGTAGACTATTATTATTTGTTTGTTTCTTATAAAATATTCTTAGTGATTGTTAATGTACCAACCTATTCAGACATTTATCCGAGCATGATACCACTTTGTTTGTGCTGTGTTTGTTTGAGGAGGAAATATTTGAATGCCTTTCACTTATAGTGAAAAATGACGGCATAACGATATAATAATAAGAGTAAATCTTACAAATTCAAAAGGTATTATCAGCAATGGCTAGCCATCTCTGAACTGCACCATAATGATATATATCGTTATTTACGTTTCGAACTTAAATGCATTGTTAAATGCAGTTGCGAACCATAAGCATTCAACATAATTAATGCTCTAGTTCACAAAATTGGTCTTCTTGATCTACAGTTTTTGGGTGCGAGAAAGCGATTTAGCTAGGTCTCGACTTCGGGAAAACTCATTTAAAGGGGTAAATGATTGACCTGGACATGGGTACTAGGTTATTGTGTACAGTGCTCTTACTTTACTTTCGTTTTATTTTATTCTCAATAAATTCGTGTTCTGTGCGTTTTTAGATGTAATAAAATAATAATTTCATTTTCACTTGGAATAAATAATAATTTTACTTAATAATTTTTAAAACTTTTTCGTTTCAACATCGCGTGTATTCACTGCAGAGCTGTCCATTTCCTCGGAAGAGGGTTAAATAACCAAATGGGTATCTACAGTATTATATACAATTTACTTTATTCTCATTTTATTTTACCGGGTAAAGATCGGTCTTTCAGATATTAAATAATAATTCATTATAGTCTGTAATTATGTGAATTTAGCTTTAGCTGTTGGGATACTATAGAGTTGTGAACTTTGTACTGTCGTGAACTTTCTAAAATGCATCGTTATAATATTTTGAAATTCTTAGAATCTACGATAATTTAATTCAAATTATTTTGTAGTTTTTTTATCTGGTTGTTGGAATTTCAGTTCTCTCTTTAATAGTTTAGCTGTCGATTTTAAATTTTGAAACAAATTACTGATCTCGAGCCTTTGAAAACAAAGGTTCAGGTGAAAATTAAGCATATGTTTATTATCAATAAATCTCGTTAACCAAACAGATGTACAGACTTAAATAAGCCTGTCTGAAAGTCATTGTAAAGTACTCTATTAATTAACAAGCTTGGATTTTGTTTCAAAAGTCAAATGCCAATTAATTTAAAATCACCGATTGATATTGAAATATCCAAAGTTTTGTGTTACAAAAGGAATGAGAGCTTTGATATCAATATTGTTTTAATATTTTAGCAAAATAACAAATTATATCTAAAATCCTTTTTTCTATTGTTGCCAACATCGATGCAATAGATACGTCTCACTCTCAATTCGTTTCCCAATTTGTCGGTAGCTTCTTGAAAGGCCACTGTATAATCTCACTCACAGTCTGATAACATTTCACTTATGGTATTTGGCAGATCTACCAGTCATTATACCTTCACAACAGAATATAATAAAACAAACGACTGGTTCCGTAATGCTCTGAATACAAACTATTCTCTATGATAACAAGTTGATCCAATGTCAGTGGGACTTTGATCAGAACATTGTATTCCTCTGTCTTTACCATTTTGAATTAAGTTTATCTTATACCATATTCTTCTACAAAATCTCTTCTTTTCATATTTTGTAAAGCAATAAAAGGAACATTATAGAAAACTACATTAGATAAAAATACTAATGATGAGGTTGTTTATAAAGAAAAAATCAAAGATTTGAAAAGTTTACTCATCCAAAACGATTACCCCATCAACTTTATTGATAATCAAATATGTATGTACAACAAATTTAAAATTAAAGAAATTAATAAAATCCAGAATAAAATTTTCATACCATATCTTAATGAAAATAGCATGATGTTAAAGAAAATATGTAAAGATTTTAACATAAATATTGGTTTCACTTACAAAAACAAAATCAAAAATCTAATATGTAAGAAGGTTAATAGTAAAAATAAGCAAAATGAAATGGGAATTGTTTACCGTATTGATTGTAAAATTTGTGGAAAATTCTATATTGGCGAATCAAAAAGAACGTTGGCAGAACGAGTTTCCGAACATGGAAGAGCCTTAAGGAACAAAGACAAGGACGCTTCAGACATAGCCCATCATTGTTTAGAAAAAGGTCATATCATGGAAGAAGAAGTTAAGATTTTGTATAAAGAATCTAACTGGAAACTAAGGAAAATAATAGAAAGTTGCATCATTAAGAACACTAGAGACAGTAACTTTAATAGGTATGAAGGTATCACCATTGTTCTAATTAGAGAATTTATTAAAGCAGACAATAAATATGGTGCTACTATCACTGGTACAAATTCTTTAAATTATTAATCTTTAATCAACTCTTTGTTCTCATAAAATGTTGATTCTTGTCATTATCTATAAATTTACCCATTCAATAGTCATTGTTACAACAATTTTGTGTCATTCACTTTGATGTAAAAATTTTACATTGTTGATGTTCTTTCCTTTTTTGTGTTATTGTTTGATTCATTTATTCTTATTTTGGCTTGAGGAAGGGAATTGCGTATCACGTTCCCGAAAATTTGCTATTTTTAATATTTAAATAAACAATTTTTAAATACTATGAAGGAGTTATATGGAGTTTCTGTTAAGTTTATCTTATTTCATTTTGTTTTCTTTATCTTTTGCTTTCCACTAATATATTAAAAAAAGCTAAAATAAACATTGCAACAATAATAAAGAAGAAAAGCTACAAAGCAAAACAATGTGAAATATTTCAGATTTTAAAAACATTTATGATTTAATTTCGAGTATTTATAATAGCAATTTATTTTAATTTCTCATGTATTTTATTTTCAGTGTTCTTTTCTTAAGAACGATATTATGTGCACTGATCCTCCTAATATAACTGAAGTAACAACACCAATGGCAGGTTGTATAGCAGTATCTTTTGGTAAACAATATTTTTATTATTAAATCTTTAAAATGTGGTAAAATGGTAAGAAAGAAGTATACACATTACAATGTAAAAAAAGATGCAATAATTGAAAAAACTTTACATACGGGATATTTTCATTTGGGTAGCAGCTCTGGTCATAATTAGCAAGATAATTTGTTTTATGAAAGCAAAGTAAATGTTTATGTAAGTGCTTACATAAAATGATTAAGAAAACATTAGTAGTAGTGCAGTAGTTATTTTATTCAAACCTGTGAAACTTAAGGGATTGTTTTTATATTGATCTAGTAAGATATTAAAAATTGTTTATATACACATAGATATGCTTGTATAATTTTTAATGGTGATTAATTCTTAATAGCTTTGCCCTGAGTTGAAGGGTTTCAGAGTGCCTTATTTGAATTCAGGAGCAATAACAAATATTTTTGGAGTAATGAATTATGATTCACCGTCTGGCATCCTAATGGACGAATCTGGCTGTGGAGATCCATGAGAAAACGACCTGCATGAATAGTGCCAAGTCTCTGATGGAGAAAGTTTTTTGTTGTTGAGCCGGTACGCATCGAAGTGCAAGCTTCGTAACCGAAGCGTCCGTGTTCCAGGGAGCGCTAGTGTTCCCAAGATGGCGAACCCCTAGCAGTCTCCCTAGAATTTCAAGGGAAAGATACTGGGGTGGTTTCCCGTGGCTTTCCCCAGGACGCCATTAAGGAATGACGTCAAACCGAAGAGAAAGTGAAGAAGAGGCTGGACAACACAGGAAAGGAAATTGAAACAGCCATGCCACTGCCGGGATTTGAACCCAGGTACTGGCGCACTGGCCGCCATGGCAGACCGCCGCCGAGACCGCACGGCCACGCCAGCACGGCATGGAGGAAGTTAGATCCTGTTTTTTAATGGTCTTGTAGGTGTAGTGATGAGCAATCTCAAAGCTACGACTAATGACATTCTAAATAATTCTGTGCTTCTAACACGGCAACAGTTCTGTTATGAGGCCTTTCCTGAAGCAACAGGATACAGAAAGCCTCAAAATGACAATACGCTCGTTCATAAAGCGAGGTCTCATTATAAAATAAAAACTGTAAGGTGTGCATTATCTCAATTCTTATATTATTTCTTCCAAAAATGTAAAAACGTAATTCTTCTTTAACATCTTCTGTATTATTGATATTTCATTCTCTTTTGCAGAAAACTTTGTCAGGATCATAATGACTACTGGAAAATTCTTTTCCTCTTCCTCTATAAGAATTTGATAATGGTCTACATCTCAAAATAATTACAACTTTTAATTTTCAACCTATAAAATTATGTTTAAAACTCTTGATTAAACAATAAAATTCTTGTCAAAAGACAACAATATACGTATTTTTATATCATTGTAAAAACCTTTCTTTTTCTTTTCTTCCGATATTATTCTTAATCCATCCATAAGCTATATCACTAACTTTTAAAACTATTTTTATTCATTCATGGTATCTAATTAATCACACCTGATTCTTACCGATTGATTAACCGTCCCTCCTCTTCTTCTACGTGGAACAATACGTCAGCATAATGGCCCAAAACCCTACAGTGCGCTGTCCAATCTGACACTTTTTTCTAATATTTTTAAAAGCACTTACATGTTCTAATATTCTCTCTTTAAGGGTTCTGCCTGTATTTTAATACTGCTGAATAAAAACTGAGTACATTGGCCCACAGACAAAAAGGACCCAATTTAGTTTTAAGTAATATGCTAAAAAAACCATTATAAAAAAATAAAAAGATTCCTACCATATAGCACATAATCCTTGATTAAAAGATGAGGCATAAAAAGGATGAGGATGGGATGAAAAACAAAAAATGAGTGAAATCACATTAAAAAACGTACGTATTCGAGCCCCCTTCTAATGGGGTTGGTTTTCAAGTTTCCCAGGTATAAAAATGTGTCTCTCCTGCAGGAGTCGTCAAAGTTTTCATCCCATCCTCATCCTTTTAATGCCTCATCTTTTAATCAAAGATTACGTGCTGTATGGTAGGAATCTTTTTGTTATATTTTTAGCACGTTAAAATTTTTTTAATCAATATAAAAACGATTATACTTTCATATTCATTCATTACCCACATTTCTTAAGAAGTAACATATCGGAATTCAATCTTTTGGAGAAGATTAAGGAAATCATCTTAATTTCAAATCCAGAAACATTGAACTATAATCCATCTCTGATTTATGATTAAGTTGATTCAAAAGAAAGAATGACTTCATCAATGTTATTTTAGCCAAGTAATAATTGATAACAGAATTCAGAGGCAGACTACAGATAAAGGAAAATTAGCTAACAATAAGTAAGTTACAGAAGTTGATAGCAATAATAAGCCAAAAATCGTATAGAAACCTGTCAGTTAGATGATAGTAATCGAATATCATTCTATAAAAGAGTTGTCGCATTGAAATTGATGTGGGATTTTAAGTAAATATCTTACAATTATAAACTGAGATAAGAATATATAATAATGACTGTCTTTAAAATTCGTAGAAAATATTTCAGGCAAATTTGTTTCGTAAAAATTTTTCTTTTGTTTTTTTAGAAGCAATAAAAATTTTATTAGTACTTTAAATAAATTATAACAACATTTCACTATAAATATCTTCTTTACTGTCCAATATTTCGTTCTATTTCAACAAAGAACTTCTTGAGGATAAGAAACAACTTTCTTTATCCTTTACGTTAAATATAAAATAATATAACGAATTTAATGTTAATGTTCCTTGTTGAAATGGAACAAAATATTGGATAGTAAAGAAGATATTTATAGTGAAATGTTGTTATAATTTATTAGTACTTACTCACTTCAATTTTTTTTCACTTTACAATACAATATGTCTTAAGTTTAATTTCCTTCATCTTAATGTTTATAATCTTAATAATTTGAATATTTTTTTTTAATCCATGAGTTCTTTTTAAAATTACTTTTAGGAAAAAAGCTGAAACTCTTTGATCAAAGTACATCTATATTCTTACAAGTAACAACAACAGAAGAACTTAAAACTTCTATCGTAATGGTAATTAGTTTTCAAAATGTTCTTGTAAACAGAAATCCGTTGATACAGTTTCCTTTCCTATTTATTTTTTTACAGTAACTATTTAGCGTAAATATTTATAAATGTTTATTTATAAATGTTAATTTATTTGTTGTTTATTCTGTGCTGGGCTTTTGACACATTTCAAAGAATTTAATCAGCACGTATTCTTTTCTCTTATGCTTAAGTGAAGCCGTGTTTCTTTGTGTTTTTGTATTTTAATTCTTTTCGCCTACAAGATGTAGGGAAGCTTTCTGTTGTTGCCTCTCGGCCTCACAGGAATTTATTTATTGCCTTTTTGCCTTTGGGGTGCCACTGCCAGTTTGGCCGGTGGTTCTCTCATAGGTTTCTGCCTTTTCTGGTTCTTTATCGGGAGAGGCAGGGCAGGTCTGATGAGCTAGTAGAATAGCGAAACAGCTGTTACCTGTTCCTCCCCGGTAAATGAATCAGAAAAAGGCAATTTATTTGTTGTTTATTCTGTGCTGGGCTTTTGACACATTTCAAAGAATTTAATCAGCACGTATTCTTTTCTCTTATTTATAAATGATTTCTTTTTTAAATTATTCATTGCGAATTCATTCGAAGTGGAGTGAAAAGTTTACAATACTAATATCGAATAATCTCTTAATTAAGGAATGAAAATAGATTTTAAAAATAAAATTACTGATATAAATTCTTATTAAAGAGTTTCTGTAAAATTCACTTGATTTCGAATTCGTTTAAAATAATGTTGACGAAAATCTTAATTTCCAAATAAAATATATTATTTTAAATTTAGTAATACCAACGATTATAATTTTATTTATTTTTATTTATGAATTTCTTGACATGTAAATACTGTATCGTTAGGGAAATATGTGTAGCAACAGATTCTGAAAAGTAACTTATGATTTTTTAACTAGAATATAAAATTAAATAATAACAATAAACTTACATAAAAAAATGAGTAAAATAAATTAAATATGAAAAATTATATGATAATCGATTTAAAACAGTAATTTTTTTATAGAAAACAATATTGTAGAAATTAACCTGATTAAATAAATTTTATACTTGTATTGGTAATACATAATAATATTTTGAGAACATGTTAAGGAAATAATCTTTGTATTTAGTAATTATATCATTATACAATCTATATTACTAAAATCTTTTATTTCTCTGTGTGTCTATCCGGCGCAGTTTTCTGTGAGAATGAAAAATAGAAAGAATTTTTTTCAATGAAACATCCGCGACAG
>JAFIDM010001028.1:12767946-12787397 GCA_023159025.1 Thereuonema tuberculata | reverse complement strand
CATGGAGTTTGTAGTTCGTTTGTAGTTCGTTATTAGTTTTTAAATGTGTAATATCATCCTGTTGCCGAAGGAACTTATCAACCATGGCTTCATAAATTGTCCTTTCCAAATGACGGGATTGTTTCCCTTGTCCGAGCATAACATTATGTTGCTTGGATCCGCTTTTAGATGGAGTAATTCCTTTAACTCCAAGGGGTTGACGTGAATTCTTGGTGGATGGGCACAAAATTGATTAACGATGCCCACTAACTTGGATCTGCATAATCTTGCATTTTCCCGATCCTTTAATTTGCCAATGGTAGCTTCAATCGGAGCAATAATTCTGTCCATTTTTGGTCGGTAGGGCCAGTTAAAACCCATCCCTTTACCAATGGCCTGTAATTGAATGGGAGTAAAGGACCTGTTACTGAGATTGACTACCCTATTAATATACACAAAATTAATAGGCCATCTCTTTTCACTTAGGGTCACCAATTTCTTGATGTGTCTAATATTGTTGGAATTAGACTAAAATACGCCGAGCCAGCATACTGAACCACTTGCACGAACCTGGTTTTCACAATTGAATTTTCCAACCTCGTTGTCATGTTGCGAATACCCATAATCAAAGTCTTTATATTGTAGTGCGCCTGCGATAATGCTCGTGACAACAGCTTTTTCCTAATTCTAACACACATCCTTGAAATGTCCACTGGAACCTCCAACATTCTAATTCCTAAGAATCGCGGCGTGAGATCATTTTTGATGCACATCCTCCATATCACAGGAGCAACATCAACAAGTTTATCCGTCTGAATAGACAATTGGCCTCGGCAAGAACTACCCTGATTTTTATTACACAGTGCATCAAAAGTTCATCAGAAATCCAAGGGGGTTAGGTCTAGAGATCTTCCACCATGCGGTGGAAGAGAATGAAAAGAAAGGTCAGCAGGCACAGTGACAATTACGTGAATAATTTCAATTACCTCGGAAACTATTCGGAATAGGACACTTGTTCAAATGACATTTTTTTGCTTAAAATAACCGATACTATCACCTCCCACAATATTAACCTCTCCTCCTTCGACACCCTGAATATTTTACTAATTCTCGTCTTTCAAGACAGGCTGAAGACCAACCCTGTGTAGGGGTTAGAAAACCGGTTCCCTGTTTTAGTATGTATGTTTTTTAATTTGTTGTGTGCTCACATTCATTTTAATTTTGACGTTAAATTTCCACAAATTTAAATTTAAAAACTAATTGAGTTCTATTACCTGATAAGGAGTTCTCTGTTTGATATTTCGATTCAATAGCAAAAATTTAATATTTGTGCCATCAATCCTATAAACGGTATTACAATCTGCAAAGGTAAAAAAAATATTTGCAATAAGTTACTTTTATTATGATAAATAATAAATTGTAATTCCTATGTCTAAATTTTTATCTTAAATTGTCCTTCAAAATTAATTCTGTTTTTCTTAATATCTACTGAATTCATTGTTAAACTTAAGTTTCCTAGAAACAGGAATTCTTTTAGAAATCAATTATCTGGGGGCACGGCAGTGCCCCCGCCAAGACGAGCCGAAGGCAGGAAGGGCACTACGTACCTTTTCTGGAAGTTTTTCGTCGTATTTTCGAACCCTCATAGCCTCGGCCTAGATATTACTAGAGAGCTCAAATTTTCAGGATATGATGCAGTTATCAGACTAATGAAATACGCTAAGTTTCATTTATTTAGCTTTTATACTTTGGATTTTATTAATACCTAAAATACGTCGATTCCGTCACTCACTGACTGACTGACTCATGATCATCAAAACCTCTAGGGTACTTCCTGAAGTCCTAGAAAGCTGAAATTTGGTATGCAGGTTAGGATTAGCACACAAACAACAAAAAAATTAAGAAATCCGTAACTTTCACATTCCAACCCCTCATAAAGGGGGGGGGGGTCTGGTTATGTATTATCGAACCCTCATAGCTTCGGCCTGGATAATACTAGAGAGCTCAAATTTTCAGGATAAGATGCAGTTACCATACTAATGAAATACGCTAAGTTTCATTTATCTAGCTTTTATACTTTGGATTTTATTAAGATCTGAAATACGTCATACCGTCAATGCTTCGGCCTAAATAATACTGTGTAATAATGTGATTTCTTACAAAAGTGCAAACAGCTTATATATACAAGTTGACCAATAGAAAAACAGAAAAGTAGGGTATTGAAAAAAAATCAATTTTCTAAATAATCTTAAAACTAAATTTAGATGTAATAGATAATCCCATCCAAAACATTTCATGTAAAATAAGTTGCCAAGATTCACATGCTCATAACGCTTTCACTGTTAAAAAGTTATCAGATCTCATCTTACAAAAAGAAATGAAATCCCACCCAAAACATTTCATGTAAAATAAGGGGTTGCCAAGACTCGCATGCTCATAACGCTTTCACTGTTAAAAAGTTATCAGATCTCATCCTACAAAAAAAAATGAAATCCCACCCAAAACACTTCGTGTAAAATAAGTTGCCAAGACTCACATGTCATAATGCTTTCACTGTTAAAAAGATATGAGATCTCATGTAGAGCCAAGCCCCTAACTCAACGAGGCCTAACTCTACAAGCCCCAACTCTAAAAACCCTATATCTTGGTCAAAAAGTATGGCTTGGCCGTTTCATGGAACTATTTCATCTCACCCAAAACATTTCATGTAAAATACGTTGCCAAGATGCTCATAACGCTTTCACTGTTAAAAAGTTATCAGATCTCATGTAGAGCCAAGCCCCTCACTCTACAAGGGGGCCTAACTCTAAAAACCCTACTATCTTGGTCAAAAAGTGTGCCTTGGCATACTCCATATCCTTTACATAACTCATGGGATTGTCTGTGTGACAGCCACGAAACGGCCAAGCCATACTTTTTGACCAAGATATAGGGTTTTTAGAGTTGGGGCTTGTAGAGTTAGGCCTCGTTGATTTAGGGGCTTTGCTCTACATGAGATCTCATATCTTTTTAACAGTGAAAAGCATTATGACATGTGAGTCTTGGCAACTTATTTTACACGAAGTGTTTTGGGTGGGATTAATTATTTACAAACAACCCATACTTCTTCCTAAAATCTTCTCTTTTATAATAAATATTATTAAACATCGTCCACCTTACCAGAAATAATGTCACAAAAACTACATTTATTACCAGAAAAAAAATAATAAATAATTATTAATAATTTTTTTCTGGTAATAAATGTAGTTTTTGTGACATTTATTTCTGGTAAGGTGGATGATGTTTAATAATATTAATTATTTATTTTGCAACATCAAGGATTTTATGTTCTCATTGTTTA
This sequence comes from Thereuonema tuberculata, assembly GCA_023159025.1. NCBI lineage: Eukaryota > Metazoa > Arthropoda > Chilopoda > Scutigeromorpha > Scutigeridae > Thereuonema > Thereuonema tuberculata. The sequence goes on along the minus strand of JAFIDM010001028.1, from coordinate 12,784,078 downwards.
TTTACAATGGAAGCATTAAATTAAAGCATTAAATAGTTTTGAAGTAGTTTTATTCAAAATTACTTGAAGAAGAGATAAGGGAATTACTGAGAAAAAAATCGCTATATTAAATAGAAGTTCTATTATTTATTTCTTTATTTATTTATTTATTCATTTATTAAATTTATTAAATTATTAAATTTATACAATTCAGTCCCGTTAGGAATTCAAATTCATATCAACAGGTGCTGTTATTTTATTATAATACACTCATGGACAAAAAAATTAGCGCACCAAGAAGGAGTCGTCAAAATGAAACGAAAATTTACATACGTAATGACTACTTTGATATAAGTAAATGATTAGAAAATCAAAGAAAAAGGATAATTTATTTCAGAGAAAAAGGCAAAAGAACGGAGGAGTTAATACTCCGTTGGACCCCCCCTCTAGCGCGAATGCAAGATGCGATACGATCGGGCATTGAGTCATACAAGTTCTTTATGATGTCTTGAGACATTTCGTTCCATATTTGCTGTAACCTTGCCTCTAGTTCGTTCAAACTGGTGGGATGCCCAACTCGTCGTCCCAAATGATCCCAGATATGCTCGATTGGAGACAAATCTGGGGAACGGGCAGGCCAAGGAAGGATAGTAATAGTGCGGAGACAGTCTTGTGACACCCTTGCCGTATGAGGCCGAGCATTGTCTTGTTGAAAAATGGCTCCTGGGAGCCGTTGCATGAGTGGCAACACATGTGGTTGCAGGATTTCATGAACATACCGCTGGGTTGTCATGGTGCCACGGAACAATACTAGGGGTGACCGTGTATTATAGGCAATGGCACCCCATACCATCACACCAGCTGTGGGAGCGGTGTGTCGCTGTACAGCAAAGGCAGGATTGAAGCGTTCACCACGGGCTCTCCACACACGAACACGATTGTCATCACTGCCGAGATTGAATCTGGATTCGTCGCTAAAGACGACCTGGTTCCATTCCGCTGCAGTCCAGTTTCCTCGTGCGCGGCAAAACTCCAAACGAGGCGCCGATGGGTGGGCGTCAAGGGCAGCACACGTAATGGGCGCCGCGATACCAACTGTCCTTCAGCCAGGCGCCTTCGTATGGTTCGAGATGACACAGCGGCCCCTAGTGAAGGTGCTACCTGTGCCTGGATGGCGGCCGATGAAGCAGTTGGCTGTACGCGTGCATTTCTGACTATGTGGCGGTCTTCTCGACGACTGGTCTGTCGAGGGCGTCCTGAGCCTGGTCTTCGTGTACATGACATTTCTCGGGTCCATTGGTCCCAACACCTCCTCACAACACAATCAGAGCGGCCTAATTGACGAGCTACTCGCCTAGCTGACCACCCAGCTTCCATCATCCCAACGATTCTCCCTCTCTCAAACTGCGACAACTGCGTATACTGTCTTCGAACACGGCGTAATGGCATGTCTACCTCAGCTCTTCCTTTGTAAATGATTCAGCACGCTCAAACAAGCTTTGGTTACCTCTTTTATACTCCACAGAGTACGATGTTCAACGCCCTCTACCGGCTATACGTAATGTGTAATCACGCTGCATTTCTAATCATTTGCATATCTCCCCGACATGTACCTTCATTGCAAGTTTCGTTATGATCCCGCAATTATTTCTTGGTGCGCTAATTTTTTTGTCCATGAGTATACATAATAATTATATTGAAAATTACATTTAAATAAATTTTACAAATTTTACAAAATCAACTTATCATCCTTAAACATACTGAAACAAATATATTAGCAAAAACATATTAACACAAACATAAAACTAACAAATTAATAATCAATATTATCCAATATCCAATTTTTTACCTTATTTTTTACAATTGAAATTCTTTTAGAATCTTTAAATATATTCCAATTTATATCATTAAAGGTTTTCTCAATTATATAATTTAAATTTCTTATACCATATTCATTACAGATATAAGGATAATCAAGTTTTATTCTATTTTTATTTCTCAAATTATAATTTTCTTTTATACTTTCATCTTTTAATTTAATTACACTATAAAGATTATTTATTATTATATTATATATAAATTTTTGTTTAGGATATAATATATTATATTTTAATAATATTTGTTTCCTTTTATTAATATTATTCCATATGTTTTTAGGAAATATCAACTTTAAAACTTTGGTTTGTAAATTTTTTAAATTTTCCAAATGTATATTTCCTACATTTGCTCATATATTAACTCCATAATTTAGTAAAGAATCAAAAATTGCAAAATAAATTAAAATTCACATGATGGTAATTTTCGTCAATGTTTTGATCATTAATTGAAACTAGATAGTTTTGGATCTCATCCTGATTATTTCTTGACTTTAAAAGGCTTTAAAAGAAACAACGAAATCAAATTTCAGATCCACCTACAGAAAATCCTCGATTATAAAAAGAAGTTATAAGGAGTTTTATGTTTTGAGGGAAGTCAGTCTGTTGTTTTTCTTAATTTTTAATATGATCTTAGATTCTGTTTTCTTCTTACGATAAAATTCAATGAATGTAAACAACTGGACAAATCATGTCCTAAATTCGATAAAAGGATTACAGAATTCAGAAAAAAAAAGGAAAATGACTCGAAAAAAAAAAACCAAAGCTTGGTAAAAAATACAAGAAAGCAATTTCAGGAAAACAAAAATAACTGTGTAACATTTGACCATTATAATGTTCGTTTTCGAAAGCCTGAACCACCACTGGCGGACGATTTTACTCCGCAGAGGGATGATACGAGATGGGCACTTTCCTAAGAAATTATTTTGAATATTTTCGCTTTTAAGGAAAAAATAACGGAGGAGCATTTTTGCAATAGTATTTATTCTTTCCATAATTCTTTTCCGAAAAGCGCAAATAGAATGCAGCTACTAATAAACTAACTAACTGATAAAAAGTAAACATCCCCTCTTTATTTCTCCTCACCCCTATTTTGATGAAATCGAAGGAGACCTGGCGCATGCGCAAAAGCACTGAAGGTTCTCGTAAACGAAAACAAACAGTACTTTCACTGGATTGTGATGTTTCTATTGATTACTTTCAGAATTCCCAATTGAATGTGCGATTATGTATTCGATAGATTTCGCTATCTATGAATAGCGAATTCTATTTAGGTGACTTGTTTCTATCTTATTCTAAAGTTTTATTTTGAACAGTGGAATAAAAAGACAAATTCTGTAGCAAATAATATGTTTTCTAAAACAAGCAACTAAATGAATATTCCCTCGTATAACTTATAATCTTTCAAATATGGTATAAGAAGCTAATAGTTTTGCAGTGATGTTATTTTTTTTCAAATTTTACACTTTAACAAAATCAATCCTAAGTACCGGATGGCTATAATTAAATAGGTGTTTGGAGCGCAATAAGAAAAAAAACTATTGGGTCAAAAATGGCCAAATTTGGTGTATATACTATTCATACCAAGAGATTACGATTTCGCAGAAATTTTTTCTTAGTTCCGAATGTCGCCACCAGTGGAGAAACTGGCGCTGTACAGTGACAGCCGCCCAGTGACAGACGACAGGCGTCATAAGATACGCGACTAAAGCCTCAAGATGAATAGCATTGGTCAGTTCGACCTGCTTGACGGTGCTTTGAACGTTACTATACTCAATGCTATGGTTAGGGGAGAAGGTGGTAATATGAAACAGGTTTGTAATATGAAACAGCAATGTTTGTGGCAAGTAGCTGCTGCTATCATCCGGAAACCGCTCTAATTTCTACCACTGGTTTTCCTTTTAGCCACCTAGAGGTAGCTAACTTCAGTATCTCGTTGTGAAGAAGTAGTGTGTTTTTGTAAGCCTGAAAGTTTTTACAGGGTAAGATTCAACAAAATTTCTGGCACTATTATTAATACGAATTAGGTTTTGTTTATATTGTATATCATTATTAATTAACTGAACTACAAAATGGTATATTCAGAACTTAAGAATTAATATTTTATTACTGAGAATGGATCAGTCAATTTGCAAATGACTGGTGTTAATATGAAACAAGGTGTTCCATAATAGAACCTCGCGATGCCAAGAAGCAAATTAGGACCTGAAAAGAAGGGACTAAGGCAGAAATGGCATCAAGAAGATATGGTAAATCCAAGAAAACACCAAATCAGCAGATTTTTGCTCATGAAAGACTTACAATTTTTAATTGAGCGTTTTCTTTCAATTATAAAGTGTTGAGCATTAATTTTTACTTTTTCTCTGTAGTTTCTATATTTTCTATTGATGTGAAGCAAAATAATGCATTAAAGTATTAACAATAATTGATTTTTTTTACTATAATAGCAATAATAAAGAAGTATTGTTTCATTTTAGCATCTGTTTCATATTACAACCTCAGTTCAACAATTCATTTTTTTGTAGAATGTTCTAAATAATTGTATCTATTCAAGAGTTTTAAATATTTATCTAAAAATGAGTGATATTTATCTCACAAGATATTTATACTAATGCTACTGACGATTTTAATACATTAGAGCCACTTGAAATTCAAAATTTTGTCAAAAATAAAAAAGTGGTCCATATTACCACCACCTCCCCTACGTGATCGTGGTTACTCGTAAAGTTTTATTACCAAAATAACAATAATGCGTCCATTGCGCTACGATTATTACGAACAACAAAGGGCCTACGGAAAGGTCCCATGACTATTACCAATTTGCGAAACACGGTCTCACGTTTTGAAAATACCGGATCTCTACAAGTGCAACCAGGACGCGGATGCAAACCGGTATCGAATGACAAAGTTGAAATTGTTGCAACGTCCATAGTGGAATCGAATGCTCCACACGGATCTATCAGTGCTCGGGCAGTATCCAGGTAACTGGATATGCCGTATTCAACTGTATGGAAAAGCATGCGCAAATTACTGAAGAATTAGCTAATGACAGGATTAGCCAAGTCCAACAACTAGTTCAAGGGGAAGCGGAACGCGCCTGCATTTCTCTCACCTGTTCCTAGCTCGGATGGAAGTAGACGCCTTGGAACACTCTATGGAGTGATGAGACACATTTTTATCTCAGCGGCACTGTTAATACACACCACTCGGATTTGGGCTGAGCACCCTCATAATATTGGGCAGATGCCGTTGAATCCAATGATTTTTTTTTCTTTATTCTTGGTGCTGTTCTTGTTACTTTCTTGTTCTCTAATGAAATTCCAGCACGTTAAATTCACGTTTTTTTGGTAAAATAACTACGTTGGAAATTTATTTTTCCTGTTTTAAAAAGCCTTTAATCCCATGAGTTATGTGGATAAGGTTTTTCGTTGTGTTTAGCAGCACAACATTTATTATTGTTGTTTCTTTAATTTCGGGGGTCACTGCCAGGTGTGACGGTGACCTCCACTTAAGTTCTTGCCTTTCTGGGTTTTTTTTTATCGGGGAGGGCGGATTGGGACGACGAGTCCCTTGCAGGACGAAACGGCCGTCCCCAATTCTCTCCCATAATTAACCCAGAAAGGCAATTTTTTCTTTTTTTTCTTTATTCTTGGTGCTGTTCTTGTTTTCTTTCTTGTTTTCTAGGACCAGTGACATGTTCTGTCACTGCAGTGTGATATCAACAGATGCTGAGAAATTTCGTTATTCCAGAACTTCAACAACATGGATGTTTTGAGACGACTATGTTCAAGCATTTCACCGACGCGACGACCATATAATTTGTCGAGCGTTCCCAACGACGTGGCGCACGTTCGCCTGACCTCACGCCATGTGACTTTTGTTTGGGAGTTACTTGAAAGCATTGGTTTACCAACGACACACTGATAGTTTGGCAACATTGAAAGACCGAATACTGCTTCACGTGAGACAAATTTCTGGAGATCTGCAGTAGAATCTACGATCCATAGAATGTTGATTTTGGACAACATGCAAGCAGAAGATATTGAACTGTATATGTAACTGACTAATAACAAAATCTACTGTCAATTGTACGCTATGTTTTCTTTCCTAAGTCTGATTAGCTCACCATACAACGCCAGTTTCCCCCTTTTTCGGAACTAAAAAAAACATTCGGAACTAAAAAAAAAAAGGTTCTGCGAAATCGTAACCCCATGGTCTGAATAATAAATACACAAAATTTGGCCTTTTTTGGCCCAACAGTTTTTTGCCTATAGTGCTCTAAACATATTCTGTTTAATTATGGCCACCCGATATATTTTTGCATAAAATTACATTACATAAGAGATTCCAAGACAAAAAAGGAATAAAGCAAAATAGTTGTACCTCTACTTCGCTTATATACCTGATTTTTCAAAGATATTGAATTAGCCATTTTGGCAACTATATTTCGGAAAGAAATATTCCTATTAATTTTACGTAAAAATATACAATTTATTTTATGTCATATTTACTAGCTGGGTAACTTGCCAAATTAATACAAAAATAGTGGATACTGATAAAAGATATCAAAGAAAGAAAATAATAGTGGTTCCCTCTGTTATTTTTGTAGCACACATTTCTATTTATATCCCAGTATTTACATATGTGTAGTATTTATATTCTAGTAAACGTCACAGATGACTGCTGTACATTCTCTTCTTAAAAAAAGAAAAAAAATTAAAGAATTAAAATGAGTTTTTACAAGTAACATATTAATATTAATACTTACATTGAGTAAACGAAAGACAAATTCCTGCTTCGCGCCAAGTTTTCAAATGGGGAAATTTTAAAAACTTTGAAAATACGCCACACTTTAAAAAAAAAATAGAATAGAAAATCATTAATACATTTAGTTTTACAATTGCCGTAGTTGTTTATAACATTAAGTTCGTATTCCGAAAGTGAAGTTATCAGCAAAAGACAAATAATTATTCTATAAACAATAGTCTACAAATTTGCGTTTATTTGTTTTGTTCTTTTTAAAAGGGAAGTCATGACTACAATTGTCAAAGGTACATTCAAAAGACAAATAGTGAACTTATTCTGCACCATTCGCATTCGGGCAAATCTAGATAATTGTCCAGTGGCCATCTTGAATCGGATTCAAAGTTAAGTTTTCTTCAAAGTTAAAATATGGAAGAATTTTTAGTTTAAATTTCCACTCTACAAATTTCGGACAATTTTAGTACGATTTTGGACCTTATTTGTTTATTTACTTTGGTGGAGCGTAATAATGTTTCGTGTTGCACGGAGCATGTTACTTTCTGTGATTGTTATATTGACTTCTAATTTTCATGATTGTTGTTAATTTATTTTTATTTTATTCTGAAGTTTTTGGGAAGAAGATATGATGTATGTCTTTTCCCTTTTTATGTTAAGCTTGAAAAAGAAAGCCGCTGAGGCTTCCGAAATATTGTGATTAATGGAGAGTATAAAGAATAAAGAAGTTTAATATCAGAATCTAATGATACTTATTCAGTAATTATAAATATAAGTTCAATCAGCGAAAGCGATTCCAATATGCAACGTGATTTTGATAGCGCATCCACCCATAATATTTGTCCCAATAGAAATAATTTCAGAAACTACCAAACGCTAAATAAACCAGTCAAGGTATACGATACTTAGAAGCAGTAGGTTAAGGAACTGTTAGATTGAAAGCATTCCTACCAGATAATAAATATCAACTAATAGATGTCTTTAAAGTATATCATGAACCAGATATAGAGGTAAACCAAATATCAGCTCCGAGAATAAACTAGGACACACTATGTACAAAAAAATGATTGGTGATTATAAATTATGTTAACAAGAAAAATGGAAATCCTATTACAAATATAAATACTTAAAGAAAATTTATATGAAGTTCAATGGAAACTGACCACAGATAAATGCATGGCAAGAAGGAGAATTATAACTTGGAAAGTTATGGCACAAACCATTAGGCTGTGAAATTACAAGAAACTAGATATAATCACAAGCAATAATTTACTTAGTCGAATGGACATTTGTCAAGTGAAAACCAAGTAAAGAAAAGATAATGTATGTGAATCATTCAAATTGGGAAAAATTAGAAATGTTTGATGTGTGAATAAACAGTAAAAGAACGAAGGAAATATTGGAGAAAGTATATTCTGATATTTGTGGATTAATTAACATTGAATACTAGAAATACCAAATACTACTTTTTGTAGATGATTTTTACAAAAGTTTGTGTGTCTGTATATCTCTGGTGTATATGTATTATTATACATAATAGTGAGGTCAACAAACTACTTTAAGGAAAAAGTAAATACATATCATTGTATACGACAACTTATAATCCAGAAATGAGTGGTTAGCCGAGCGTTGGAATTGGTCCTTACTAGATGTAGCTACAACCATGATTGATTCAGAACTGCTAATAAAATTTTGGACTTTTGCCATAGAAAGTGCAAACTATGTAATAAGCAGATTACCGAAAAGTAGCAAAAGTAACAAATTCCTAAGGATAGATGGTTCAGGAACACTGAAAAGATAAATGTATGTCATTTAAGGAAATGTAAGCCATTTCATTTTATTAAGTCAAGAACTGAACAATAATTTGCAATGATACTTCAAGATGAATATTACTGTAAAATGTGGTAATTAAATAAAGTTAAATAATATGGCAATTGAGAAATATTAGGACTGTTTATATGGTGATTTGGTGTTATATCCTAGACAACGAGGCCAGACTTTAGAAGTACTATCGGGAACATCAATTGGAAAAGATGATTGTCTTCAATATCATAGATGTTATTATAAATGACTGAACTTAACTCAAGATTTATTATAGTCATGAAAAGAAATTTCCACATCGAACAACGAATATATTAAGATTGATCTCGAATTTTCTTTGTAAATATTTCTGGCAATCTAATTATTTTTTTAAAAAGTAAGACCAATGTTCATAAGTGACATCTAAAGACAGCCTATTGCACGCTAATATGGCGATCATCAGTTGAGAGTAGTCAGAATAAACAAGCATGTCTCATAACGGAGGTGAATTGATGTGGCAATGGGAAAACAAATGGAACCTCCACAAATCTAAACTAAAAACATAAAAACACATTAAAAATAAAGATAAAGAAAATTCATGTTCTGGGGGTTCTGCCAGCCTCAATGAATTTCTTATGCGCATATAAATAAAGAAAGCATCTAAAAATCATTTAGTAGTTTCTAAATTTTTTCTAAATTTTTCTTTTCCCACTTTAATTAAATTTTTAATGGCATAAACTTGGTTTTACAGTGAAGCTCGGCTATAACACGGTTGTTTATATCGCGAATTCGGATATAACGCGATTTGGTCTTGGACCCTTCTATTTTGGAAAAGATGTATAATTGTAAAATTGTAAAATTTACCATATTTTCGCCCAAAAAGTACGAAAATCGATTGATTTTAGAGAACTGCTCGCGATTTGTACAATCGTCGTTTGTACAAGAACCAAGATGGCGCCAAACCGTAAGAAAACAGAAATACTGTATGAAGATTTTGGCTAATATAACCCATCAAAGTGTTGAAAATGTAATGGTTTATAAATATTTACAAATGTTGTATAAAATTCTCTCACATCGCTCTGCATAATATAGGTAATTGCGAAATGACCATTTTACAGTAAATCGATTTGGAATCGTGTGGGCGATAATAGGGTTCGAGTATACTGCATTTGACATCGTGAAGTAAAAAAAGCCGGGCAGATCGCGATCTTCGAGATCTTGGATCCAAAAGATCGCGATAAAACCGAGCTTCACTGTATTTTAAATGCGAATTCACTCTTCAAACTAAAGAATAACAATATTAATTTAATGAACATTATTGCTATCGTTATATAAATACTTATCATACTAAGTCATTAGGAAATTATTTGAAACAATAAATCATTCATGAATTATAAAAAGCACTAGGCCATCCCCCGTATAAAAAATGAACATTGAAATTTAAATTTTATCTAACAGGCAAAAATTAATGAGTTTTCTTTTTTCTCTGGTTCTTCTCGCATTGTGCCGCACACACTCAAAGGGAGTGATAAGAAACAATAATTTAAATTTAGTTCCCGCGGCCTAATGGATAAGACGTCTGGCCTCGTATCAAAAGGCTGCAGGTTCGATTCCCATCGCGAATGTTTCATTGTAGTAATTTTTTCACAATTGCACCGGACATACAGACAGAGAAATAGAAGATTTTAAGTAATATAGATTATAATTGTTTTATTAATAGAGAAAAAATCACAACTGGACAGTAAATATGTCTTTTTCACCATTTTTTCTCGATTTATGAATTATTATAGATATTAAATTTTGCTTTTCATTGCAGTTATGATGGTTTTTTTTTAATAATTTTATTAGTTGAATGTAAAATTTGATACGTAATTAATAAAAAAATATTAATTATGAAAAATTCTAAGCTATCCAATATTGTAGACAGGGGGGGTTCTAGAGATGATGTGGCACAAGGTGGTAAAATGAAATATATACTGCAAATGGAACAGACGCTTTATGAGTTTGGAAAAGAAGATTCTAAATTTTTCTTCATGCGAACTTATGGTTTTATTTAGCATGAATAAAACCTAGCTACGTCATTGTTTAATAGCTTTGTAAATTGCAAATGAGACATTTTGTCAATTTAGTTTTATTCATAAGTGACTTCTTAAACGAAATCCAAATTATAAAACTTTACTTACTGGCGATAAAAAAGACATCAAATTTTTTTCCCACATATCAGGATTGTTGTTGACGTGATGTTCAATGTTTCCAGATACTTGTGGATGTTGAAGATCAGTGTTCGTTTCATTAATATATTGGTAAAATAACCTGTAACTCAATCTCTCAGTTGGACACAAAGTTATAACAGGTAGTGTAATATTACTGTCAGTTACAATAGCTGATGTAGTGGCAGGCATTCCATCAAGATAATCTTTTATCAATTGATGTATTTGATAAAGGGATACTGAAGTCAGGAATACAATGATAATAGTCCAAAATGACTTCTTCAATTTACTTGATTTTGGAGAAAATATTCGGTCGAATCCAACTAAATCCAAGTTGAAAGACTCTGAGCTTCCATGAGAAGAGTTTGTCTCTGTTGACGGTGCTTCTGTGTCTTTCGAATCATTTTTTTTAACGTGGAATTTCTCTTTGTTTAATAATTTTTGCTGTACCTGAAATTTAAAATACTTAAGAATACTTAATCTTTCAAAAACTTATGTCTTTCTAGTTGCATAAGACTTAATGATAAGAATTAGTCAACTAGATAACATCAGATTGATATATAAAACAGAGATTTATTATATCGCGGTCTTTATAATCAGTAACAATTTAAATATTCTATCTGTAGACTTAAAGTGTTTAGTCCACTGATTCGACTTCAGTTGATGAGGATTGAATCAGATAAATTAGTTGATTAATTAAATTGATAAGTTGTAACACACAGTTCCGATGACACTGCTTCTATTACTGCTAAATCTCAGTCAACTAATAACTATGAAATTCATACAACTGTCTAATATTCAACTAAAGTTCCAAATTGTTCGAAAATCGAAGTTAAGTTTAGCATAACACTAATTCCTGGAATGAACCCTTGAAAATTCACTAAGAAATTGTTCTCTCAGTCATAATATTTAATCACTAAAAGTCATTAAAACATTAAAAACATCTTGATTAAATTGAACCCTGCGATGTATCGGGCCATTCTGGACAACGCTGCCCTACCGACTCTCTGGCAGCAGTTTCTATTCCAGCAGGGTAACTGAAAGCTTGTGCGGCCGTGGTTTGACGACATGGATGTTTTACAACTTCACTGACCGTCTCAGAGCCCCGATCTCAACCCCATTGAACATCTGTGGGACGAAATGAAACGGAGATTATGTGCTCAACCGCATCGCCCATCTTAAGTGGCCAGACTCACTTCAGCAGATATGACCGCCTGGAAGTCAGTTCCTGCGACAACCTATCAAAACCTGGTGGAAAGTCTTCCCAGACGTGTACGGCTGTCATCGATACAAAAATGGGACCGACATTACATTAATACGTGCCTCAGGAGCCTCCACGTCCCGACCACGGGGTGTCCGAATACTTTTGGCCCTATAGTGTGTATTGAAAAGAATAAATCTTGGAAGTATTCCAATTTTTGAACTGTATTTAGAGATTTTTGATTGATAACAAATAATTTGTCTTCGAAAATCATACGATGATCAATCACCGATCTTTGCAGGAAACGATGACAATATTAAAATGTAGTTTTTCACATTGCTTGTGAAAGGAAATGATAGTAAAAAAGAACGCAATTTGTTTAGGTTTCGATAAAAAACAAAAGGTGCATTAGTTCCTGAAACGAAATTAGTCAGATGAAAGGGAAAGAAAGTTAGAAAAGCAAATGTGTACAGAATTTCCCATCATCAAAATTCGATAAAATAACAACTCTAAAATTTTTAATAGAAAAAAGGAATTACTGTTTTACTTCTAATATATTTGACTGAATACTGCAAAAGAGTTGGCTGCTAGTTGTTTTTGGCTGAAAATCTTCCTTCCCTCATTTACTTTTCAGAATAGAAAAGAAACTATTTAACTTCTGTTTTTTAGTTTTTTTTAGTTAAGTACTCGAATTCCCATGTAGAATCTGTTAGGCTTACTGTATTTCAAAAGTAAAATGTTATTATTTTCAAAAGTTACTCACCAAGATTAGACGAAAAACTATAGCTTCTAGTATCTCAAAACATGTTAACATACAGATGCCGAGAAATAGCCCCAAGCTGCCTGTAACATCAAGGAAAACTTGATGAAAGGTGTATGTTTGATATTCTTTAGTGACGAGGATTTTATCCGAACTAAGAACAATTTCTACTAAAAGCACTGTAGGTAATCTTCTGGAAAGGAGCTTGGTGTACCAGGTATAAAAATTAGCATCTTCACATTTCAGAGGACAATTGCAAACTGGTGGTTTGTGAGTTTTTGCTGTATAATAGGCCTTGCTCAACTCATCGACAGTGTTGCAGTCAGGCAGATGGGAGTCATTCATAAATAGTAACCTAATAAAGAGAAATCATAATAATCCTTTGAGAAAGAATAGTCATTAAAGTAACAATATTATATTTTGAAAAGAGCATTGTATATGATTTCCTAAAAGTAAAAATTCTAATCCCAACATAAGTTTGTTTGTCGAAAAATAAACAAAAATTTTACCTTACGAAAAATAAATACTCCTTAATGTAAATTTGCAAAAAAAATAGAAATAATAAGCCTAATAATAACCAATTACCTGAGATAAACATCATAAATAAACGTCTTGACACATGTCAATAATCAATGTAATTTAAAACATAAATCTATCCAAATATAAGGCATGCATAGCAGGTTGAAGAACTGTTTGCCGTAGATCTTGAAAGATTGCCAGCATTTCGCGAACAGTTGCAATATCAATCGTAGTCTCGTATACGAGGCTCTTCTTGTGTCCCCAGAGAAAGAAATCGATACGTGTTCAATGGAGGGATCAGTCAAATAGAAATTATAGTCAAATACAAATTAAGCGAAACAGTGTTTTGCATTCGTTGTACATAGTAGTGAAATTAGTCATTTCATGAATAGGTTAAAGTTCTGCTCATTGTGTGAACTTGCTTTTTTGTTTGTTCATTTCACAAACTGCAAAAATCAGTTCATCAATTGGATACATTTAGAGCGGCAGAGTTCATGAACTGGCTACTTTCTAACAAAATGATATGCCTGTGTTAAAGAAAGTTAGAACTTTTAACGTTAGCAGCAAAATATTGATGTAGTGATTTTTGTATTAAATATTAAATGATACTGTTTCAATTATAAGATGCTGCAGAGGTGAGTATATTTTTAATTACTAGTCGGCTACCCGTCGCTTCGCTCCGGAAGCCTCGCGTATGTAACGGAAAACAATTTGTAATTTATTGAAAAAAATACACACACAAATTACATCAAGTAAAATAAAACTAAATTTTTTTTTAAATTTTTTCTTTTATTTTAATTTTTGATGTCTATATTCACTCAATCCACGACTGCTTTTAGAATCAGCGTGTGAATCATATATCTATGATATATTTTTATTTTTTTATAGAGATTAGAATGTAATCCTTGTGGTGTAATGCCTAAGACGTCTAACTTCGGAGCAGAAGGTTGCATGTTCGATTCTAATAGATATCTTATTGTCCGGCGTATAAGACGACCTCCAATTTTTCCAATTAAAATATAGAGTTTGGGGTATACTTGCTGCATAAGACCTCTTCCAACGCACACCAAATAAAAATTAAAAAAACATCAGATTTGATTTCAATATGGTAATTTTAATTCAAATGCTTATGACATGCAGATACTTAGCAGGAAAACTGTCACTTATAAACATAATGCTGTTTATCATCAAACATGTAAACATAAAACAGTGCAAGTGGATTAAACTTTTCTTTTAAAAGCGATGTACCTTAACGGCGATTGGCTGGTTGTTGTATACAACGCCTGCTTGGATTGGTCAGCTCTCCCTGTCTCCAAGTAATTGTAATTCTGGCGCATTATTTTCATGCTACATTTTTTTAGAATTTCACTAAAATCATAGTATTTCTTAACTGTAGCCTTGCGTATTCTGTCCCCGCTCTATCTCTTTTTTCCATACCTCGGGCGTCCCCGACGCTGCAGCTTGCTCCGCCCTTCACATCGGGACCGCGTTAAGTCCCTTCTTTCCACGAATCCTGATGAGTGGATTTTCTTCAACCGTACTTGTACAGCGCCGTCCTTGCTGCTTTCGTACGGTTGCCGCAGACGGCGGGGATGCGGCCGCGGCCGTTTTTGAGCTTCCCCCACCATATGCGGCGACCGAAGATTCTCCAGTCCGGCTCAGAAGTTTCAGCACCCGGCGTATAAGACGACCCCTGACTTTTGAGAAGATTTTCCTGGTTTAAAAAGCCGTTTTAAACGCAAGACAATACGGTAACTTATTGAAATAATTTCTATTTTTGTAAGTCACAATCATTGCACCAGACAGACAGAGAAATAAAAGATTTTAGTAATATTGATACACTTTTCAGTGGCTTTTGAGTTACAAATAGTGATTTTACAGTATTCTACCTAATAGAAATAGTGATTTTTTTTTCTTTTCTTTTTTATCCAATTCCAATTGATACTTTTCAGTGGTTTTTGAGTTACAAATAGTGAAAATTATCTACTAATCTAGGCTACCAGATTGTTCAATATAGATATTTGAAGAATAGATGTTCAGATGGACTTTGGTTGATATAGATGATAAATGAAGATCATAGCTTGTATACGAAATTCTTCGCAACAAATTGATTGTGAGTATTCTTTAGAGTGAAGATAACCAAATTCTGTTGAATTGTGACTCAAAGACATAACGTTGTACGTGAGTGAAGACAACGTTTTCCAAATATATGGCCACTTTACTTAGAGTTTGTCCTTGAGCTTTATTGATAAACATCGCATAAGAATATCTGATCGGAAATTGTTTTCTTGTGAAAGTGAATGGAAGTAGATTATCGAATGGTTCCATAGACATCCTATGGATGCAAAATAAATCTCCTTTGTGAGTTCTGTTATAATTTCGGTTTCTATGAGATCATTATTGAATGAACGGCATTTAAGTTGAGTTCCATTGCAGTATGCAAACTTGGCATTGATGTTTCACAACAATATTATTGGAGATCCAATCTTCAATGACAAACGATGTTGAGGAATACTGCTGAGATTCAATGCGTTCAGATACTCGGGCAGATAGAGATGTTCGTGTGGTGGATTATCAGAAGTGTCAATTTTATTCGCACTTGTATGCTCTGTAGTCTCTCCGTGTATTCTTAGAATTATCATTCGATTGATGTTATCGACACTCTCGTTCATCTTAGTTGATGAGCCGCATATTCATCGTGAGTTTATTTACTTTGATGTGATTCTAGCTTTTTGAGTTAAAAATAGTGATTTTTCATTAATCTATCTAATAGAAATAGTGCTTCTTTATTTCTTGACTTTTTTTTTTTTTAATTGAAACTTTTGAGTGGTTCTTGAGTTACAAATAATGATGGTTTTTACGTTACAAATAGTGATTTCTCAGTATTCTACCTAATGAAGTACTGCTTCTTTCTTTTTTGACTTCCTTTTTAATTACAATTGTTAGTTTTCAGTCAAAGTCAAATCAGTTTTGACAGATAAGTCAAAAAAACATTATCAAGAGAGTTGTAGTTTCCATGGCTTAATGGATA
>JAFIDM010001028.1:12703483-12731642 GCA_023159025.1 Thereuonema tuberculata | reverse complement strand
AAATTTTTATTTTAAATTAATTAATTTATATTTAATATTCATAGCTATAAGGGTGTCCCAGGATGAAAGGTCAATATTTTGGAAGGTGAAACTATCGGTTAGTGTAAGTGTTGGGAAAATAAGTTATATTTATTATTTCTTTAAATTAATATTGTTTAAATCGAATATCTCACTTGGTTAGCAGAGCGTGGATACAAGTTTATTACATGTGTTGAGCATGAAAGTAAAATGAATAAGAGTGGAAAATATTTTTTATAAAAATATATATTAATTCTTTTACTGTTACAAATGACTTCTATAACAAAAGTTCTATCATTTCAAAGTTCATAGTTCAAAGTCTTATCAGTTCACTGTTCATCTTGATTAAAATAATTATATCTTCTCAGATAATTTTTTAGTCTTTCTTTAACTTGATTCACTTATCCTAGAAAGTCTCTTTTAACTGAACGACTTTTCACCTAATGTGATTAATAATAACTTATCATCTTCTATGATATCTAAGACTTATCATCTAGTATGATATTATGGCTTGGGATTTTATCCTTCATAAATTTAATAATGCTACCTTTCATCTAGTATGAATTTTATAATGGTTTCTTTCATCTAGTATGATTATTAATTTATTCTATACTAGTATGAATTATTTTTTCTTTCTGTAATTCATAACACTATTATTTCACAGTTCTATGTAGGAATATTAATCATCTATATCAGTGGTTCCCAACCTTTTTCAGCTGGCGACCCACCTTTCCTTATCGGAATACATCCACGGCCCATCGGTCCATGGTGGAGTAAAAAACCATATTTGTATCGTATCCCTTCCTTATATCTGTAATTTACCATCAAATATTGCAAATATATATATATATATATATTTTGAAGATAAAAATTGATTATTGATTAACAATTTGTGTTCTGATTTAAAAAAGGTTGACAAAATATAAGCACTTTGTAGCAAAACATTATTTATTTAACAATAGATAATTATATGTTTGCAATATACGCTACAAGTGGTTTCATACTCACTAACAAGTGTGTTCCTAGGTGAAGATAAAGTGGGTCCTAGGTGAAGATAAAGTGGGTCCTAGGCGACCCACCGGTTGGGAACCTATGGTTTAGATCAGCGGTTCACAATCTTTTTCAGCTGGCGACCCACCTTTCCTTATCGGAATACCTCCACATATATAGGAATAGAAGAATATAGAATAAAATCATATTTCTATCGTATCCCTTCCTTATATATGATCGATTTTCAATTTTTCTGATCTTTTCTGATGGTTTATTCGATGGTTTCTGATAGTTTTAGGATCAAGTCGCGACCCACCGGTTGGGAACCGCTGATCTATATTATTCCTTTTAATAATTTCTGTTACAGATATTCACTAATTGTAAAAACCTTTTACTATTTTATTTAATACTTGAATTGGATATTTAATGTTATATGATTATCTTCTCAATCGTCAAACACTAAAACTCAAATGTTCTTTATCCCTTTACAAAATAGTTCCTTTGCAAAATATCTAAAGCTTCAACTATTGAGTAAAGCGTTGAGTAATAATAATAATTCTTAACTTTCCTAGTTAAATTATTTAATAGTTCTGCATTCAAAAGATAATATAACTATCTTCAACTATTTATTTCCTCAATGTCTTGCGATTCGATAATCCTAAGGTTTGCTATTTTTGCATGTTCCGTAGGCCTATTAGTTCTCATCCGTCTTTGGATCGTCAATGGAAATTCTTTAGTAACGCTTTTTACTTACAGTTGTTTGAGTTCGTTGGTACATTACTTATCGTCTAGTAAATGTAAATCTGCGTTGACTCCTTTGAATCGCCCGCCAGATCAATTCCATAGTCGATCCCGGCGTTCATTTGCTCCCGGGATGAATTCGTTGCTGACTGACTTCCCGTTCCATCAGTCGCCATTACAATTCATTTCTTCGAATTGTTTTAACGCAACTCAAATTTAATGCTTACTGATTTAATACTGAAATGCTTAAAGCTTAATACTATTTGACATTGCTTTTCTAAGCTTGAATGGTTAATACATGAATCCGTTCCACCGGAGATATCAGACTACCGGCTCTTAGTTCTTTTCGCATTGCAAGCGTTCGTCAGACCTCTAATTGTCGTGCTTGCGGCCTCGGCATTTGCATCGCTACTAATTATATTATTTTCATTTCCGGATAATATCGCAGTTAATATTAAACTGTTCTGATCCTGACGTCATTATTTAGTTTCAATATTCAATTATTTACTTTGCACTTAAAAAAATATGTTTGAAGCCTTTTAGAATACTAATATTTATTTTATAAATAAAATAAATTATCCCACAATAAGCAAAAAATGTCATATGAGCAAGTATCCTACTCCGAATAGTTTCCAAGATAGAGCTATTTAAATGTACCGTTTCAAAATGAATGATAACAAAGAGGTACTACGTTCTGTTTCTAATATTTACAGCTCAAGTTACACATTTCTTACAGTTTCAAAAATTCCACCACCAACATCATGCATTTCTAAACTCTTGTTAGAACAAGATGTGTTCATCGTGACATTCCTTTTATGAGTGCATAAGCAACAAATAAGCGAGCGAGCAATTCGTCTCGTGTACACTTCATCATTCTACGTCTGTACACTTCACTATTCATCCAATCCCATAAACAGAAATCCAAGGGGATTAGGTCTGGAGATCTTGGCACCATGCGATGGAAGAGAAGGATAAGAACGGCCAGCAGCCACAGTGACAATTACGTGAATAATTTCAATTAAATCGGAAAGTATTCGGAACAGGACACTTGTTCATATAACATTTTTTGCTTAAATAACCGATACTATTACCTCCCAAAATATTGACCTTTCCTCCTGGGACACCCTATAATGCATACACAACATAAAATAGATTATTGTTTTGTTCTTTAAGGACACTATTTGGCCCATTGTTGACCAATATTACGAAATTGTCCGTTAACTGAGGCTACAAACATCAATATCAAATCAGGCTGTTCAGAGTTAAATATAACTACTGATATTATTATTTTTAAGTTCATTATTTTTACTTCTGTTTCAATGTTTTGACGCTTACTTTAAAGTGGCTCATAAAAAGTACAAGTGTATGTATCGTAATTTAATGTGATCTAGATGTTAGTACTAATCTGTTAAATACGAAATTTGGTGTGAACAGTTCATTATTTTTCGAGTTAACGCACTCACAATATACGCAATATTAGACAGACAGACATATACGCATCACTGAAAATAATACAGATTATATTTTTGTTCTTGGGATCGAAAAATATGAATGTCTAAAAATCGGAACCTGAATGTTCTGTATGATTTGTCTTATGATATGCTCTATTTCATATATAAGTTTTAACAAATTACAATAACTACCTCGTAGATATGTTGGAAAAAAAATGTATTATTTTTATGTTTTTTGAATGATTTCCAGACACTGGTCGAAGATTTTTAGTAAGTTATTTCTCTTGCAGATCTTCATCCAACCTTCGGTAATATATTTCTTTCCAGGATCGACCATTATACTGATCTCCCAATGTCATCCAGTGCCGATGGTCAATGAAACATTGGAGCCTATTTAGACTTCCCACGAACCAACGGAGGCTCTTATGGGAAATATCTATTTATCTACCTTATTTTTCCATTACTTTCGAATTGAGAAAGTAAATTTAACACTGCTTGAAGATTACAATATTATCAAGTTGAAAATGAATTACAATGAAGCTCAAAAGCTCAAAATTTAAAAGAATTGAAAAAAAAAAACCTATTATGTTCTTTAGTCGCTGCCTTTTGGAATATAGAAAAGAAATACTTTATTTTACAATAGAATTAATACCAAAATTTATTAATCTATGTACAGTATATAAAAGAGAAAGTTTGTTTAATTGCACACATCCCCTATCCTCCTGATTTAATTCCCTTGACACTTTAGTATAATTTTCAAATATTGGCTTATTAACTCACTTCTGTCTCTACAGAGAAATTTTTTGTGTGGCGCAGTTAAATGTCGGTTTTTGGAGGTATGGTAAAATGGGTTCAAATCTGTTTGGAGGCAATAATTTTGTTTTTCTGCTTTTTATTTCTTTTTTTTCCTTCTTTAATAATATATATTAATTTGTAGCTACCACGTGACTTTTTTTACCAACAGAAAAAGTTTCAAAATAATGACACAATTAAAATTTCTTCGTCATCCACATCAGGACAATTCTTTTTTTCACTCGAGTGAAGCACAGGTATTTTTGCTAGTTGTATCATAAAACAAGTAGGAAAAATTCATAAAAAAGAAGGCAGGTGTTTTTTACTTTCTAAGAATTTGCCTTATACTGATTTGACAAATGAAATTTAAAATGTTAATACAATAAACTCTCTCAAATCCGGCCTAATGTGGCGCCCAGTAGGCCGGATTTCAGAAAAGCCGGACTACCGAGAGTGTTCTTAAAATAACTCAATAGCTCAATTTTCGTGAAGACATAATGCCAGGTTTAATTAATTTAAACCCATTTTCATAATTTTGCACTCAAATGTTTATTTAAAACAAACAAACAAACAAAACAATTCTCGGAATTCGACACGGACTCGCTGCACACCGGCCGAGTTGACTCAAAACAGGGAAACAATTGTAGTTATTAAAAAAAAAAAATTGGACCCGTTCGGATTACCGTGGGGCCGGATTACCGAGGGCCGGAATTGAAAGTTTTTACTGTATCTACATTTTAAAAAGAAGTTGGAAATGTTTAATAAGAATTTACTAAACAGTATTAATTAAGTTATTCTGTTTTATATCTTAAAGCAAAATGAAGTTTAATTCCTTCAAAATTCTTTCAAACTAAAATCAACAAAGAAAGGTAAACGCTGTCTTCGATTTTCTTTATGTTATCTAAAATAAGTCAGTGTTTTTTCAAATACTTTTCATATTTTCAATATTTTTCCGCAGCATTTACAAGATCTCGTAATGACTGTTCTAATTATATATGCAACTAAATAACATATTTCGATAGTGAAAATAATTTCCTCGCTTATAAAAAACATTAAATAAATTAAAAAAGAAATGATTTAACTATTAAACGTAGAAAAACATTAACTAATGAAAAAAAAAGAAAAACAAATTTAAGTTAATTATTGGAGATGCAGTAATATTCTACAAACCAAAAACCTTAGAAATTTAAATGTACTTCGAAATCTTTCTATCGGCTTTCTACAACATTAATAGATATAATACAATAATGTTATATTACTTCTTACAAGTTAGTTTACTTACCTTTCTTTCTAATAACAATATTTAATTAAACACAATTAACAATATTTAAGTGTTTAACTTCCTCCAGCTTCAGATCTGTTTTTACCTAATAGAATTTCCTGTTCGAAGCCATAATTTTGTGGAACTAAAGTTTTAACCAATTCATAGGTTATAAATATTAAGTATCACTAATAAATAAATGTAGTATCACACCCTTTCAACATAGATAACACTGTTGCGCTATATTTGCAATAATATTCATACAATTTTAAACTTGAATAATTGAATATTGTTAATAATACAGAGATTTATTGGTGACTAAAAAACTAATAAATTAGTTATCACTAATAAATCTTTATATAATTCATGCTTTATATTATTCATAGAGTGCAACTGTGTTACTTTTGTTAAAAGATACTATTTTTGTGTGTTATGTAATTGTATATGGTGTTTAACATTTGTAACTTATGAATTGTTTGAAATCTTATTTCAACATAAAACGTTGAAATAGGAAATGTAAGAAGTAAAATGTTAATGTGAAGCCAGAGGAAATGAATCACAAGATTCTTCAGTATTGTTATTAGAAAAAAAAAGAATAATTATTAAGAAGTATGTAGAAGATTATTTTTCTATTTGGACATTATCAAAGCACCTGGTTAAAGTTAAATAACGATAGTAAAGAGGAACTTTCTTTTTGCAGCTACCGATCACTATTCCAAAATATTATTATTGGTTCAAATCTTATTTATATTTTGATATTTCGTGAATGTTACCAAATGTCAGGTAAATTCCGGTCCATTTATTCTATTCAAAATATTTTTAAATAATTGACTACTTAATCTTAAAGAAAACAACTAAATTCCAAATTTCT
The DNA here is from genome assembly GCA_023159025.1 of Thereuonema tuberculata. Taxonomy (NCBI): domain Eukaryota; kingdom Metazoa; phylum Arthropoda; class Chilopoda; order Scutigeromorpha; family Scutigeridae; genus Thereuonema; species Thereuonema tuberculata. The sequence goes on along the minus strand of JAFIDM010001028.1, from coordinate 12,725,518 downwards.
AAATTTGTTTTGAGATAATTGTGTCATTTTAGAAGAAAAATGTTATTAATACAAACAATTTTTCAATCACACGAAGTCTTTTGTCATTCTTATATTTTGCAAGTTGTCGATTATAATTCGAACAGAAAAAATCACAACTTTTGTTTTTTCCATATTTCATAATTATTTCATTTTTCTTCAATAAGGTTCAATAATCATTTAAAGGAATTCCTCAGAACACTTGACTAAACAAGAATCATTACTTTGGCAACTTCTGCTTTTGGAATACAAAGTTAAAACTTTCATTTTTACGTTAACCAAATTAAGTTTTACATATAAGGAAACGACCATATCTATTAATCACGCCAGGAAGTCCACGTGACAGAAGTTATTGAAAATACGAAAAAATAAACAAAAAAAAAAACAAATAAAAACTTGGTTTATCAGTTTAAAAACTTTAAAATCAGTTTACTTTTGAATGTACAATAATATTAATATTAATACCGGCTCTTTCAATATGGGAAGACATTGACGTACAAGGGTCATTCCATATCAAATCAACCAATGGTTTGAACCTTGACCCCTCAGAAATTGATGATTTTTTGCACACTGATAATATCTATAGAGAGTATAAAAAATGCAAATTTTCAGATTTTTTGGGCTAAAAGTTTTTGAGTTATTGAATTTCAAAAACTAAAAAATGCTTGATTTTGGCCGTGTTTTGAAATTTTCAAAACACTGTAACTCAAGAACTGTTAAACCTACAGAGCTGAAATTGGTGTCATTTTGTTCAGTTTTTAATGGCCTTTAATTTGATATACAACAAAAGTATCTTAATTTCAAATTTAATTTCTTAAAAATTTTCAAAAACTGGTTTTTAAAAAATCTCAAAAACACCCCTTTTGATTTTTTTAAAAAAAATATATGTTATTTGTATTGTTAATACCTATTTTTGTGCCAAATTTCATAATGGGACAGCCAGGGGATCATATGGAAATAAATTTTGAAGTGTCATAGTCCATGAAAAACATGAGAATGCGACTAGCAACCACAGTAAGTTCTTATGGTTCGTTGCGTGTCGAACTTTAAATCAAATATAGTTGATGAAAGACAATCGTTCTGAGTATATCTGTAGTTTGTATATGATCAGTAAACCTACATGGTTTCATCTATATAATATAATTAAATTAAATAAATCAAACAAATTATATAAATAAATTTTAAATTAATAATAATAATATTTTTTTTTATTATGATTCTAAATACAAAAGTTACAGTCCCGTTAGGAATGACAAATTCCTATCAACAGGTTCTGAATATAGGTATAGTACAAATGTTTAATTAATTTTGAATACATTGTTAAAAAATATCAAATGACTATGTATTGTTTTTTCAAGTGATTTTTGTCAAGTACACCGCTAGGTGATAATTTTCTAAAATTTTTAATTAGACAATAACATAATTTAGAAGTTAAAATAATTTTCTGATTTAACTCTATATTTGTATATATTTAATATACAAATGTATATTAAATTTACCTATGTTTAGCTTATTTTTGTAGAGTACAGTAAGAACTAGTAACAATAAATATTAAGGACATTGGAAGTAAATTGAACAAAATACTTAAATGAGATATTACAAACAGGATTTACAATTACAAAGAAAACAATTGAAACAAAAGAAATTCATAATAATAATAATAATAATAACAGCATATATTTAGTTTATAGCCATGGAGGTTCCACTGCTCTTCTTATAAAACTTTCAAGTCACCTCGGTTATGAGACCTGCGATGTTCATTCTGACTACTCTTAACTGATGATCGCCTAATAAGCGTGAAACAGACTTGTCTTGAGATATCAGATGAACATTGGTCTCAAATTTTAATATGTCAACATTTAGAATGTTAATAGGAAAAAAAATCAAATTAATGAAAAAATATCTCGAAACAATTGGTTAAAAATCTTTCAAATCAATAAATTGAAGAATAATTTTGGTGTAAGATTGACTGAATAATTTATATTTTATATAGTTTTCCAAAGTAATTGGGAAAAATATAATTCTGAAACAGTAAAAAGTATTAAAAATGTTAGAACTTTATTAACCGCTGATGTGATTGATGAGAATATTCCTCTAAATTCATGCTGTTGTTGTTATTACTATTATTATTAATTAGAAATTTATTTTTATAATTTGTTAATATAATTGAAAATTATATTTTGATTTATTTAATTTAATTATATTATATAGATGAAACCATGTAGCTTTACTGATCATACACAAACTATAGATATACTCAGAACGATTGTCTTTCATCAACTATATTTGATTTAAAGTTCGACACGCAACGAACGATAAGAACTTATTGTGGTTGCTAGTCGCATTCTCATGTTTTTCATGGACTATGACACTTCAAAATTTATTTCCATATGATCCCCTGGCTGTCCCATTATGAAATTTGGCACAAAAATAGGTATTAACAATACAAATAACATATATTTTTTAAAAAAAAAATCAAAATGGGTGTTTTTGAGATTTTTTAAAAACCAGTTTTTGAAAATTTTTAAGAAATTTAATTTGAAATTAAGATACTTTTGTTGTATATCAAATTAAAGGCCATTAAAAACTGAACAAAATGACACCAATTTCAGCTCTGTAGGTTTAACGGTTCTTGAGTTAGAGTGTTTTGAAAATTTCAAAACACGGCCAAAATCAAGCATTTTTTAGTTTTTGAAATTCAATAACTCAAAAACTTTTAGCCCAAAAAATCTGAAAATTTGTATTTTTTATACTCTCTATAGATATTATCAGTGTGCAAAAAATCATCAATTTCTGAGGGGTCAAGGTCCAAAATTATTATTTTTTTGGTTGATTTCACATGGAATGACCCACAACGAACATTATTTTCCATTCATTTACGAATAGTTCACAACAAACAAGTTTTTCAACAAAATATGACATTGAGATATCTGGAATCTGAAATCCATAAGTAATTGTCATGTTATCGCTTTAATCTCTGGGAAAAAAAAAAACACCATTGGACAGTAAATTTGGTTTCGCACACTTAGCTAGCATCAACTAGAAGCCTGAGCAGCTGTTTTATCCTTATTAGGAATCATCAGCAGAATTTAACCTTCATGTTAGGATCAAATGTGCGAAAGTTAAAGGGCAGGGGTTTAATACTGTAGATTTCAAAGGATTATTTTTTCTTTGATTGTTTTTGTTCTCGGCGGCCATTCCCGGCAGCGAATGGTTTCCCTTTAACTTTTGCTCAGTCTGAGCCTAACACCAACGGTAACTTCTTCTGATGATTCCTAATAAGGATGAAACAGCTGTTCAGGGTTCCCGTTCATGTTGCCTCAGCGAGCTGATAGTGACTTGTTCATAAACACCTCTGTAATGTTTCAAGAAGATGTTGTTCATAATTTCAAATTTAGTAGGGTTGGAAAGACCCACAGACACACAAACACAAATATGTACAAACCCATGAAGCTTTACATCGATTTTTTTTTTAAATTTTAATTCCCGCAATAAAGTTGGCTTAGAAATAAATAGGCCTAATAATTACGAAGTCAGGATATCAGAGAAAATACCTGGATATAGTTATTAATTTCAAAATATTTAAATTTATTTAGATAAAATTAATTTCGCTAAATATAATGAAGGAACTCTTATTTCTCAATTACTATATATTTTTCTCTTTTTCAATGCTGTTAGTTCATTGAAATGAAAAAATGAAGCACAACTAAATTTTAAAATCCTATGACCATAGTAATTTTTATAAGTAATATTACCTTATATGAAGGAGACAGCAAGCAACAGCAAAAGCAGCATCATGAACTTTCAGATGAACGTCTTTTCAGATGACGATGGAAGATATCAGGGATCTATTTATACTGAATTGAAACAGTCTTAGGTAAGAGTGGATATTAAAATAAAGCTTTGAGTTAAAGCTATTTATGTCGTGTGTAGATATAATTTATTGACTAGATGCAATTCTATTAAAACCTACACTAGGAACAGATGTTTTGATTAAAAGGTTTTCATTACAAGCTATAAAGATTTGAAAGTTTCTTTTATCAATAGAAAAGGATGGTAACATTGCTGATACTGGACTTTTCTGCTGCGAAGTTGTATTTCAATTGATTTTCTTAATGGCTATTTTGACTTACTAGTAAAGTCTCAATAATATAATGCTGATACAGTATTTCACACTTGCGTTGGATCCATTAAACCTAAAAAGAAGGTTGTGTAAAACAGAAACAGCCAATTGAAAAACTAATTCTGAATTTTATTTATTTCCATTGCTTTTCTTTCTAAAAGATTCGTGATGGCTTTAATGGAATCCCCTTAAGTTGAAGAATACAGTAAAACCTCGTTAAGTCGTCACTCAAGGGACCAAACATTTTTGACGACTTAAGCGGAGTGACGACTTAGGCGGAGTGGGCATTTTTGAAAAAACAAAACAAAAAACACTGAAATACAATATTTTCATGAATTGCTGTAGGATTCGGTGAGAAAAACAAGATTTTCAGAAATCAATACATGCAAATGAATGAGTGGAAAATAAAAAAAAAAAATACTTTTTATACTTACCACATTTCATTTTCTTTTACTGGCATTAAAATAATCCAACAGTCTTGATTGATGAAGGTGCTGATTAGTGGAAATAACTTTCTTTTCTAATATACTTAAGGCTTTAAATTCTTCGTCTGCTGTACCTTGAATGGATGTCAAGTACCGTCGAACTTTCTCCAGGGCTTCGATTGTTTCTGTCTTGTTGGGTGGGGTTTGATCCATATTCTCGACATCCCTATCCTCACTTGAACTGTTTTGATTTTCTTTCAAAAATTCAGATGTCAAAGCTTTTACAGTCGCTTGTGAGGAGATTGCGATGCCGTTATCAATGTTGATAAACACATTAACGTCATCGACGCTGCACCCTTTTTCATTTGCGATTTGCAGATGTTTTCGCTGAGGATTTCTTCTGATCCTGCGTTTGCAATGAACCCTGCATGTCGGAAACAATTCGAAACACTTTGTAATGAAATGGAACTCCAACTTTTGTGCACATAGTTAATCGCATCTAAAACCGAAACTTCTAGCTTTTCGTTCCTATCTAATGCTTTTATCATGTCCTTTACAAGCATGTTTTTGTACTTTCGTTTAAAGTCAAGAATTATCCCTTGATCTAAAGCCTAAAGAAGTGCAGTTACATTTGGAGGAACAAAAACAATTTCGATCGCTTTTAAATTTTCGGGTTGATTGTGGGCGGTACAGGTATCGACAATGATGGCAACATTTCTTTTCTGAAGCGAAAACTGAGAATCCAAATTAATGTAGTCCTGGGAATATGATGTTCTTTGGCAAAAGCTGTTTTCGAAACATTTGATTTTTCAAAAAGTGCAATTAAGTCTTTTTTTTCTTTAAAAGATAACGAGGTAAGTTTTCGTTTCCCTGACATGTTACAAATGTAATCGAACCACGAAATTGCAAGATAACAAATAGCCGTTATAGCGGGGCTTACTCGGTATGAAATGAAATCACACTCAGTAGCGGTCAAGAAAAACGTCTACACTTGACAAGAGTCGCAGCGAGAAGTGTGTAATTTCCCAAGTGAATTTCCCACGTGACAATTCCCCGTAAAGGCTAGGCTTTCTTAGAGTGAAGGGGCGGGGCTGAAAAGATAGCAGGCAAAATTGAGAATAAAGATGCATTTCGCCATTTTTGAGGGTGACGAGTTATCCGGAGTAGAATTAAATTTGGTGACGAGTAAAAGAGGGTTATTTTACATCATTGTCCATGAGACCTTGTCGGGACCAAAGGAAAACGACGACTTAAACGGAGTGACGACTTATCCGGGTGACGACTTAACGAGGTTTTACTGTATTTCATAGTTTTATGTTTTGTGAAACGTTGCAGAGTAATTTACAAACGTAAATTAAAGAGCTAAGTTATTAACCCAATATAAAATTTTATTATATTATTATTATTAATATAATTAATTTTTAGAAAAACATCACTGAGAAAGGATTCAAAATTTCAGTAATTTCTGTACCAGAAAAGTTCGTAGAAATTTTTTTTTTTATTTTTTTTTTATTGTTGATTCAATAAGTCAAAAGTATAAATAGAATGAAAATAATTATTATCTTATTTAATCTTTAAATAATACAAGAACAGAAGTTCTAATTATTGGTAAGACAATAATTTTATTTACAAAATAAATAAAAAACATTAAAAGGAAGAACTAATAACTCTTTTCACTTTTCACGAAGGAGGGTTATTAGTTCGAATCCTAAATTGGTTAAAAAAAATAAATCATTTTGAAATTACAGTTAATTTATAATGTTCGATATTTCTTTTTATAACATCTTAAAAAAATTAAATATCTCGAAAATAAAACCAATGACTTACTATTTCTATGCTTACATTACAAAATCTATCTTTAAATATTGATATAATCTAAATACTTAAATTTATCATGAATAGAAAAATGAGAATATAATAAAACAAACATTTAATTTCCGGATAAATTCTCTATTCAATTTTGAAAACCATTTGTTTATCATCTTTGTTATTCCAATTATATGTCTTTGTTTCAGTGAATAACAATCCTTTGCTTTGAAACTCCCTCGTTGGAGATTCCAGCATCGGGTGGAATGTAATAGGAATAGTAATAATATTAGTAATAATAGTATTTAGTAATAATAAAACTCCTGGAAATTGGCATTAATCCATCCACTACATAAAAAGGGAGCTAAAATCGTTACCGACAATTACAGAGGCCTCTCCCTTTTACCTGAGACATACAAAATTTTCTCAAAAGCACTTCAAAACAGAATGGAGAATCAGATGGATGAACAACTGGGTGAATATCAGGGAGGATTTAGGAAGGGAAGATCCTGCGCAGAACAGATTTTTAACCTGAAATGTATTGTAAGATACAGAAGATAAAGATCAAAAGATATTTATGTAAAGTTTGTAGATTTCAAAAAGGCCTACGACTCTATTGACAGGGAATCATTATTCAATTCCCTGGAGGAATAAATAAAAAATCTATATCCATAAATGCTAAACTAAGCCATTATAATACTATAATAAAACCAGAAAGCCTCTATGCGTCTGAATGTCTGACCATGAACACAAGCAAACAGATGGCTGAGATAGAAAAGAAGGAGAGGAAAATAATAAGAAAAATTTTGGGACCAAGATTTGTGAACGATGGATGGAGATTGAGGATCTATGAGAGATCTATGAGATCTATGAGAGAACTGAGAAAATGATAGACACAATGGAGAAGGGCTAACTTCTATGGACATCTGAGGAGAATGGATGAGAACAGGATGACGAGGAGAATTTTTGACCACTTTGATAGGAATGTTAAAACGCAGGTGACCTGGTTTACTGGTGTCAAGGCGGACCTCAGAGAAATGAACATTGGTGAGGAGGAGATTATGAACAGGAACACATTTAGAAAGAAGATCAAGGCCTTTGAGGGCTTCCGGGATAAGACTAGAAAGAAGAGGGGTGTGCAGTGGACATAGGAGAGGAGGGACAACATAGAGAAAGAATGAAGAGGTATTGGAGGGAGAGAAGGAAGAGAGAAAAGAAATCATGACAAAGTTGTTTCACGTGGTCCATAGTCGGCTAAAATCGAAAGAAGAAGAAGAAAATTCCTAACAATTGAAAGAGATAATGTATATCCCATATTTGTACAAGAATATGCCAGGCTACAATTCAGATTGGCTACAGTCCAATCGACTTGTATCTATTTATTCGATATTACAAGAATGATTTTCACGAACGGAGGTCATCTTTTTCTTATGTTTCCGTGGATGCTTCCAGAAAACGCTACATTATTAAAAATCATTACAGAATTTCGGCCTGAAAATTAGAATCAAGGAAGGATTGGAATCTCGAAAACATATCGTGGTTGGCCGAGATTTTTCGAGAAATATCGAAACTGAAAACAAAGAAATACAAAAAGATGGAAAAAAATAAATACTTCCTATTTTAATTAATTAAAAACATTCTTTAGTCTATTCGATGCATTGAATAAACGATTTTTATATAAATAAATGCTATTTTTTCGTAAATAGAACGTAGTTATGATGGCAATTGAGAAGTGTAAATTTTCCATGTGATGGATGGCGATATGGAACATATAAGACATAGTTTTAAAGCTTTTTATTCACTGACAATCTATCCTGATATTGCCATCGATGTAGCCTACTCAAATGGCACATCTAAAAAGGCCTTTACTTTATAGCGATTTCTTTATTTTCTAAATAAACTCACAACCTGCGAGTTATAACCGATCAGTGGTCAAGTTCGCCGACAGACGTCTCTATCTTAAATAACCTTGGACAGGTCTTAAGAAGCAAGTGATGGCAGACGAGTCAGTCGCGCATTGTCCGTAGATCTATCATGCATGGACAGGAATATATGCGTGCAATGATTTGTTTAACAGTAGTGCAATATAAGTATTTAAAAATTTTAATTCATATTCGATGCCGATCTTTACGGATCACTGATGACAACCAAAGCAAATTGTATTATTGTTGTTAGAATAAAACAGCAATTTATAAAAGTATGTTTTTATACATTTTCTTACATATCAACCTTACGTATCTATGACTTTCATTGCTTATTAATAATAAAATCATAGCAGGCTTGAGTCGGTACAATACTATTTGAAGTGTATAGTCAATATATTCGTCATATTTTTTATTACAATATTAACGAAAACAGATCAATGAAACCGTAAAACAAACTGTTAACCATTAACATTTATTTACATGTTCGTAATTTAGTTTTAATATTGTACTTCATCATTTTAATATTCTGTCTGTAATATGAATGTTACTATAGTTGATTTTTACTCAATAATTTTATAATTTTAAGCTTCAAGGTTTTTTTATTTACAACAACATCTTTCTTTACCACTGTCCGTTTCGAAAAGCGAGAAAAGATGATTCTACCCCCGCAAAGGGGTGATACGCTGAGATGGGCACTTTCTTAAGACCCCGTTTTTCCTTTTAGTACCTGTTATTTTTGCAATAGTATTTATTCTTTCCATAATTTTTTCCCGAAAAGGGTAAATAGAACGCAGCTACTAGCAAACTAACACTGATAAAAAGTAAATATCCTCTCTGTATTTTTCCTCAACCCTGTTTTCATGAAATCCAAGGAGACCTGACGCATGCGTAAAAGCGTTGAACGCTCTTGTAAACGAAAACGAACAATATGTTGTAGGTAGAAATGTAGATACAAAAAAGGAAGCAAAATGTAGGACTGCATCTTTCAGATATCCCGAATATCTTCATATTTGTTTATTTACAAATGTGATAGATTTTCTTATTTTTATTAATTCATTTAAAATTGTTTGACCCTAAGTTACTACAGTTATATTGCATACGGTTAGTTCCACGCCTTGTTTGTGGGAGAGAGTTGCATTTTGATTTGTAATTTCGATGTTATCTTCTTCTGAATTTAATATTTAAGACCTTTTTTAATTCTAATTCTTACCTTTTTGTTTGCATTTGTTTCATTTCCACATCTTTTTCTTTGAAGGATTTGAGATATTGGCAATCTCCCCCTCCTTCACACACAGCTAATGTGCTCTTCCGCTCAACAACATTGGCAATGCTTCAGGTTTTAGTAGTTATTTACATGTTAGACAAATTATCTTTTAAGTATTATTTGTTGTTTTTTATATTTATTTGTTTATTGGATAATAGTGAATGTTCTGTACTTCCCGAGTCCCAAGAATATAATGTAAATGGTCATTCAAGTTCTTCTCTTTTTACCGTTCTGGAAAAATGTAATTTAAATATTACAGATCTGCCATAGGCGGCCATCTTGATGGAACTTATTCTAAACGCATGGAGTTTAAAGCAAATCTTTTAGGTAAAAAAAAGTCATCAGAAAATCACGAATGGCAAAAGACATTTAAAGTTTATCGGTGATAAAAAGTTACAGCTATCTTCTTTAAATTTAGGATTCCTTGGTATCAAATTACAATTTTTAGTGTTAATGATACAATATACTGCACAATTGCTTAACAAGACTTTGCTTTGAGGAAATTATGTTCTAAATATTTGAACAAAAGATGTTTCAGAAGTAAGAAGTTTGACAGATGAGCCTGTCTAGAACTTTGATTTCACACAATTTGAGGCAACATTTTTCTACATTAACTTTTTCTTTCAACATAGAAATGACTCAAAGAAATTCTCTTAATAAAATTTTCCAGAGTATAAATTTCCTACAAATTACTGTGGCATCTAAATTTTATGTTAATTAGGCAACTTGAAGAAAGTTTTGTGTTAATTAAGCACGATGTCAATTATTATATTATTAGTATTATTGTAAATTAGGGTTTTTAAAATAAGCAATAAACCAAGAAGGCCCTAAAGGTAAACAAAAGATTTCGCCTCTGAGCAATCAACAGTGGGAGTGTGAGAAGGCATTTATGGACTCATCAGCCACACAAACCCTCTGCCGAAAAATCAGATCTCGAAACCAAGTAAGGGATAAAGACGACGAAACGGCTCATTAATTTTTTATTGTAATTAAGTCTTTAAAAGTTGTATTCATAACAAATTATGAAGTCTCAGAGGAATCTGAAGAAGTTTCATGTTAAAAGAAATGAAATATTGTTAAGAATAATAAACAAGATATTTTTTCAAGGTAATCATGATGTTCTAGATATTTATGATGTTGTATATTCTCATATACTAAACTTATTGGATTCCATCAATATAAACTCTTGGAACTGGAGATGTTCTACAATGTGGTTTCCTGAATTTAATTCATATCATTTGATAAAGTAAATATGTAAGATCTCGATTTTAAAATATGGTGATATCTATTGAAAAGTCTTCAAAATCTTCAAATAAAACAAAAATAAATGTATAAAATAATACATTCATTAAAATAAACATCTGAATTTTCGAAAAGACATTTATCTTCTTTTCTTCTTCAAAGCGAAAAACAACAACAATAAGTTACAAACAAATGGAGGAATACGTTACATATGTATGACACTCATGAAATTGTATTGTAATAAACAATACTTACAAAGTGTTACTCTCCCAATTCTTCAATTATCGCCTTATTCTTACAATTTGAACATACATTATTAAACTCTTTTGCCATTTCGACAATAATATTGTTTACTTCAACACCTTCATTTCTATTTATATTCATCTTTTTTGTATTTCTAATTAGTAAACTTTCCATAGTCTTCCTAGTTTTACAATCTTTTTCAATACATAAAATTTTGATTTCATTTTTTACACAATGGTTTTTATTCATACAATGTTCAGCAAATTCAGATTTATCCTTTAATTTGTTTTTTATGTAGTAATTATGTTCCAATGCACGTTCTTTTATTGTTCTTTTGGTTTCTCCAACATAGAACGCATCACAAATCATGCATATTTATTTTATTACAAATAATATTTTTTATTTTATTACTATAATAGAAACCCACATCAATGTTAAAAGCTTTTATAAATCTTCTGTAGTCTAATACTATTTTTATTAAGGTAAGGGATAAACACTTTTTTCTATTCCTTATCTATATCTAATTCCTTTATTTTGAATGTGTTGAACTTTTGGATACTATTATTGATAAAATTTTCAGCACATCCATTTTTCATCAGAATTGTTTTCATTTTATCAATTTCCATTTGGTAATCTTCTTCACTGCTTGATGATCTATCAATCCTTCTCAAATAGTTTTCAATAATGTTTCTTTTTATATGAAAACTATGTCCTGATGCAAGGTTTAATAAGTGGTCACTCTTGAATTCTTTTCTGTAATATTTTAAAACTATTTTATTGTCCTTATTTATTAAATACAGGTCAAGGAAATTTAGTTTCTTATTCACTTCCTTCTGCATTTTGAACTTAATGTCTTTATTTCTTTTGTTTATATTTTTGAAGAAAATTTCAAATTGTCGATCAGTACCAAACCAAATTACTAAAATATCATCAGCATAACGAAAATATTTTAGGTTATATTTACCTTCATTAAGAAATTTAAAAATTCAAAATAGTTCATGTAGATGTTGCGTAATGTGCCTGATAACGGTGAACCCATTGGAAAACCTTTTCTTTGTTTGCACATTTTTTCTCGGTGTTTAAAATAAGAATTTTGCATTATCAGTTCCAATAATCTCTATTGTCCAAATTATGTTTTAATAAAATTTCTTTGTTTTTGTATGCCAAGTCTTCTAGTATATTTAATGTTTCCTCAACAGGTATGTTTGTGTACATGTTCTCAATGTCTAATGAGTACAAATGAAATTTTCTGTTATTTTGAAACATTTGTTCAATTTTCTTAATCAAATCTTGTGAGTTTCTGATTATTAATTCTTCTCTAGGAAGTTTGAAGTTTTTTATTATACTATTGACATATCTTGCTATATTTTGCACAGGGCTTCCATAAGCATTGATAACAGGTCTGATGGGGTTACCTTCTTTGTGTGTTTTTATACGCCCTTCTAAAGTGAGTGTTTTGCATGCTTCTTTCATAATTTCATTCTTTTGTTTGAAATTTATTGATTTTTTGTCTTTTAAATCCTTTACAATATTTTTCACCTTATTATATAATGGGAATGTAGGATTATTATTTATTTCAACATAATGTTCTTTATCATTAAATAATTCATCCATTTTCTTTAGGTATTCATTTCTATCCATGATAACTAAGTGGTTGCTTTTATCTGATTTTGAAATATATATTTCTTTATTTCTTCTTATTTCTTTTAATATTTCAATTTCTTCTTTATTAATATTAGTGATAGGATTCTTTCACTAATCTTCCTTGAATTTATTAATTTCTTCAAAAAAATTTTCTTTATCCTTTCCTAAACTTTCTGATATTTCATTTAATTTAGCAAAAGTTCTAATATCAAAGAGTTCTTCTTTTTCTACTACAAAATCCAAACCTTTGTTTAAAAGTTATCTTTCTTTCTGACTGAATTTCCTCTTACTAAGGTTTATTATATAATAACTTTCTTCTCATTTCTTTACTTTATTTTCTTACTTACCAAATTTTTTTATCTTTCTTTCCTTGGCCTTACGTTTATATCCAATGTACTTTTTATGGTTCCAATCCATAACTTAGATATCTTTTTACTCAGTAAATATAGTTGGTTGCAATGTTACAGTCAACGGGGAAACGGTTTAGACTTTAAGTCCTCGATTACAAACTTAGTAGTAATAAAATATAGGGTGATGAATAATTTTTGGAAATAAACATATTTGAAAAGATACTCACATGGTAAAACTAGCAGTTCAAATCAAAAGTAACTTTGATCACATGCTGAACATTTCACTACTTCATTATTCTTTTCTATTCAATAAATTTTATGATTAATGTGCATTATCTAGACCATGAAGTTTGTAAGTGTCATCATTATCTAGTTCAGTTTGCCCACCCACATAAAAGTCATGGCCCTGCTTTTGTAGCCACTTTTTTGCATCATGTTGGAGTTCTTCATTGCATGAGATGCGTCAACCTGAACCTGCTCATATAACAGATAGGAAACAGATGAAAGCCAATGCGAGACAAAAGTGGGCTGTATGGGGGATGCTCCATAATTTCTGAGAGGAAATGAGCAGCAAGTAATGTTTGCTCCGTGCAACTTGTGGTCGGACATTGTCTTGAAGGAGGATCACATCGTCATTGACAAGACCAAGATGTTTCAATTTCTTAAAGGTTTAATAGATCAATTATGCAAACACACCTCCATTTTGAAGTGACAGCGCACACCTCCAATGACACACATGAGAAAGGCTATGCAACACTGAGCTGATATTTCAACAGCTGGCATTATGAAATAACTCATAATTTTAATTTAATTATTTGCTGTTGCTATTGAACATCTTCCACGATACCAGAATTAATGTTAAAACACTACATTTATTTCAAATAAACAGCAAATTTTTGAAGAGAAAATAAAACGCCTCCTCTTTTTCAAGCCTTTTACAAATAATAATATTAATATTAAGTCACGATATTTAGAACTTACAATATCCGTGAATATCATATGTACAATATAATATTAATGCAATATTATGCAATATCATCTTCTACTTCACAATAATCCTCGATTGGTGTATTAAAACTCCATTATTTTTACAATCCAATTCTTCAATTGTTACTTTATTATTGCAATTAAAATAATAAGAATTCTTTGCAATGAAAAGAATATTAAAATTATAAAAGTAATCGAAAGCTTATGTACAAGAACAGGACAAAAGAGAACAACTTAATCAGAAATGAAGGGATTAATATGGATGAAGATATAGTAAAATTAGCTAAAGATTTAATTGATAATGAATATTTTAATTATAAAATTTAAGATTTTTTTTTAATAGACTTTAAGTAATTCATATGCAAATATCTTTATTTTGGTCGTTGTCAGCATATATTTGTGTTTAAACATCATCTTATATATTGATACAGAATTTTTTTTCTCTTCCTTCTATATCTTATCAATGCATTTTTTTGAATAACAATTATTTTTGAATGAATGAGATGACTAATATTCCAATAATGCTTTTATTTATCTACTTTGTATACAGTCAGATGAGAAAAGAAGTATTTTAAGAAACAAACTACTAACAAAAGAAGATTACAATAAGTATTAATATGAGACAGTCAGTCTATGAAGTAGAAGACTTATATAAAATTACTAGTCATTAAAACCTGAATAATAATGTAACAACGGTAATCAGTTGATTTTCACTTCTCTTTTTAGTTTTCTTCTGTTTATTTTTTCCTGTGTGAAGCCAGAAGTAGGTTCTTTGCTCACAGTCTCCTCCAAGCTTGCTTTTTTTCCATAGGAGCAGCTTTTTTTAAGAAAAAAGTAAAAAAAAAAAATGAATTTCGGATTACTTGGTTGCGATTTAATAATATATTCTTTAAAATACAAGACATGATACCAGAAGACATGAATGACTTTTGATTAATTCCAAATAAATCAAAACATGAAACAATACTATCTAATTGATTAATAACCTCCAAATACTAAAATGATTAATAACCTCAATTGTTGTAATGGAATAAAAATTAATGGTAGAGATTGTATTAAAGATATTTTCATGAAATTCTTAAATAACAATTAGGACATTGAAACATATAATGCAGGAACATGATATAATATTGTTATTTTCTCAATCACAATAATATAATAAAAAGGAGAAATATTCAGTAAAAAGGATTATAGTTTTATTTATAAAAGAAATTATTGAATATTAACTAAGCTTATTTAGTCTAAATTTCTGTATTTCCAAAATTTAATTAAGTAAGAATAATTGCATTTTATAGAACTAAAAACAATAATTTTTATGAAAATAATAAGTACAGTTAGAGTTCTCTTATTAACGACCCATTCGGGAGCTGTTGTGATAGCGACCAAAATCTATAGATATTGCGTTTGTCCCGTCCGTGTGTTTCCACCCTAACAACTCCCGAACGAAAAGTCGGATCGACAAACGGATTTCATCATGCTCAGGGGCCCACACACTACAGGAATGGGTATTTTCAAGGGCCAACGCCCCCGTGTTCGAGATATTTCGCATTGATTGTATTACACTCCCCTAAAACTCTCTAAAGTATAGGGTTTATTTTTTTATTTTATAAGTTTATTTTTTTGTGGCAAAAAAACGCAAAATTCTTGTTTTATAATTATAGAAAACCAATAAAATAATGTAGAATTATAATTTTAATTTAAGAATTATATCTATCTGAAATATAACTTTGTTTTATATGTTTTCATTTGACTATAGAACAAATGGTCCCTTATTGCTACATCGGTTTTTACATGTTCCCCATTTCATTTCTTTAAACTTTGTCTCTCTCCACCTCGAACTATTGGAACAGCTACTTTCGACAAATATGATAAGACTACGGTTTAAGAGGAACACAGAAGTAGTCCATTACAATCTAATGAGAAATACGTTTTGGAGAGCGTAATGCCCCTTTCTAATGCTACTGTAGCTACAAGGAATACGTCTCGGACGTCCGAAAACAGCGGGACACCTAAAACAAACATGAACGTCTTTTCAGCCACATTATGCAATCACCACAGTGAAGTTAAAGGGAAGTGCCTTAAAACTGGATATAAATCGACGGTTACTTCAAAAAATACTGCATTACAAAGCATGGACTGTACACAATACTAACACGTTGCAACATGATCACAGATTCGCAATTGTTACGGCAACTTGAATCACGTACGAATTTAATGTCTAATGGCTTTTGAAGAGTTCGTATATTTGATCACAACGTGTCCTGCATTTTCAATACTGTTAATTAATCGCCGTACTATAGTTATACAATATAAGGTTCTTAATACATTTTTGGCAATATATATTTGAAATTAAACTTACATGATGTAACCCCTATGTGAAAATAGTAACGGCTTTGATTACTTGTATTACATATCACTACTTCATTATCATTTTTTATCTGAATGTTTTTTATGGTTAATGTGCATTCCTTGGGACCTTCTAATTGGTAATTCTCATCACTTTCCATAATTGGTCCTTCAAGAGTTGCCCATTGGCATTTCGTATTTGGGATGAGTGGACATTTCAGTTGAACATCATCTCCTTGTTCCACAACAATATGTTTATTTCTCAGTTCAGACGCTGAAAGAACATAATAAAAAATGAAAAATTAAACAAACAAAAATAAATCCTTGTTTATTATTTTAAACATTCATTTTAATCTTACGTAAACATACTGAGATTTACAAGAAAATGGAAATGTTGAGATAAAACCATCTTTAGAAAACTTCCAAAAATATTTCCAAAAAGTTAATTAAGTAGATTGCAGTTTATAGAACTAAAATATTTTTGAATATAATAAACACAGTTAGAATTTGCTTAGTTTTACCTTTCGAAATCTTTGATTGTAAATATAAATAAATTCATAGTAGCTCAAAACGTTGAAATTCATAGATTTCTCAAAAACTTTTAAATCTAATTTATACATATGGGAAAAAAGAGTAAATTCAATTTACAGCAAAATAGTAAAAACAAGGTAATTAATGCTTTTAGACTGTCAACAACAAAGCGGCCCCGTAATATGCACAATTTTTATAAATATAATTTTATCGGAAGCGATCAGATCGTAGTTGGTGATATGCTTCAGCATTTCTTTCTCGTTCTCTGTCTCTGACTTTGAGCTAGACCGTTCTTTACGCAAGCGTGAAGCTTCTCGCTTTGCATCAGTCTCTCGTTATTCCGCACGTCACCACAATTGCGCCTTTTGGACGCGCAATAATCACATTTATAATAATAAGGAAATTAAAACAATATCAGGTTTCTTGGTTTTTATCAACCCATTATTAGATAAACACTCCTGGGGGGGGGGGGGAATCAGGGAGTGGTTCTACAGGTCTGATTTTTTTTTTACGTGGTCACCTACTTTTTGATGAACTCAATGGTGAAGGTTTCATTTTAATATCTCTAATCGTTTGGTCACTACATAATGTGACACCATGCAAGCATACCACTTTTGACCCCCAACTTCCGGTCATGAAGTGGTCCTAGAAATCTGATTTTTTTTTACGTGGTCACCTACTTTTTGATGCTGAACATAATGGTGAAGGTTTCAGTCTAACATCTCTAACTGTTCG
Source organism: Thereuonema tuberculata (assembly GCA_023159025.1). Classification (NCBI taxonomy): domain Eukaryota; kingdom Metazoa; phylum Arthropoda; class Chilopoda; order Scutigeromorpha; family Scutigeridae; genus Thereuonema; species Thereuonema tuberculata. The sequence goes on along the minus strand of JAFIDM010001028.1, from coordinate 12,707,879 downwards.
GCCACTACAGAATTGACATCCAGCTTAAAAGCAAGAAAGGTCCCCTATCCGGTCAGGGACAGGTTCTAGAGGTCTGAATTTTTTTACGTGGTTACATGCTTTTTAATGCTGAACACAGTGGTGAAGGTTTCATTCTAATATCTCTAACCGTTTTGCCGCTCCAGAGTGTGACATCCAGACAGCATAAAAAGAAGAGCGGTCCCCTAGCAGTTTTACAGGCAAGCTGTAACCTAGGTGCCGCTAAAAATTGTAAATAATCTTATTTTTTTAAAAAAAAAGGTATTTAAACATAAATTTAAATGATAATTTGCAATTTACCAAATTTTCAACAATCATTCATAATCAATGGAGGTTTTGAAATCTTCTTAGTGTAATAAAGTATTCTATATAATTATTAAATCATTCAACTTGTCACTTATGAACATTGGTCTCACGTTTTTACTGTGTTAAGAATTGTTTTTATTAATATAAATATCAATATATCCGCTGGCATAGTGCTAAAGGCACTGATTCGGGTCGAAGAAACCCGGTTCGATCTCCGGTATAGGTCAGGTATTTTCCCAAGTTAGTCTCCTCCGAATCGGACACGGTCAACTGGGCGAGGGCTACTGCGTGAAGGTCATTGGGCAACAGAAACTTAAAAAATGCTTGCACGCTCACCAGGCATACGATGTTGAGGATATTTTTGTAAATACTGTGTTACCTCCTTTAACGGACACCCTGAATAGCGGACACCTCTAATTAGCGGACATTATTGCGGTTCCCAGTCCCATACAATAGGACCTTCCATGTTATCCACTCCGAATAGCGGACACTCTGAATAGCGAACAGTTATTTTAACTGTAAAAAAAAAAAAAATTCGATTAACATTTCGACTAACCATCATGGTTGTACTGTATTTAAATCGGTGTCCCATACATTGATACATTGTATCGGTAACCCCCCCCCCCTACATTGATACATTGTATCTTGTGTCTCATGATTCAATGCACGAATCTGAGGCCCTTTTTTTCTGCAGTTGCTTTGTAAATATCAATACCTCATAAAGCTATCCTATAAACGTGTTGATTAAATTTAGTGCGAATTAAAATGACGTCAAAAAGGAAGAGATTGGCACTGAAAGAAAAAACTGTTCACTATTCTTGAAGTTGCTGAAAAAGAAAAGCTGAGTGTGCGTTGTCTTGCTGAACGTTTTAAAGTTGGAAAAACTCAGATAAGTGAACTTTCGATGGACAAAGATGAGTTAGAAAAATGTAGATGGTGAATTCAAACGAAAATTAGGAGAATTTAAAGTTTCGTAAAACTGAAACAAGGAAAATCGACGAAGTGGTGATAAAATGGTTCCGTTTTGCTGTGCAAAGAACATTCCTATAAGCCGTGTTTTGCTTCAAGAAAAAGCCAGAGAATTCGGTCAAACTTTAGGATTGGACACGTTTAAGGCATCAAATGGATGGCTAGAAATTAATTCTCTATATACTGTAATTAATTTTGTCATTATTTTAAGTAAGACAAACAGATTAGCACTCATTTAAAATGAAATATAGTAAATAATTTGCAATTGTTCCTATTCTCTCATATCGCAATGATAATTGTAGAAATTTAATTAAAATTGTACGTAATTTTTCATTAAATGGCAAGCTATAAGCTAAAAAATTAAATAAAGATAGTCCTCCCCAATAGCGGACACCTTCCAATAACGGACAAAACTTTCGGTCCCGTGACTGTCCGTTATTCGGAGGTAACACTGTATTAATTATGAATATTAAATATAATTACAAAGATTAAATATAAATTAATAAACTTAAAATAAATATTTTGTTTTAATGTACGGTATACATGGAACATGTGTAAATATGTTTGTTAATTAGAAAATAATGTTAATAAATGAATTAAAATCGCAAATTCCAATTTCTTTTGAAGTAATTGTGTCATTTTAGAAGTAAAATGTTATGAAGAAAAACAACTTATCTCTTATCACTCTTATGTTTGCAAGTTTTCGATAATAATTCTAACCGAAAGAATCAAATAAATTTTGGGCTTTTCCACATTTCATTGTTATTTTATTTTTCTTGAATAAGATTATTTATTTAAGGGAATTCGATAGAACACTTGTATAGATAAGAATTCGTCTGTTTTTGGAATATAAAGTTAAAACTTCCTTTTTTTACGTTAACCAAATTAAGTTTACCTTAAATGAAACGACCATCACTATTAATCACGCCTGGAAGTCCACGTGACACAAGTTATTCAAAATACAAAAACAAAAATTTGGTTTATCAGTTTAAAAACTTTAAAATCAGTTTACTTTTGAATGTACAATACTAATACTGGCACTCCCAATGTAGGAAGACATTAATGTAAAACGAACATTATTTTTGCATTCATTTACGAATAGTTCACAACAGATAAGTTTTTCAACAAAAGATGTCAGTGAGATGTCTGGAATGTGTAATCCATCAGTAATTGTCGTATTATCTTCTTGAATCTCTTGAAAAAAATACAAATGGACAGTAACATCACTGAGCAACTGTTTCATCCTTAATAGGAATCATCAGTAGAATTTAGCCCTTGATGTTAGGCTCAGACTATGCGAAAGTTAAAGGCAAAGGGTTTAATATTAAGTGTTTCCCAGGATTAGTTTTTTCTTTGATTGTTGTTGTTCACGGTGGTCCCAGAAGCGCGAATGGTTTCCCTTTGACTTTCGCGCTGTCTGAGCCTCAAACCGACGGTAAATTCTGCTGATGATTCCTTACAAGGATAAAACAGCTGTACACGATTCCTGTTCATGTTGGCTCAGTGAGCTAGATGCTGACTTGTTCATCAACACCTTTCCAAAGTTTCAAGAAGATGGTGTTCATAATTTCAAATTAAAATAGGGTTGCCAACACCCACAACACAGTGACACAAATGTATACAAAGCTATGAAGATTTACATCGATTTTATTTTTACTTTTAATTCCCGCATTAAAGTTGGCTTAAAAAGAAATATTGATAACGAAGTCAGAATTTCACAGAAAAAAAAAAAACATGGATGTATCTGTTAATTTCAAAATATTCAAATTTATTTAGATAAAATTAATTTCGGTAAATATAATGAAGGAACTCTTATCAAATACTTTTCTCTTTTTTCAATGCTGTCATTTCATTCAAATGAAAAAGTGAAACACCACTAACAATTTTAAAATCCTATGACCATAGTAATTTTTTAAAAGTAATATTACCTTCTACGAAGGAGACAGCAAGCAACAGAAAAAGCAGCATCACGAACTTCCAGATGAACCTCTTTTCAGATGACGATGGAAGATATCAGGGATCTATTTATACTGAATTGAAACAGTCTTAGGTAATAGTGGATATTAAAATACGCTTTGAGTTAAAGCTATTTATGTCGTGTGTAGATATAATTTATTGACTACATTCAATTCTATTAAAATCTATACGAGGAGCAGATGTTTTGATTCAAAGGTTTTCATTATAAGCTATAAAGATTTGATAGTTTCTCTTATCAATAGAAAAGGATGGTAACATTGCTGATACTGGATTTTTCTGCTGCTAAGTTGTATTTCAATTGATTTTCTTAATTGCTTTTTTGGCTTTATTAGTAAAGTCTCAATGATATAATGCTGATACAGTATTTCACACTTGCGTTGGATCCATTAAACCTAAAAAGGAAGATTGTGTAAAACAGAAACAGCCAATTGAAAAACTAATTCAGAATTTCACTTATTTCCATTGCTTTCTTTTCAAAAGATGCGTGATGGCTTTAATGGAATTCATTTAACTGTAAGAGTATTTCATGGTTTTTATGTTTTGTGAAACGTTGCAGTTTTTAGAGTAATTTACCAACGTAAATGAAACAGCTAAAATATTTACCCAATATAAAAATATATTATATTATTAGTAATTCAAATCAAATTTGTTTTTATAAAAAAATCACTGAAAGTAGATTCAAAATTTCAGTAATTTCTCTGCATAAAAGTTTATAGAAAAGTTTTTCTTTTTTTTTTTTTATTCCTGACTCTATTAGTCAAAAGTATAAATAGAATGAAAACAATCATTATCTAATTTCATTTTTAAATAATTGAAGTTCTAATTATTGGTAAGATTTATTTATTTTGTAAAAAAAATTAAAAGTAGGGACTAATAACTCTTTTCACTTTTCACGAAGGAGGGTTTTTAGTTCAATTCCTAAATTGGTTTCAAAAAAATAAATCGTTTTGAAGTTAATTTATAAAGGAAAGAAATTTAACGTGCCCAATGATTCAAAGAATGAAGCAAGTAGACGAGGCACAACGCTATAAGAAAGGATTCGCACCGTGATTTGTCATCGGGAAGAGACTGGGATGGACCATTTCGTCCTTATTAGGACTCATCAGCCAGCCAAACTCCACCGAAT
>JAFIDM010001028.1:12685012-12695882 GCA_023159025.1 Thereuonema tuberculata | reverse complement strand
CATCAACAACTAGCAGACACTCACTTATTATGAGCACAGTCCCGTACTACAAGTATACATCACAAAACATTTTAGAGTCACCCTCACATAAGTTGTACCGGGACCGCCCCATTCACACAGACAAAAACATACATCACAACAGACTTGACACACTTGTTGATAAGATCAACAAACATACCTATCTCATTGATATTGCAGTGCCTGCCAGCAAGAACATGCAGAAAACTCACACAGTCAAGATCAGTAAATATACAGACCTAGCTCCAGTAGCAGTGGAGGCAGGACCTAGTACTTGTTTTACCATCATCCTGTCCGTCACTGATCTGGTGCCTCACACATTGTACCACAGCCTCAGCACACTGGGACTTCACAAAAGCACTTATGGTACAACTCCAGAAGGTTGTGGTACTCAGCACAACTTGTGTCTATAAAGTTAGGAAATTTATAGACACAACCACACATCACTTATCATTCTTTCACACTTTTTTATACTTGGCAACATGTGCTTTGGTCCTTGACCCGCCATGTTGTCTTTGCTGGGGAAACCCAAGTTTTGAAACTTTTACATAATAATAATAGTAACAAATTATAAAAATAAAAATAGAAATAAATAAATAAATAATACATGCAGAAAGAAACCAATAAAGTATGACTAAATTATTAAAAAAGGATACTAAAGTTGAATGGTAAGTGGAATTTGGCAGAGATCAAAACGAGAAAAAATTAACATCTTTTAATTGAAAGAATTAAAACCTTTGAATAAAGATCCATGGGAAAAAAACCAGACCTTTTAAATAATATACAGTCATAATAATAATTTACAATCCTGATAATAATAATAATAGTAAAAATAATGTTGTAGGAAAAGAAACACACACTGATTTTCAAGAGTAAGTACTGAACTTACAGTGGTGGAATGGGAATTTGAGGGGAAAAAAATTGGATGAAGTAAAGAAAGAAACAAAAAAGCAAAACTAGAAGAAAATTTATATTTAATGTCTAGGTCATCGCACAATGAAAATTAACACATTTAAAAAACACATAATTTAAAACGTTAAAAACTACAGCTTTCAATTCGATCAAAGAATTGTTGACAAGGGCTTGACAATGATTCGTTCAATCGAATTGCAGCGCTAGTTTTTAGCGTTTTAAATTGTGTGTTAATTTTCAATGTGCATTGGCCTAAACTTTAAATTTTGATTCTACGCGAGTTAAATTAATTTATAAAGAAACCAATTTTTCCCTCTTTTTTTCTAAAGAATAGGAAATTGGGGATGCATTGATATTTTTGGCTCCTCAAGATTGATGTGAAATGTAGGTTTAAGAAGATTTTTAACGCCTTTCAGTGCGTTTGGGCTTTTTCAGGATCATCTTAAAAGTGAAGCTCTGTAAAAAAAAAAAAAGCTTCGATGACTTTGGTTCAGCCCCTTACGAATTGTGTCTGGTCTCTGTGGTGTGGCGGAAAAGAACTATGTTTCCTCTTTTCAGTAGGACATCAGTTTGGTGTCTTGGAGACAAGTGCAGAAATTATTCTTGTCATTCTAATGTATTAATGAATCGTAAATTGGCTCGCGTGATGTGCGATAGACTACACTGCTAGACACATTCTTTGTTGTTGTTCATAAAATTGGGTGCTTCTTTTATACTTATATATTATGTGTGAATGTGTATGTGTACACATGGGTATAGAGATGTTTTATTTTCCCATCCCTTTCCTCAAGTTTTCACTGCGGCATCAGAATCTCACTATCAATTATTTATGTATATAGATGCAAAAAGAAGACCTACGGTATGCGCCAAAATATACAGTTCTGAAACTCGCGCATCTCGAACACGTGGTTGCGTTTGTCGACGGGATATAGCTCCAGCTGCACGTGTTCGCAGTAGTGAAAAGGAAGTTGTGTTGTGCAGTTGTTATTGGAAATTGGTCTCTCGACGGAGGAGAAAGTATTTATAGTTGAGCATTATTTCCGCTCATACGGAAGCGGTCGTGAAGGTGGACCGAGTTTGATAAAGGTGGCAGAACAATTCCAAGAGGAGTTTAATAAGACGGCACCAAGTAACACAGTTAAGCTGTCTATTGTTACGAAATTTCGTCGTTCTGGTAGTGTACTGTGTGAACGGATGCTGGAGGTTTGGTCGACCAGTAACTGTTTCGACAAATGAGAATCACGCACGTGTTCTGCAGCAGGTGCTGCATTCGCCCCGACGAAGTCTACGACGAATGGCCTTGAAACTGAACGTCAGCGGTATGTCCGTTCGCCGATTGTTTAAAATCATAGGTGGATTTCCGTACCGGATACAGATTGGACAAAACTTGACAGAGGCAGATATGCGAGCCAGGATGATATATTGTGGAACATTTTTGGCCATGGTGTACGAGGATCCAGATTTCTTGAATAATGTGTGGTTCTCCGACGAAAGTCACATTCACTTGAACGGCTACATCAATCACCAGACAACTCGCTTCCTTTGGTCTTGAGTGGCCAGATGTTATCGTCCAGAAACCGCTACATAGCGCACGTGTGACGACATGGTGTGCCATCTCAGCACACGGTTTATTAGGCCCCTATTTCGTTGAAGATGAGGAAGGCAATGCTCTTACCGTCACCCAAGAACACTACAAGGGTTTAGTGATCGAGCCATTTCTTCAGGATTTGAGAAGGTTCTGTCGTGCAAGGAACATTCAGATGAATAGACAGTGGTATCAACAGGATGGGGCGACCAGCCATACCGCTCGAGGATCTCTAGCCATGCTGCAGGAAAACTTTCCAGGACGAATCATTTCACATGGTACTGACTTCCCATACCAGTTCCATTCCCCCGATCTTACACCACCTGATGCCTACTTGTGGGGAATGTTAAAGGAGAGTGTGTTCAACTGTGAAGATCCACCAAGAACTGTGCCTGCATTACGTGAGCAAATCATCTCCTTTTGCTGGAGTCTGCAGCAATCTTTGTTTCAGGATATGTTTGAGAATCTGCGTGAACGATATGAACACTGTCTACAGCGAGGCGGTGCACACTTTGAACACTTACATTATGCATACCGTGATAAATCAACGTGCTACTAGTGTGTGTATGTATGTATGTAGTGTGTATGTTAATTTATTTTGAGGTGAAATAAACTCACAGATGACAATAATGTAATTTTGTTCATCTTTTCATTTCAGTACTGTATATTTTGGCGCATACTTTATTTATATACTAATAATGTTTGTTTCCTTTCGTTTTTTCTTCTTCATTATTTTTATTATATTGTTTGTTATTTTATTGTTATTAGAGGAGAAGGTCCAGATAAAGGCTAGTGTCTAAATATGGGCTAGGTGAAGTATTCGGGTATCAGAGCTACTGCCGGACACTGGAAATAAAAATGAAAATCTGTCTGAATAAAAAAGAGAAATGAGTGGAATAGTTGAACACCTATTTATTCAGAGGTAGTGTGGTGATAAGTGTCAATCAATCCAATTCATGACATTGAAACATTTAACAGATGCGTTTTGTTATTTTCTTAATCAAATTCTATTGAATCAAATGCGGATTTGTAAATGCATGACATTACTGGCATTATAAACTTGTTCTAGCATAATTTATTTATGGCATAAAGCACGTGGTAATGGCGGGAACTGATCTTAATGTTTCTTATCAAATGTTCTGAATACAGTTTACCTAAGAAGGTGTAAAAATGGGCTAATTCTTTTTATTAACTTGGAGCAAAAAAAAACAATTAATCTATGACTTCTTCTTTTCAGAATGCCCGGAAATATTCCAAAACATTCTTGCGAAAGGATAAATGAAAGTTTAAAAACTCAATCTATCTGAAGATGATAGCGACCTAGAAACTCCACAGGGCAGGGAACTTTGGGTCAAATGTATTCAGTGTTTAACATGGGTCCATAGTGATTGTGCAGGAGCTGAAAAGGACATTTATATTTGAGACTTTGGAAATAGATAATTAACATTTAATGTAATTGTTTCAGCATTCTTTCACATTAAAAAAAAAAAATTCGAGTATTTCAGTAAATTTTTTTGGCCCTTATTTGGATCACAATTTCAAAACCAGATTTCTGTAACTTTTTTTAAAAAAAAAAGAAAAAATTGAAGCAATTTTTTATATTTTAACCTTTTATCATAAAGTAGATTCATTTTCGATATTAAAGAAACTGGTACAATTTAATTATCTTAATAATTTCTTGGCTAAATTCATAAAATAAAATTGGTAGCCCTTATCTGGACATTCTCCTCGGATTTTAAACCAACAATTGATTTCTCCATCTCACTTTTTTAGCCCAATTACACGTCCTATTTTTCTTTTTGATCATTGCAGCTCTTTGATCGTGTGATTTAAACCTATCACCATTTGTATCATCAGATTCATCACTGAAAGTGCTTCAGAACATGCTGGTAAATGTAGGGAATTTCAGTCAAAGATGATTAGTGAGCACCAATTAATACCTTCGTGAAGTAGTACTAAAGAAAAGAATGACTCCATATTCGTGGGAAAGAAACAGTCCATGCAATGTTGTCCACCACTTCGATGAATCCAAGGATAGATTCATAGTTCTGTCACAGACAGGAGATTATGTCTTTCGAAATATTTTCACTGAAATAAACTAGTTCTGTGCGTCAAAATGTGCAGATATGTTTTAAAGAGAATTCACTTCTTATCCAAAATTCAAAGTACTGCGGGTGTATTTGTCATTGTTCGAAAACTTCAACTTTGCAGTCGAAATGCACTCCGCTTCCGCTTAAATATTAAAGTGCTACAATACAATATAAATATAATTTCCAAAAGAATGACATCTTTAAGATTATACGGAAATTGGGTTGCTTAAAGTCTTTAAGAAAACTGAAAATGGAACGCTTGAGATCTATTCGCTGATTGGTTCATGACTAAAAGACTGTAAAATACAGCGCCAGTCACAGGAAGAGAAACAAGAGAGAACAAGAACAAATGATAGCAACCTATCATCAAAAACAAAGACTACATCAGCGAATTTCAGTGAAATTACGAAAACTAGGACTGTGTGATCCGTGTGATTAGGACTTAGAGTTCTCTCTGTGTGGCTAGCATTTATAGACAACAGGTCAATTGCTTTGGTTTTCAGAAACGACTGTCCTCCACCTCAAGAGAGGGTCTTACAATGGAAGGAAAGTGGAATCATAGACTTAATACTTTGTATAGACAGGACAGCTCAGAGAAAAAAAGACCAGGTGAGCGTGGCTACAACCAGTGCTGCGACTAGTGTGTGGAAATGGAACTACACCGTGAATCTCTCTGGTTCTGAGGTAATGTAGCCTCGAACTCAGTTTACTCCTAGTAACCGGCGCAAATCATGTATTAGAAAACCGTTGGCAAATCTATTTTCTGTTTTTACAATTCGAAGGTATTCCGCTCAAATGTCGAAGATTCTGAATTTTGTTCAGGTAGTTTCTTGCCGCAACACCAACCGAAAGAGCGATCTTTGGTTCCCGAAGAATCAACCAAATCGATAACAGTTTGCAGTTAGGCCTACTTTAGTTGTTGTAATATGTAATCGAGCTTAATCATAAAAGGAGTTACTTGCAAAAAAAACTTTCGTTGAGGACTAATTTTTCATATGTATTGTAATTGTAGTTGGGAACAGTGGCAGAACAATATTGCTTCATGTTTTTATCACAGATTCATATCCCTCCCCCTCAGCAATGGACTGTTCCTTTGTCCCATTAGTTTGTTCGAATGGAAGCTTTACCGGCTACATAAATAGTGCCTTAAACTGGGAAGCTACTTCGTCTTCGGCGGCAGCCAACCGCAAGATGGTCTCCCTCTCCAGAGAGGAAGAAGAGAGAACTTCATTGGTGGCAGCCAGCCAACCACATAGGTTCTTCTTTCATGTGAAGAGAAGAGTTCGTCCACTGCGAAGGCCTCCTTCAGCAGCAGCAGAAGCTGAGCTGAGCTGAGAAGAGTAGCAGAGGCAGCCAAATCAGAAGCCAAAGACGTTAGTCCGGACACTCACTAACACCAAGCGACAGAAGTGATTCGCGATCAGCGCAGACGTTTCCAGGCCTCCTCGGAATTACTATAGAAGTTAAGTGGTGTTCATGATCTCTGCAAGGAAGTAGAGACATGGATCCGGATAGCAGCGCAGACACCGACAAAACAGGGAGCAAGTCACTCACCAGTCAGCGTCGGATAGTAAAAACCTGTTGTCAAGGAGAGGTGGAGAAGATTTGGAATCAACGGGTTAAGTGCCACCAAGACCCGTTTCTTTTTTGTAGTTCATGTGTCTGGAGAAAGAATCCCCAGCACTGTATTTGTTTGATTATTTCGTTCTGTAAATTACTGTGAGTAAAAAGTATCCATGCTAAAGCATCAACCGTGTTAGCGTTGGTGAATCCTTATATGGACTATTAGGACGACTGACTGCTAAGAATATCTCTTTGAAGGGTTCATTGGAAAACAGAAATTCCTGTGCAGTAACTACTTCGACATGTTTGCGTGTACGAAAACTTTCAAACATCGTCCATAACCTAATATAATATTTATCTTGTCTTAACTTATTAAATAAAAGGATTTTCATTCCAATTGTTTGGTTTAACTAATTCTCTAAAAGACAAGATTACTTGAGGAATTTAAGTATAGCAAATTAAAAAAAAAAATGGAAAAACAAATGCATTTGCCGAAGAAGAAGAGGCGAGGGAGGGTGAAAAACGAAGCACCGGAAATGACGTGAGAGGTATATCATCCTCACATTTCGTTAGTACTAATTCTTGCCACCACTATCGCTGCTATCGGCCAATCTGGTTGTTGGGAGTCAAGGGAGGTGTCCACTCTATACGAAGTCTTTTATCTATGAGTGGAATGTAGTCTTTTATGGTGAAAACAACAGAACGGCCTTAGTGCCTTTGTCGATCGTCCATTAAAGTTCTATTGAGCCATTCCTGAAGCGGTCAAATAATCAAGAAATAGTTTACTTGGCGCCATATTGGCAGGGAACAACGAGCTGGGCCACAATCCTGCAAACAGAGCAAAGGAGAAGTGAAAATAGGTAGAGAAATAAGTGAAACGTGAGTCAAAAGTAATGTGATAAGGAAGGGAGAGAAGTACAGTGCCGGTGACCATATAAGCGCCAGTATTCTGCATAAATACCACCAAAAAGTAAAATCATTTTTTTACACCATCATTTCTTCTTGGCCTACCTTTGACTGGAATATCACGAACTTAACAACTTTAAAATCATTGTTGTGGCTTGTAATTTTCTTTAATTTTTCATCCCGAGTGTATACGCGCTTCTTTTTCAATATCACGTAGAATGTGGTTAAGAAAATTAAACAGTCGGATCTCTATTTAACGAACCTCTATTTTGCGAATTTCTCTATTTTGCGAACTTTTCTTTGGAACTAAGAACATTTTGTTAATTTCTTCGTAAAATAACCCCCAAATAGCGAAGTGCATTTTCTATTTAACGAACTTTTTCGTGATATCTATGTTTTTTTTCTCCTTCCAACGTTTTTATTATTAATATTCCCTTAGAGGTAATGAAAGAAATGTGGATACAGCTGAGAGAAAAAGAAGAAATTAACGATGATGTGCTGATTGATGATTATCTTTCACTTGATTTTGAAGTTGAGACCTCGGAAACACTAACTGAATCGGATATTTTGGACAGTGTGAAAAATAAAAACAATACAGCTAAGAATTACGATGAAGATGAAGATGATGAAAATGGAAATGATTATGATGCAGAAATAAAAAAAGCCTTCATATGATGAAATGTTAAAATCATTTGAAACAATCCGACGCGGATTACAATTTGAAGAAAATACTGAAGGGGTTTTTGGTGCACTGCAAAGATGCGAGACGTACTATGAGCAAAAACACTTTTTCAAAAAAAAAAAAAAAAAAAATCAGACAAAATTAGCGGACTAATAGTAAAATGTAAGTATGCTTCTATAATAATGTATGCAATAATAATAAAAATCAAAACCATTTTTTTTATAATCGTTCTCAGGTTAATTGACTTTCACAAAAAATTTTGTCATTCCCAATAAAAATAGTTTTACAGGTCCAAAAAAAAACAAAATTCCGAAAGTCTACCCAGTGACCATATCAGGAACATGTGCACCTGATAAGGCCACCCTTGTTTTATATTTCACAAATCCTGGTTTTTTTTTCAGTTTCATAATGCAGTTCTACTAAAATTAAATAATTTTGATGTAAATGAATAAACATTTATTTTAATAGTAAATAATCCTTTTTTTGTTATTTAAAATTGGGTTCAAAATAGGATTACCACTCTTCACACTGTTCACTGCCTTGGTCATTGCTTCTTAAGTCTATAATCCCCTCTTCTTCAAGTTATCAGACATTATTTTTAATCTAAAACATACAAAAAGGGATTTTATTGAGTAATTTTGTCAGGAGAAAAAATAAACTTGAAGTGAACTTGATACAGCCATGGTGCACTTAATACGGCCACGTGGGTGGCCATATCAGGAGCAGGTCAGCTTTCACGAAAATTGGTTATTACGAACAACTCGTAAAAAGTACGCCATCAGCGACAACACCAATCGAAAGAGCATTAAAAACTGAATAGAGTGCGATGGTTTTCATGAAAAAAGTACTTGAAAACATGTATAAAACAAAGGAGAAACACAAGAAGCAGTCACACGAAAAACACAAAACAGACAACTAACGCCATATTGCTCAATCTGGCTGGATGGTAAATTGTCTTGTGACACACTAGGAGGCCCCTCACTGGATGGTGATGCCATTTAGCAGAATATTTGGTTAGCTAAATCACAATAGGTGGGTGGCCATATCAGGTACTTGGCCATAACAAAGCACCTACCTTAGTTCTAATTCTCATTTTCGAATTCCAAATAAATAGATGGATCGCAAATAAATAAACAATCTTGAGATTCCCAAAAAAAGGTTGAATTCATTCATTATTGATGGGGGAAGTGAATTGTAGTCCACGTGGCCTAATGGATAATATGTCTTACTTCGGATTAGAATGTTGCAGGTTCGATTAAAAAAAAATGCTTTTATTTTAAATTGGTTTCTGATTGCCTTTGTTAGATATATCTAATTTCTTTTTCAGTTCTTGAAGATAACTTATTATGATGAAAGATCTTCATTGATCCTCCTATTTCAAAGCCTAACGGCTTGATTTAATTGGTTTTCAATTTCGGAAAAGAAGCAACAACAGTAAATATATGAGTTAAAGCTGTCATGTCTTTATCTTTGCTGGTTTTTTTTTCAGAGGATGTTCAAAGTCTATTAGATGTAATGTTTACTTCTTTGAATTTGATTGATTACAGGAAATACATCCACTCAATTCCGTAATTCTCTTTATAAGAACTAGTTTAGTGATGTAAAAAAAAAACCCCGCTTTATATCCTGTTTTTCTCACTGAAAACCTTGACTTCTTTTTGTAAAAAGTTTTTATTAGATCCGCCGTTAAGGCATACACGTGTGTGATCAACATTGAGCTGACAGTATTTCAAAATTCTGGCTACTAACAATTACAAATAAGGAAATATACAATTAAATTTTCAAGTGCAGGTTATTCGTAAGCCATAAACAGCAGAATCAACAAAGAAATAAGATAATTTCACCTGCAATGCAGGTAAGAAATTTGAATGGACTTTTAAAACTATTGTATATCAACTTAACTTAATGTAAAGAATTTGAAAATTGCATTGTATTGTAGTTTAAAGATTTTAAAAACAGTTCAGTAATTGTATGTAAACCATAATATTAACCACAACGATTAATTTATTATTTGAGAGCCTTGCATTTTAAACTAAGAAAGCAAAACAAAAAATACAGATAGAAAAAAATTGATGACTGAAAATTGTGAAAAAGAATAAATTTAGCAAAATTAAATTCAAAATTAAATTAATTGCATCTATATAGAGGATGATAAGAACATAATGGAACAAAAGGTAGAATGTTATCCTTAAATGCATTTCTGCGTAGCCAATTTTGTTATAAAGATAGAAAAAAAAATCCTCAATGGTTGAGACCAAGTGTGTACAATGTGATATCTCAGAACGGCCGTTTCACGCTGTATTTCCATAGAGTAATCACAAATAAACAGTCAGGTCTCAATACAGAGGTCAGAAGAATTAATGGTCAAGAAGAATGTGGCACGTCTAAAAATTAAAACTTAAAACAATAAATACACATTAAGGAAGTTCATTTAAGGCCAGCAGAGAGTGGCACGTGAATTTTCCTATTTTTATTTTTATGGTTTTTAGTTGTAATTTTTGGATGTGCCACAAATTTTTTTCTTCTACACCATTAATAGAAAAAAATTGTTTCATAATTTAATATGCTGAAATACTTTTTTATTTAAGCTCTAAATAAAATAGACTTAAATCTAAGTTAAATTGAATACCAAACATTATCTTTTTATTACCTAATTTTGTAATTTATACGTAACGTGATGGAAATTTCACTCTGTGATTGGTGAACAATGGTCTGCTGTCTTTGGATGGCTATTAGAATTTAGGTCATCCTTTAAACGGAGAGAAAGAAAGAAGGAAACATCTAACCCTTCTCATTCCAATCCATCTCATTCAAATCCATTTCATTCCAATCCATCTCATTCCAACCCATCTCATTCAAATCCATTTTATTCCAATCCATCTCATTCCAATCTATCTCATTCCAACCCATCTCATTCCAACCCATCTCATTCCAATCCATCTCATTCCAACCCATCTCATTCCAATCCATCTCATTCCAACCCTTCTCATTCCAATCCATCTCATTCCAACCCTTCTCATTCCAATCCATCTCATTCCAATCCATCTCATTCCAACCCTTCTCATTCCAATCCATCTCATTCCAATCCTTCTCATTCCAATCCATCTCATTCCA
>JAFIDM010001028.1:12632398-12667099 GCA_023159025.1 Thereuonema tuberculata | reverse complement strand
TCTCCGGATTGGAGATCCTTCTGTGGCTCTCTGCCACTGACCAACTGTCTTTCAGGCGCTCTGCGCCTCTTCTTATAGGCACTGATTGCCTTGATCCTGTTTTAGGAGTAGTCGACTCTGCACAGGTAAGTTGGGTTGAGCGAGTCGACTTCGTTGAAGGGGGAGTGGACAAAACGACTGGTAACAGTATTTAAAAAAAAACCTTCAAAACCAAGCATTATTCTTCTATTAATCAAAAAAATAAAGAATTAACATTAAAGCAATGCTTATGTTTCAACAAAGCAGAAAATATACCTTTTATGTATTTTTACACGACTTTTCAGTAAACAATAAGAGTGACATTAATTTAAGTGACCCATTGAAGTATAAAAATTGGTAAAAAAACACAAACGTAAAAATTTTATATATAATATAATTTAAACAAGTTACAATACTCCTGTCGTTCTAAATATAGGCAGTTTTCTAAACCATATTTTCCCATTCGTAAGGGGAATGGGAAAATATCTTAGCGATATAAAAATTACTAAAATAAACAGTTTATCAAAATTTAAAAAAAAAAAGAACTTTATTCAGTAAGTGTTTAAAATTCAACCAAATTACTTAATGTTATCTAAAGAAAATGTTAAGTAATTTGGTTGAAGTTTAAACACTTACTAGATAAAGTTCTTTCTTTTAGCGACCTATTTGGGAGCTATTGCGTTTGTCCTGTCCGTCCGTGTCGTGTTGCCCCCAACAACTCCCGAACTGAAGGTCGGATCAGCAAACGGACTTCACCATCGTGTTCAGAGGCCCAAACACTATAGGAATGGGACATTTTTGCTTCTTGTATGCAAATAATTTAGGTATATTCTCAGTTTTAAAAAGTTTTTGAGCCTTGTTTCTTTTTTATGAGATGCCCTTGAAATAGACCAATTTTCACTTTATTTTTAAGGAAACTGACGGATTCAGAAGGTTGTGAGTTCGAATCCTAGCCTTACTTTTCTTCAGCCGAGGATTTCTGTGTTCGCAGTCAGGAACGATAGCCATTGGACTACTCCTGGTTCCTCAATATCCAATCCAACTTTTATTCTATTTGAACTTTGCTTTTGATTATAATTATTTTTTTTATTTCGGAGATTCCAAGTTTATGGAACTAAACTTTTTCGTTGTCTGTTGTTTAAAATTGTTTGTGCACACGTTCAAGGTCCGCGTGCGTTTTTATGGGTCACCCTAAATTTTATGCTTTAATTTTTTTTTCCTAGGTTCATAAAATCTGATTGAATCGGAACCAAACATAACTAAAAGCTATTCTAGCTTCAAGCGATTCTATCAATTTTGGTTTGATACCTGAAAGATTGCTGACAAACAAACTATGTTTCATAGATGTACAGTACTAACTTTACATTAAGAGAATGATTTAGTACCATCTTAAATTTAAAAAGAATTTTAAATTATAAAAATTTTATAGGTTAATTAATGTTAAATTACAGATTTTATCATTTCTATTAAAAAGAAAATTTTAAAAGAAATTTGGAAAAATTGAATATTAGAAAATTAACCATTATATTTTTGTAAGATAAAAGATAAAGGAATTTAAATTATATTTACATTGACTCGTTCATAATCACAACTCACATTCTCCTCAGACGGTTTAATCGTAATACGAAAAAAAGTGATGTACCCATATTCGTAATTAATAATATTTTCTAAATATTAAAAAAAATTAGAAGAATAAGATAGCATATTAATATTTAATTTAAATTAAAAGATAATTTCATTCAGGTAAATATAAAAGATAAATATAAATATATCATTAAAATTAATTAAAAAAAACTATACTTACCACTAAGATCAAGTGATTCACACATACCAACGACTGTGGGTGTAGACTTCCTTTTTATTACTGTTTCATTATGATTTAAAAGTTGAGCCTCGGGAAACTGCAGATGAGAAATTCAAATATACTTAAAAAAAATGCTGAAGGTTTTACGAGTATGACAATTTCCAAAAGGTTCAAAATGCAATCAAAAACACACTTAAAAATTTAAAATTTAAAATTTAAGTTTTAATTTTTTTTAAAAAAAGAAAAATTTTTTGCAAGTTTTTTTCTTTTGATTTATTATCTTTTTATGTTTAATTTAATTATATAAAATTTAAAAATGAAGAACTTATTTTCTTTCTTGGAATTATATTAATTGCTGAACCATATTTTAATTTTCTTAGTTTGTTGTTTTATCAAGTTTTTTTTTAGTATTGTACATGTGCCCTGGTGAACTTTTATCTGTTTACGAGCTGTGATGTACCTTCAACCTGCAGTCAACTTCATGGTGTTGTTTACATGGGAGCTTCCAACTTCCACCGTTAGTTGAACTTCTGCAGCGTTGTAGGCAAATTTTCAAACGTTATACAAGGTCTCCACCCTATTCTTATTTTTTACGTACATAAATTTACATATTTATGTACATAAATTCACCCAACAATTTGTACTAAACATTTCAAAATGGTTCCTCTATCTGGAACTGAAACCATGGTCATGTACTAAAAATTTTTGTAATTAAATTTTATTTCAGTTTTTAACCAGGTGTGCACGCTTCATCTTTGATACATATAAACTATGTACAGCGCACGTGAAACGTTTTTGATTTTGGATACTTTAGTGTTTTAAGATTTCTTTTTTAACATCCAAGGTGACTCAATAAAGTTTCCTGGCATACAGGCTCCATAGCCATAATTTTCTTTTGGGGAGAACTCATTCTTCGAAAAAGTGCCTTACCATGGTGGGCCATAGTAAGAATAGCACCAGTAGAATAGCACCATTCCCTGAATCCCCTGGATGTCGTACTTGATACGACTACTTCCTTTGATTTCAACTCGAAGAGATATTTTTCTTTTGTATAGATTTCGGGAACGGTTTCAGCATTTCGAGCTCCCTCTCTGTCTACGTGCCTGCAGGCATCTGCTACTAGTACTTTCCAATTCCAAATTGTGCCCGAATTGTGTCCGGATACTGTAAATTATGTTTATCTATAGCCCTCAGGTGCTCATTAAGCCTAACATCTAACGGGTCTCCAATTTAAAAACAGCTCTGACCCGAGCTCCACCGATTACATGCAAATTGTTTTTGGTCCATAAATCGTACCACTAATGATGGATTATTTCAATGGGTTATCTGATTGGGTCATTTCTTTGACAATTCTCTTATAATGGGAGGCAAAATGTTCTCCTTTGACCCGTCCGAAGAAGACCATTTGAATGTGGTCGAAACATGTTACGGTTTTTATGAATATTTGTTGTTTTTAAATTTTAAATTTTTAAGTGTTTTTAGATGGCATTTTAATATCATCTAAAAACACACTTAAAAATAACCTTAGGTGGTATTAGGAGAATAAAATTATTCAATTAAAGATTCATCAACAATAGAATTTAATTAATGTTAAGAATACAATATTAAAAATATCAGGAACCTAAACTCTTAGTATACTATGAAAGGAGCTATTGTGGAATTGATCCATGTTTTCCATTCGGAATTCGATAGTGATTATTTGGGAATAGGTTAATTTTTCGATTCACGCGCTTTTTTAGGGCAAAAATGACAATGGAGCTTTCTTAAGGCTGGATGACATTGCAATAATTTCTCAAATTAAAATATTACAAATTTTACAGGAAATCCAGTTTTGAATTGTAAAAGTATGATGAAGTCTAAAACGTCAGTTTTTTTCTTAAATTTAAAACATGATACCGCTTCTAAATAGTTTTTTTCCTCATTGTGTCTACCTTTAAAATGAATTAAAAACAATACGTAGTCTATATTTCAAATCAATATTCGTCTAGAATGGTTTTTAAAGTTGTCATTCTGCTTCATCAAATTATCATTATTCTCTGTATATCTGGACCATAATTTCGCTTTCACTTTTCTACTTCCCTGTAAAGACATTATCCTATGCAGGGAGCGTTTCCTGAATATGGTCTGTAATATTTACAACTCATAAGCATGGCCTAACATATTTGAACGATACGTTCTAAAGCTCACTGTATAGAATGACGTTTTACAGTCCTTTGATATTAAACTCAGCAAAATACTTTAATAACGTATCAGTTTGAGGTTATCTTTTAGATATCGGGTGGACATAAAATAACATGAGATGTTCAGAACCCTCTAGCGAGGAATGTATTGGACGAATCGTAACAACATTCTCGCTGGACATACAGAGTGGAACGTACGGTTTCGATTCTAAAAAAAAAAAAAAAAAGTGACCAAAATTCGCCAACAGGGGAAAATGTGGCGCTTCAAAGGTTGTAGTACGTCTGAGTAATGAATGAGTAATTGCGAAATGAGACAGCACACATCAAGTTTCGTAACAATATAGGCAATGTTAATTGGTACTTACAAAGAAGGTTCCATACGACCACCATTTTGATGTTGCATAAGCTGCCTGCTGTTCACGACATGTTCCACGGCGGCTCGCAACATATCGGAATGGATTTGTCACACCTGTAATGTAATTCGATCTTTTAACGTCGGGATATCGGGGACATGTCCTTGATACACAATGCTTTTCAGAAATTCCCACAGCCAAAAGTCACAAGGATTGAGATCAGGCGATGGCCATGATGTGGGAAATGCAAATGATTCTGAAATGATAAATGATTCTGATATCAGAGAAATGTTGTCGCAACAAACGCTGTACCTGACATCCGATGTGGGATGATGCACCGTCCTGCATGAAGATCGTCGAATCGAGACATCCTCTTTGCTGCAGTTGTGGAACCACAAAGTTCTTTAGCGTATTGGAATACCGTGCAGCATTGACAGAAAGGTCACTGGTCCACTTCGGTGAGCTTCCTCTTAAAAATAAAGACCGATTACACATGATGATGTAAAGCCGCACCACACTGTGACTTTCCGCGAGTGGATAGGCATCTGCAGACCCTCGTGTGGATTAGTCGCAGCCCAAAAGCGGCAGTTGTGTGTGTTAATATCAGCGTTCAAATAAAAGTGCGCTTCGTCACTTCATAAAATCCGCCACGGCCATGCTTCTTCCACTTCCATGCGGGTAAAAATCTTAATGCAAAATCAATGCGGGTGGTCGCATCGCCAGGGTGCAATTCTTGAATAGGACAGATTTTACAGAGGTAAAACTTCAACATCTGATGCAGGATTTTCCGCACCAGTCTGCACCAGTTGAGTATGGGATATCCGTTTGCCGGGAAATTGCCCGTGCACTGCTGCTGGTACCCTGCACATTCGTCCTCTCCAGTTCCATTTCCACTTCCACTAATTTTTCTTTTTGTAGAAATCGAAATCGTATGTTCCACTCTGTATGTCCACTGAATGTTGTTACGATTCGTCCAGTACATTCCTCACTAGAGAGCTCTGTACACCTCGCATTATTTTATGCCCATCAGATATTAACAATTGTTGGGCATTTCTTCTAATTGGGATCTTCATTCCAGCACTTTAAATTCCTAATTTTTAAGAATTGCAAATAATTATTTACAGTATTTTCTTAAGATAACTATCAATTTCTGAAGTTGGTATTTACAGCTGTGGAAATTATGGAGAAGTCCATTTAAACTTTATTTTTAAACAAAACAAATAACTAATCAAGATATTTAAAGATGATTCCAGTTACCAATCAGAACTAAATGCCAACCAATCAAAAGCAAATATTAAAACGTAAATTTAATGAACATTAAAAAACAAGATGATTGAAATTTGCAACATCAATGATGTACAAATCACATCTCTACGCTGTAAGCCTACTGCCATTTTCTATTGCTAAAAAAATTTAGCAGTTACTTCACAATGAATTTCAACATTAAAATTATTAATTTAAAGATTAATATAGGAAAACAATTGGAAAATGAACTTACTCTGAGTAATGGATCAATGTAGTGTTTTGTTTGGTATAAATTCCATAAATCATTAGCATCATGTTTCTTGTAGCCAATTAAATCACTCCATTTAACTTCGCAAAAGTTACTCATTTTATGTTCTTTAGCATAAGAGCGCTTAAGATCGAAAGGTCCTTGAATACCTTGTAAGCAAAGCGTAATCACAGGCAGAGAAACTGTGCTATTCACTTCAACTTTGGTTTTAAAAACAGGCTCCTGTGTTAAATAGATGTAAACCCTGTTAGAAGTTTGATAGATGCAAGTTACAGTAGCTAAAAGTAACATAATTCCCCAAAACACACGATAAGCAACGGAATTATTTTGATCCATAAGATATTCCAAACCAGGTACAAGATTGGCAATATTTTGATCTATTGTGGTGTTTAGTGGCTTCTTTAAGGCCTTTTTCCGAGGTTCCTTGCCTACAGTTCGAACGTGAATAAAAGCAGGTCTTATACTTCTACATCTGAAGTTGTAACTTGACCTACGGACTTTCATATCAGTTGAATACATTTTAGAAAATATCTAAAAAAGATATTGCTGCACTTTGTAAATGCTTGACAAAAGAAACAAATGTCTCTTCAATTATTGTAATTATGTACAATTATTGTAAGCTTCTAAAGAAAGAAAATTGTTTTCTTTGTCTTTGAATTATGAAATCCGCACACAGAACTTTGTTGTTAACTCAGCAACCTGAAAAATTAAAAATTAAGTTTAGTGAAAGTATATTCTTAATATAAAATGTTGTAGATGTCATTAATCTTAAGACTATAAATTACTAACAACATCCTCCAATTTTGGAAAAGCTTTTAACTGAATACTGAGTTGCCCAAACCTCCGTCAGTTGATGCTTTAATAATTATTAAACTGCTATTCTCTAATTGACGTAATGTAAATGATACTAAGATTGAACTACTTTATTCTTGCTTAATTCGTAGCACTTGAAGCCTACCTGAAGCATTGCGCAATTAGTGGTCAAAAAGTGCAAATTAATTTCAGAGCAGCCTCTCATCAATTTCACCAAGTTGTCAATTTGCCTGAAATAAAGAAAGTGTTTAACAGTAAACTAATTCATTTAATTCAAAGAGTAACATATGAATAAAAATTCAACGAAAGGAAAATTTGAAAAGCAAGGAAATTTTTCTATGTCAGTTACGTAGTTGGATCAAAAGTGGGAAAGATAAGATGAGGCTCAAATTTTGAAATATATTAACAGTTGGAAATTTATTAAGTTCATTGAAAACTGATAAAATTTTGAACGTGTGTGAAAACAACATAAATATTTAATAAAATACTTAGCCTCCTATAAGGACACCGTTCTTTAACACAATTTTTTTACAAAGGTTCAAGCACACATATATATATTGAAAGACGTTTTACAGCCAATGATATGATTCAATTAATTATTCAGCTTTTGATAGATGCTCTGCCTTCGCCACGAAGACGTGTCATTCGCGTTAATGATGACGTCAAGTCCTTATTAAAACCCTGCCATCTACTGGAAATATTGAACGTCACTCGTCCTTATGATGTCATCTTGTTTCAATTTTCTCCCATCCATAGTTGTAAAAATGTAGAAATAGATAAAACAGGATATATTTATTTAATTCCGTGTTTACAACATGAGTGTATTTATATTGGCAATAGTGGCCAGAGTATGATAAAACGTATAGGAGGTCGTAAAACTTGTATAAAAAAACAGGACATGTAGCCATATAAGTCATTTTTTTTTTTTCATTTTGGATTGTAACGACAAAGAGAAATCATTGAATCGTATTTTATAAATTTGTTAGGCTCCTACAACATGACAGTTCCTAGCAATAAAGTTTATGCATATATTGACAATTGTAAGTTTCAGAAATAAATGGCGGCAAAGAAGAAAATCATTCGAGAACGTACACGAAAAGGAAAATTGAATCACGACGAATGACATCGTAAGAATGAGTGACGTTCAAAACTTGGAGTTGGCAGGATTCCAACAAGGACGTGTCGTCATCATTGACGTGGCTTTGTGGCGAAGACAGAGGATCAATCAGAAGCTGAATAATTAACCGAATCATATCTTTCGTTTATATATATCTTTCAATGTGTATATATATTTGAACCTGTGTTGACGAAGGGCGTCCGCATAGGTGCTCGAAAGGCTCCATAAGCTAAGTATTTTATTAAATGTTTTTAAAATTAATTTGTGTCTTGTTTTTAATACAATTCTTTGAAAACACATGAAAACATTAGAAATCCTTAGCAGGTAATAAGAATTCATTATCGACATTCGTTAAAGCTACAAAATCTGAACGAAAGTAAAGAATATATCAATAGAAAAGAAAAAGATGGGAACTAAATTTTCAGTGTTATCTAATACAATGTGGAGCAACTGCAGAGAGATTCGTCGACGAAGAACTGATAAATATAGAAGTCAAAAAAAGAGAGAAGAAGATTATTTTCAGGATAGTTGACCTCAGAGCTGATTTTAAAGAGATGATTAATATGAAAGAAAAATAGTTTTATTTTAATGCCAGGAGGATGTGGAAGAAGACGCTGAAGAAAACGTACTTTATCAAAATAATCTTAAAGGGATTACGTCAATCCGGCTGATCTATAAACGATTCTTTCCGGAAATGCAGATTAACAACTGCATTTATACATCATGTCTTCAAAATGATAAGATTCTGGAAAAGCAAAATTTAATGTCCATAAAAATTCATAAATCGAGAAAAAAAAAATCATAACTGGACAGTAAATATGCCTTCGGACATTGAGCCAACATCAACGGGAATCGTCAACAGTTGTTTCATCCTTATTAGGACTCATCAGCAGAATTTACCCTTGATGTTTGGTTCAGACTGCGCGAAAGTAAGGGAAAAGCATTCACGATCCCGGGAATAGGCCGTCGAGATAAAAAACAAGCAATTGAAAAAATAATGCCGTGAAAGTTACTAAGGAATTTAATTTTCAAATAAGAAACAAATAAGTGTAATGAAAAGCAAAATTTAACGCCATAATAATTCATAAATCGAGAAAAAAATCACAAATGGACAGTAAACATTTTTAATAATTTAATGTAATAATTTAATAATTTTTCTCGATCGATGATAAGATTCTTGTTCCTTCTTAAGTATTGAATGTATACTAGCGCTGAACAACAAAGGTTATGTAGATTAAATCAAATCTACTGCAGAATTTCGAAATGAAAACTTAGTATCATTTTGAAATGGAGTTTTATCAATTACAACAAAAAAATCTATTATCTTGGATAGAATTAAAATTTTAAGAAGAGATTATTGAACATTTCGGTAAAAAGATTAGATGACGATATTTCATCTAAGAAGATGAAGTCTTCTGACTTGCGTGAAATCCTTGTTATTTACTGTAAACACATATGAAATACGGAGAAATTAATGAAATTTATGAAACAACTTCAAAATGAAAGAGTATGTGTCATTTATGTAAATTCTTTCACGACAAGCACAGAAATCAGAAGTACGAGAATCATTCAATAAGTAATGTAACACATTTGTTTTCTCAAAGTAGATTTATTTTATGACATCACCTTGTTCGTCAATTCTATTTTTCAACATAATCTCCATTCATGTCTATGGCCTAACGCCATCTTTATGTAAAAGCTTGTATGCCATTCTACTGGTCTGTGCCTCAGTCAACTGCGTCAAGATCTTTCCGATCGTTCCCATATCGCTTCTCGCGGATTGCATCCTTTAGACGAAAGAGGTACAAGTCCGTATGTGCGAGATCAGGGCTGTAGGGTGGATGAGGAAGAACAGTCCAGTGAAGTTTTGGGATCTCCTCGCGGATATACAGACTTTAGTGTGAACGGGCGTTGTCGTGAAGCAAGTGAAGTTTGTTCATGTCTTTGTGGCCACGAACACATTGGAATCGTTTCCTCAGTTTCTTAAGAGTCTTCACATAGGCTTCTAAGTTGATCGTTGCCTGTAGCAATATAGCAGGAGCTGTGTGCGGCCGGCCAGAGCGCGGGAGATCAGACAGCTTCCCTTTTTCCTTCTTTTGACGATGACAGACGATTCGTTCAACGACTTTCAGTGCTTTTATCAACTGTCTTGTCTCCGTAAACATTCTGTAACCGCTTGTGAATATATGTTATGGTCGTCTGTTCCGCCAAATGAAATTCAATAACTGCTCTTTGTTTGGAACGCATCTCGTTCACAGACGCCATCTTGAACTCTGCCTACAGCGCTGCCGCCCACCGGAGAATGATGAAACATTTTGAGAAAGTGCGGAAATGTTTGAAGATAATGTACAGAAAATTTCACGTTTTTCATCAAATGGATAATATTTGATAAAAACGTGAAATTTTCTGTACAGAGAAAACAAATGTGTTGGATTACTTATTGAACGACCCTCCTACATTAAAATCTATGGGTAAGCTATACTACTTTATAATAGTATTAAAAATATTCCAAACGGAAGTAATAAAATATATTTCCTTGATACACAAAAAAATGTAACTAAAGAAATATCGGAAATTTTCATGAAATTTCCTTTTCTTGTCTTTTCAAGATTACAGCATA
Organism: Thereuonema tuberculata; assembly: GCA_023159025.1. NCBI lineage: Eukaryota > Metazoa > Arthropoda > Chilopoda > Scutigeromorpha > Scutigeridae > Thereuonema > Thereuonema tuberculata. The sequence continues at coordinate 12,656,681 of JAFIDM010001028.1, read as the reverse complement.
TAATAACCATGCCTCTTACGGTTTCTGAATTATAGCAGCAGTTTTGATGAGGATTAATAAGAAGCACTGGAATGAGAAGGATTGGAATGAGAAGGGTTGGAATGAGATGGATTGGAATGAGATGGATTGGAATGAGAAAGGTTGGAATGAGATGGATTGGAATGAGATGGATTGGAATGAGAAGGGTTGGAATGAGATGGATTGGAATGAGATGGATTGAAATGAGATGGATTGGAATGAGATGGATTGGAATGAGAAGGGTTGGAATGAGAAGGGTTGGAATGAGATGGATTGGAATGAGATGGATTGGAATGAGAAGGATTGGAATGAGATGGATTGGAATGAGATGGATTGGAATGAGAAGGGTTGGATGTTTCCTTCTTTCTTTCTCTCCGTTTAAAGGACGGCCTAAATTCTAATAGCCATCCAACGACAGCAGACCATTGTTCGCCAATCATTTCCATCACCTTATGTATAAATTACAAAATTAGGAAATAAAAAGATAATGTTTGGTATTCAATTTAACTTAGATTTAAGTCTATTTAAACATGTTCAATTTTATTTAGAGCTTAAATAAAAAAATATTTGAGCATATTAAATTATTAAACAATTTTTTTCTATTAATGGTGAAGAAGAACGTGGCACCTCCAAAAATTAAAACTAAAAACAATAAAAATAAAAATAGGAAAATTCACATGCCACTCTCTGCTGGCCTTAAATGAACTTCCTTAATGTGTATTTATTGTTTTAATTTTTAGACGTGCCACGTCTTCTTGACTATTAATTCTTCTGACCTCCGTACTGAGACCTGGCTGTTTATTTGTGATAACTCTATGGCAATACAGCGTGAAACGGCCGTTCTGAGATATCACATTGTACACACTTGGTCTCAACCATTGAGGATTTTTTTTTCTATCTTTATAATAAAATTGGCTACGCAGAAATGCATGTAAGGATAAAATTCTACCTTTGGTTCCATTATTTTCTTATCATCCTCTATATAGATGCAATTAACTTAATTTTGAATTTAATTTTGCTAAATTTATTCTTTTTCACAATTTTCAGTCATCAATTTTTTTCTATCCGTATTTTTTGTTTTGCTTTCTTAGTTTAAAATGCAAGGCTCTCAAATAATAAATTAATCGTTATGGTTAATATTATGGTTTACATACAATTACTGAACTTTTTTTAAAATCTTTAAACTACAATACAATGCAATTTTCAAATTCTTTACATAAAGTTAAGTTGATATACAATAGTTTTAAAAGTCCATTCAAATTTCTTACCTGCATTGCAGGTGAAATTATCTTATTTCTTTGTTGATTCTGCTGTTTATGGCTTACGAATAACCTGCACTTGCAGAATTCAATCACTTTACTTGAAAATTTAATTGTATATTTCCTTATCTGTAATTGTTATTAGCCAGAATTTTGAAATACTGTCAGCTCGATGTTGATCACACACGTGTATGCCTTAACGGCGGATATAATAAAAAATTATTACAAAAAGAAGTCAAGGTTTCCAGTGAGAAAAACAGGATATAAAGCGGTTTTTTTTTTACAGCACTAAACTAGTTCTTATAAAGAGAATTACGGAATTAAGTGGATGTATTTCCTGTAATCAATCAAATTCAAAGAAGTAAACAATTACATTACATTACATTACATCTAATAAACTTTGAACATCCTCTGGAAAAAATAAACCAGCAAAGATAAAGACATGACAGCTTTAACTCATATATTTACTGTTGTTGCTTCTTTTCCGAAATTGAAAACCAATTAAATCAAGCCTTTAGGCTCTGAAATAGGAGGATCAATGCAGATCTTTCATCATAATAAGTTATCTTCAAGAACTGAAAAATAAATTAGATATATCTAACAAAAGCAATCAGAAAACAATTTACAATAAAAGCATTTTTTTTTTAATCGAACCTGCAGCATTCTAATCCGAAGTCAGACATATTATCCATTAGGCCACGTGGACTACAATTCACTTTATATTGTTTTTGACTTATGTGTCCTTCCCCTTCCCCCACCAATAATGAATGAATTCAACCTTTTTTTTTTGGAATCTCAAGATTGTTTATTTATTTCCGATCCATCTATTTATTTGGAATTCGAAAATGAGAATTAGAACTAAGGTAGGTGCTCTGTTATGGCCATGTTCCTGATATGGCCACCCACCTATTGTGAGTTAGCTAACCAAATATTCTGCTAAATGGCATTACCATGCAGTGAGGGGCCTCCTAGAGTGTCACATGAAAATTTACCATCCAGGCAGATTGAGCAATATGGCGTCAGTTGTCTATTTTGTGTTTTTCGTGTGACTGCTTCTTGTGTTTCTCTGATGAGTCTTCTTTGTTTTATGCATGTTTTCAAATACTTTTTTCATGAAAACCATCGTACTCTATTCAGTTTTTAATGCTCTTTCGATTGGTGTTGTCGCTGATGGCGTACTTTTTGCGAGTTGTTCGTAATAACCAATTTTCGTGAAAGCTGACCTGCTCCTGATATGGCCACCCACGTGGCCATATTAATATTAACATGGCCGTAATATTAACATGTCCGCATCAGTTCACTTCAAGTTTATTTTTTCTCCTGACAAAATTACTCAAAAAAATCCTTTTTTGTATGTTTTAGATATAAAATAATGTCTGATAACGTGAAGAAGAGGGGATTATGGACTTAAGAAGCCATGTCCAAGGCAGTGAACAGTGTGAAGAGTGGGAATCCTATTTTGAACCTACTTTTAAATAACAAAAAAAGGGTTATTTAGTGTCATGTTTATTCATTTACATCAAAATTATTTAATTTTAGTAGAACTGCACTATGAAACTGAAAAAAAAACAGGATTTGTAGAATATGAAACAAGGGTGGCCATATCAGGTGCACATGATCCTGATATGGTCACTGGGTAGACTTTCGGAATTTTGTTTTTTTGGACTAGTAAAACTATTTTTATTGGGAATGACAAAATTTTTTGTGAAAGTCAATTAACCTGAGAACGATTATAAAAAAAAATGGTTTTGATTTTTTCCAAAATAGCGCATAGAAAAATTCTCAAACCTTAGCATGGCCATATCAGGGACACCAACTTTATAATTGCCGAAACGTTGCAATTTTTAAATACTGTCGGACTTCTATTTAACGAAGTCGCTAAATCCCGAAAAAAAGTTCGTTATATGGAAAATTCGTTAAATAGAGATTCACCTTTCAAAATTACTTTAAACTACATAAAACAGATTTAAAAAACATAAACAATAAGAATTATTAAAAAAGTAATAATTTTAATGACGTTAAGTATACATTATTATACAAGCATACTTAAATTTTACTATTAATCCTCTAATTTTGTCTGATTTTTTTTTTGAAAAAGTGTTTTTGCTCATAGTAAGTTTCGCATCTTTGCAATGCACCAAAAACCCCTTCAGTATTTTCTTCAAATTGTAATCCACGTCGGATTGTTGCAAATGATTTTAACATTTCATTAATGTTTTTTTTTTATTTCCTCATCATGATCATTTCCATTTTCATCATCTTCATCTTCATTGCAATTCATAGTTGTATGTTTTTATTTTTCACACTGTCCAAAATATCCGATTCAGTTAGTGTTTCCGAGGTCTCAACTTCAAAATCAAGTGAAAGATAATCATCAATCAGCACATCATCGTTAATTTCTTCTTTTGCCCTCAGCTGTATCCACATTTCTTTCATTACCTCTAAGGGAATATTAATAATAAAAACATTTGAAGGAGAAAAAAAAATAGATACCACGAAAAAGTTCGTTAAATAGAAAACGCACTTCGCTATTTCGGGTTATTTTACGAAGAAATTAGCAAAATGTTCTTGGTTCCAAAGAAAAGTTCGCAAAATAGAGCTTCGTTAAATAGAGGTCAGACTGTATAATTTTCTTAACCACATTCTATATGAAATTGAAAAAGAAGCGCGTATACACTGGGGATAGCCTAGTTTCTACGAAAAATTAAAGAAAATTACAAGCCACAACAATGATTTTAAAGTTGTTAAGTTCGTGATATTCCAGTCAAAAGTAGGCCAAGAAGAAATGATGGTGTAAAAAAATGATTTTACTTTTTGGTGGTATTTATGCAGAATACTGGCGCTTATATGGTCACCGGCACTGTACTTCTCTCCCTTCCTTATCACATTACTTTTGACTCACGTTTCACTTATTTCTCTACCTATTTTCACTTCTCCTTTGCTCTGTTTGCAGGATTGTGGCCCAGCTCGTTGTTCCCTGCCAATATGGCGCCAAGTAAACTATTTCTTGATTATTTGACCGCTTCAGGAATGGCTCAAGAGAACTTTAATGGCCGATCGACAAAGGCACTCAGGCCGTTCTGTTGTTTTCGCCATAAAAGACTATATTCCACTCATAGATAAAAGACTTCGTATAGAGTGGACACCTCCCTTGACTCCCAACAACCAGATTGGCCGATAGCAGCGGTAGTGGTGGTAAGAATTAGTACTAACCAAATGTGAGGATGATATACCTCTCACGTCATTTCTGGTGCTTCGTTTTTCACCCTCCCTCCCCCCTTCTTCTTCGGCAAATGCATTTGTTTTTCCATTTTTTTTTTTTTTACTTTGCTATACTTAAATTCCTCAAGTAATCTTTTTTTTAGAGAATTAGTTAAACCAAAAAAAATTGGAATAAAAATCATTTTATTTAATAAGTTGTTAACACAAGATAAATATTGTATTAGGTAATAAACGATGTTTGAAAGTTTTATTAAACGCAAACATGTCAAAGTAGTCACTGCACAAGGATTTCTGTTTTCCAATGAACCCTTCAGAGCGATATTGTTAGCAGTCAGTCTCCTAAATAGTCCATATAAGGATTCACCAACGCTAACACGGTTGATGCTTTAGCATGGATACTTTGTACTCACAGTAATTTAAATTGAACGAAACTAAAGGTCATCAAATAAATACGGTGCTGGGGATCCTTTCTCCAGACACGGGAAAAACAAAAATGAAACAGTTCTCGGCGGCACTTAACCCGTTGATTCGAAAGTCATCTCCACCTCTCGTTGACAATAGGTTTTACTGTCCTATGCTGACTGGGGAGTGACTTGCTCCCTGTTTTGTCGGTGTCTGCGCTGCTATCCGGATCCATGTCTCTACTTCCTTGCAGAGATCACGAACACCACTTAACTTCTGTAGTAATTCCGAGGAGGCCTGGAAACGTGTCCGGACTAACGTCTTTGGCTTCTGATTTGGCTGCCTCTGCTACTCTTCTCAGCTCAGCTTCTGCTGCTGCGGATGGAGGCCTTCGCAGTGGACGAACTCTTCTCTTCACTGGACAGAAGAACCCGTATGTGACTGGCTGGCTGCCACCAATGAACTTCTCTCTTCTTCCTCTCTAGAGAGGGAGACCATCTTGCGGTTGGCTGCCGCCGAAGACGAAATAGCTTCCCAGCTTAAGGCACTATTTATGTAGCAGGTAACGCTTCCATTCGAACAAACTAACGGGACACAGGAACAGTCCATTGCTGAGGGGGGAGGGATATCAATCCGTGATATCGATCATGCAATACATATGCAATATATAGCCTACATACAAACAAAAGTTTTTTTGCAAGTGACTACTCTTATGATTAAGCTCAATTACATATTACAACAAATAAAGTAGGCCTAACTGCAAACTGTACACTTATCGATTTGGTTGATTCTTCGGGAACCAAAGACCGCTGTTTCGGTTAGTATTCCTGCCTGATTCCGTAGGTAAACAAAACATGGCTGACAGGCAGAAGCACATAATTCTGTTCATGTTCACGAATGCCAGCGATCGCCACCAGAAGGCCTCATCGTCCCAAGCGTCAGCTTATACAAAAATCAAGAACTGGGGTTTTCCATCGGCATATGATTATTGAACATTAAAAAGTCTGAATTTGTTATCTTGTACGGTACTTGAAAAAGATAAGTGTACAGTTGAAACCCGATTGTGATTACTGTAATTTTTAGTTAGTAAGGGAAAAACGCATTCAGTAAATTTCTTACATTTTAGTTTGTTTAATTCCATACGTATTTGTTTCCTTAACTTCTTTCTGTTTTCTTTATTGTCCACAAAACGTACTTGTGATTCAGTCCTTTTTAATTCTTAAACCCCGAGAAGAATTGGCGCTGAAAGAAATTGTTGAGGCTAATCAGAATAATACAGTTCAATGATCAATGCAGACAAAGGAGGGGCAGTTATTGCGATGGATGGTAATGATTACAGTAATACGGGTGAGAATTTCTTGCATAACACTCCTCGATTGCAAAGTAGCAAAAACAGTAAAAAAATTTGCTGGTTTCAGAATGGGTAAAATTGTCAGAGGACTGAAAAAGGAGAGTATAATTAGTCAAGATGAGGTGGACATAATTAATAAGCATAAAGTACTTCTTAACTTTCGTGGTTTACCCAAAGTGCATAATGATAAGGTTCAAGGGTTTTATAAAATACATCCTATAATAGCCTGCTGTAATACGTCTATTATGGAATTGTCTAAAATTACAGTACATCAACTGAACAAATTGAAGTATAAATCTAAATTCTGTATTAGTAATAATATAAGTTTTATTGATGAGCTTCATAGGATTAAATTAACAAAAGAATCATGTAGGCCTATGGTTTCATTTGACGTGGTAGCATTATATACTTCATTATCTTTTCCTTTAGTAAAAGATGCTGTTACATTTATCTATGAATTGGATGAAAATATTTGTACAAAAGAATTAATGAAATTGGATAACTTGTTAAGATTGATCGAAGTTTTGTTTAAATTACAGTGGTTTAATTTTATGAAAAAGTGTTTTCTCAGTCACATGGGCTTTTTATGGGACTTCCTTCCTCAGCGGTATTGTCGGAAATTGTGAAGCATCACATTGAAGAGCAGTTATGGAAATACGATATTATTGCAAATAACATCAACTATTTAAGTCGGTATGTTGATGATACATTTGCGGTTATTGATGATAGTAATAAGATGCAAGGGATTTTATCTATTTTTAACAGTATAAGCCATGACATACAGTTTACTATAGAGAATGAGGTAAATAACAAGATTCCATTCTTAGATGTATTAGTTATAAGAGATAATGATAACTTTGAAACTACAGTTCATAGAAAAGGTTCCAGTGCGAATATTAGTTTGAACTTCTTGGCAGCAGGGCCATTAAGATATAAATTCAATTCATTACTTTGGGCTATTAATAGGGCCATGAAAATCTGTAGCAATAAAAGATTATTAATTCATGAATTACAATGCATTCGTAGTATTTATAGTAGTAATAACTATCCCATAGATTTTATTAATAAAACTATTAATAAAGTTTTACGGGATGCCATGTATCGTAATGGGAAGGTTATTAGTAAGGATAAAGCTGTTGAAAAGTACATTTCTTTACCATATGATGAGCACTTAAATAATAGAATAGCGCCTATACTTGGTAAGGTCAATATAAAGACAGCGTATAAAGCTAATAAAACATTGGGCAGATTGATTCATGGCAGTAAAGAGAGAGTGGATAATTTTGACAAATTTTGCGTTATTTATGGTATAAAAAATTTAAGCAATCCCATAAACAGGCCATGCAGGTCCATGGCAGCGCGGGAGGTAAGGCTCCCAGCGTTTCGAGACCAACGGGACTACATTGAGGTCGGGAGGTCAGCCCGACGCCGCCCGCCTTAACTCCCGGCAAAGAAACCCGGTACCCATTTTACAGAGGGCTGGGTAGACCCTAGAACCAGTTTGGAGGAGAAAGAAGCGTGGAAAAATTCCCGCCCTCCGCCGAGGCCAGGAACCGAACCCGCCACCTCTAACCCGCAGCCGAGCGCCCTTAATCACTCGGCTACCGGGCCCACGTTATTTTTGGTATAGGTTGTGAAAATGGGGGTAAAAAGTGTAGATACGTGGGCGAGACTAAACGTAGAACAAGGATCCGCATGAAGGAACATGATAAGGCAGTAAGGGGATGTGAAGTATCTTACAGCTGTGCATCAAAAAGCTACGGGGCATAAAATTCTAACTACCAAACCCATTGTTTACGGGCAAGAGAATGATGATTATTTAAAAAAAAATTGCGAGTTGATAGTTATCAAAACGCAGCATTGTTACAACAATGAGGTCTCTACAATGAATGCGTTGGAATATGATCTGCATTCATGTTATTATTAGTATCTTATTATATTGTAATCATATTGTTTGAATTACGATGTTCCCATTTCATTATTTGTATTTGCAGGACCGTTAAGGGCCTGGTCTGTTTCTTTATCTGATGATGAGGGTTAATCCCTCGAAACATGTAATATGTTTAAGTTTATAAAGTTTTTTTTCTGTTTATGATGTGGAGTGTTCGGTCCTCTAATCAATTTGCAATGCACACGATGAACAATAATATTATAAACAATCATTTTACTTGGAATTCTCAAATATCTATTTTACATAAGAAATTAAACTCAACAATATTAAAACTTTTAAAAACAAAAATTCTTATTTACTATGCTTTGATTGATTCCTTATTAAATTATAGTATTAATATATGGTCAAATACAAATGACATACATCTTGAGAGCTTAAAAATTCTTCAAATTAAAGTTTTAAAACTTGTATTCACTAAAAAAATTTGGAAGGACAAAACAAAAAGATATTTTATGTTGAATAAATATGTATTTTATTTCTAAAGCAAAAATTATATTATAATAATCGATTGAAAAATTACTATTATATATTGAAAATAAAGGATAATATTATACAAAACTATAACTTAAGATCTGAAAGCCATATAAAATTAACATATCCTTACATAAATAACAGTTATGGAATAAGAAATGTTAATTATGAAATTGAAAACTTTATTCATAATTTAAATATAAATTTATTTTAAACAGTCCTCATATTTCTCTAATAAAAAAAAAAATTTAAAAATGATTAACTAAAGATATAAATATATATATATATATATACATTTATTTGAGATTTCAATTGCATTTTTGTATTAAATGTTATTTTTTTTTTGTTTTTTCTTTATATATAAGGTATAAGTTTATATGTAATTGTACTTACTTTTGTGATTAATTTTCTTTTCTTTTTAATAATTTTACCTAATTAAAACTTTTAAAAGATTTCATTATATAATCTACATTAACATTATCTATTAACTAAACTTTTTTATTGTGTATTTTAATATTGTGTTTGTTTTGTAAAACTACTTAATCCTAGAACCCGTTTGATAGGGATTCTTTTCAGTCCCATTAGGAATATCTAATTTGAAATAATTAAGAAAAAAAAGTATTATTATTATTATACATGTGTTTATCTCAGACAACGTCCGGATGCTTTGTAGGCGGAGAAATTCATCTCAAGCCATCTGTTGTAGAAACCTGCGGATGATATGACATGTTTGTAATAATACACTTTTCTGGATATTTTTGATAAGATTTTGTTGCAGCCCAATTTTTTCTAAATTATCAATAAAATTCTTTGAAACAATTCCGGTCGCCGATATCACCAATGGTACTGTTTGAATTCGTTGCTGCTTCTATATGCTCTGTATTTCAATTATTATTATTATTATTATTGAATTTATTTATTTAAAAATAAATAAATAAATACATTTAATGTTTTGAACATTCGTTACAATATGATATTTCGATTTTTATTGAAATAAAAAAAAAACATTACAAATTTAAATTTGCTTAAATATTTAAATTTATTTACTTTTAATTTATTCTTTCAATAAATTTAAAAATATTTCATTGTTGTCCTACTATCAGGTAGTAGGCTACCGCGTTAAAAATCAGCGAATACCATGTCCAGAATTTGATTTTTTCTTTTAGGTGTTACAACAGTTTTAGACCTTCCACTCTTTGCCTGTGGCTCAAATTTCCTCCTATTCTGAGGCATCGATCAATGGCAACAAATGTTGTATGGTAAGGTATCAATCTACCTGGTTAATGTTCGTGGCATAGCTCACTTTCTATGATCAAAAGCTGTTTGCCATTTCAGGAAACCACGAAGACCAAATAATACTGATAGCAGTTGTACAACTATATAGCCTACATAAGAAAAAACGAACAAAAGCAATTTTTTTCTTTGGATTTTTAATAACTCATTTCAGGCAAATTCACAACGTTGTTGAAACCTTGTGACAATGAATATGGATAAAAGTACACAAATTAATTCTATTTTTCAGAAATTTTTAAAGAAAAACTTCACTCTTTTCCTTTCTTAACATTATTATACACTAATTCACAATGTTTCGATCACAGTACACGCCGATCTTCTTCAGATGTATTGGGAGAATACGACATTTACATTGCTTAATGCATAAAGAATCTATTTTAAATTGAAATTAATAAATAAACTAGAAAACATTAGTAATATAGAGTATTCCTATAATATTTCAATTGCACAAACAATGAATACTTACATTTGACATTAAATGTTTGCATTTACGAATTATTTCAATATTATTTCTTAATAAATAAAAGTATTATAACACATTACTATAATCTGTCTTTATTTAATTTTTTAAAAACTTCCAGTATGCAACGTAATATATTCATTAATTTTCATACTTTTGTATTTATTTATACATTCAAAGTTATTAATCATATAAGATTCTATTATAAATCATGCCTTTTCAACGTGAAATAAAAGTCTATTGTAGGGACAGGGTTGTTTTTATTTGTCAAGCAATGGACTTCCCAATAACTTTTTATAGTTTATGTAAGCTTGGATTTGTTCCTTTAAATGGTCATTAAAATTTTTTTGTATTTTCAAAAACTTGCTTTGCAGTCCTTACATTGTAATTTTGTAGACTACTCCCATATTATAGTTATTCTTTTTATCTTTATAAGAGTTTTGAATAATTGAATATTCGAGAAATGGAAGCAATTTATATCAAGCTTATTATAACGTAGGTAGATAAAAGAATACAAAAGACTATTGAATTTCATTTGTACTAACTCACTTACTAAAGTACACTATGAGATTAAAATACAGAAACAGAAATTATAATAACAATAACATTAAAGCATCAGATGTGATTCGTGAAATAAGCCACAATTTCATATCTGATATTTGATACTAGGAGGCCTATTTACCATATCCACTCAGAACAAGATGGCTTTTTAAAAAGAAAATAGAAACAAAACTCAAAGACGGTGGAACATTGCTTACGAGCTCTACACAGATTTCCTACAAAACCACAAAAATTATTATCTAAAAAAATAATTAAAAAGCAAAAAATAAAGTAATATAAAACTGTTCATGATTATAACTATAAGAAGGGAGAAAGTACGTTAACTTTATCCTTGATATTTAATAGAAAATGTTTAATGAAATCATTAGAAAGCGAATTTACACTGCTTTGAGTAACATGTAACTATGTAACAATAAACAGGCATTTATTCATATTAATTTTTATGGAATTTCCCAAATGTGTGATTCATTTGCTTTCAATAATGTTAAGCAGTCAGATTTGTCTTCGTTGAAATTTCCAAAAAATTTGTCCATTGCAATTTAAAAATTTTTGAGAGGAATTTGAAATATAGTTTAAATGAAACAGAATTTCAGAGACAGAATGGACCACTTGAGGTTTACACTCCTATTGACATCACGTATTACGTGTAAGCACATGTGGCAGAGCTGTGGGATAAACAAACATATAACTTTGTGTGAATTATTTACAAAAACGTCGAGTTTTGATATTTCAAGACGTATGTTCAGTACTGTTGTAATAATTCTGTAAAAACGCTTATATTAAATATCCTTCTTAATATAATATTTCCTCTATATCTACAACGTTTAAAACGAAGCACATGGCTTTGTTTATCCCACATGCGAAGCAGTAGCCTGGTGGGATATGCTAGAACTACGAAGCCCCGCCTATTCTCAAGTGGTCCATTAAATTATATCCTTCTTTGAAAATATATTGCTGTCGTCTTCTTCAATAGGCGATAATCAACTCTACATCCAATCTGAAAATTTTGGAAGGCTTACAATCGTTGCATCCAAATCAAATCTTTTAGTTCAGCCTGTATATCTACACGGGTTAAAACGAAGCACATGGCTTTATTTATCCCACAAGCCAAAAAGTAGACTGGTGGGGTATTTTGGAACTACGAAGCCCCGCCTATCCTCAAGTGGTCCATTCTAATAAGAAATGTGACTTTAGAAAATTTAATAGGAAATGTGAATTCTAATAGGAATGTGACAATACAATATTTAAGAATCGTGTAGCAAGTTAATTCCTCATTTTGGTTTTATCCTTCGCATTAGAATTAGTTTAGTGGACTCGTATACAAAGTTTAAAGGATAGGATGACCTCTTAAGAAGTTCGTCTGTCCGTCCGTCCACCCGTGACCACCTCTTCAGCCCAAACTAAAAGTCATCAGTGAAACTTTATTGGAAAATTGTATTAGAAAGTTTGGTGAAAAATATAAATTGCGGTATGCGACTAATGGAAAGTGGCCGAAACTAAAACAGATATGTGGTCGCTATGGTTTCGAGTACATTTCCTGAAAAATGCATGTTAACTAAATAGTTGTTGCTGATTATTTTTACTTCCTTCTTAAAAAGTATTTTCGCTTAATTTTCAAAGTTACACGAGTTGTAAATGATGTAAAGATGTCAACGAGATGCAATAATGAAAAACCAAGAAATAAGCCTAGATTTCCACCAATTTCTGACAAGCAAGAAATGAAATCGTAGGCAACAATTTCAGTAGCCGTCACAAAAACATTGTTTTTGTAGTAAACTCCTATCTCTATATTGTTCTTCCCTGTATCAAAAGGAGTGATAAAAATGCTATATTTATGTTGGACGCATCTCCTTGTACAATTCCTGCAGTTGGTACCATTTTCGTAGATGTTTATTGACTGATTCATTGCCTTGACAGCTGATAATGGGTCGTTGCAGTAGGGCAACGTTGAATTCATAAATGGCAGCCTGAAAAAATATTAAAAATAATAAATATAATTACCTAATTAAGGCATTATATAGTAAAAGCTGATCTTATTCATATTAATTTAATATTAATTAAACATATCTAAATGTATTCTTGTTTAAAGTAACAACTTCATTCCATCAAAGCTCACTTAATAAATGTCGATATGTTGGAGAAACTAGGCAAACGTTAGAAAAACGCCTTTTACAGCATGTTTATGCTATTAAAAGCCAAGATTTTAATTATTTGGCAGTTATCCACACTCATCTTACTCAATCAACTTTAATAGCCTCGAAATACTGTTTAATAATTTCCTAAGTAAATGCAAATGGTCTCTTTTTATTTTAATCAGTACCGATTGCTACAATGATTGCCTCTCTGTCAAAACCATAGTTGAGTATGGTCTCAATCAAGAAAAAAAAAATCCCATTTTGAATTATCCCCCCCCTCCTTTTTTATTCTCCTTTTCCTTTTCTTTTTTTTTTTTGCTTTAAGTTGTTTATTTCTCAAAATTGTATTCGAAAAGTCCAACGGACAAAGGTAATTTCGGATGTTCACTGAAGGTCCAGTTTCTTACGTCACAAGCCTTCGAGCCATAGGAAGATTCCAAGACCGTCCTGCATCCACATGGCTCCCTTCTTCCATCTCATTGGTTTTCACTTTCAGTCAATTTTTTTTTTTAATTGTCGTTGGTCAAATTGTTAAAAACACTCTTGTAATCTTTGTAAACTTATCAGATGAAGCCATATTGTAATGGCGAGACTAGTGATTTTTATGTATTGTTCTTTTTTACATGCTAACCTTTCTTCTTAATTAGTGTGTTGGAGACTTTATTATAACCTAAAATGCACACGCTAAAATTTTAATTATTATCCTAGGTTTTGGGGGTAAACAGAAATTCTGTAAAGAATATAAGGGTTTCTGTCCCATAGGATAAAAGCAGATGAAACATTGAATTAGTCATCTCTACATCAACCACTTGACTGATGACAACAGGATCATTAACTTCCTAGGTTGCTAAATACCTATTAACACATGCATTATATTGTTTTTCATTTATATAATAAAATCCTTTCTAAGATAAAACTTATTATAGCAATTCGATTTTCAACATTAGAAAATACTACCTAATGTTCCACAGCAATGATTTAAACATTTTTGGAGATGTTTCTGTCACTCGACGCATTTAAAAACATTCAGTTTTCTATCAACTGAATTGGGATAAAAAAAAGGAATTAGAATAAGCAATAATTTATTAGTTAATTAGTATAACTTATTAAAATCTTTGTGATTTTTCTTTTCTGATTGCTTTCTTTGCAGTTTTACACTTCGAAATACTTCGAGTAAAAAAAAAATAAATAAATAAAAGGAAAAATTGCAACAATTAAAGCCCTGAAAATTTCTTTCTATGTTTTAAAAACCATTTTCGTTTCTCCTAACTCTTTGGTGATGTGAAAGATAAATAAATTAAAAGTTATTTTCTTATGAACTTAAAAAGAAATTTAATTCATTAATTTCTAAAAAATTCCTTCTTTACGAGAGAAATAAAATGATGACTTTATTAGTTTTGTATCATCATCATAATTTTTTTTATCATCTACTTTTTAGCTTTATTCTGCATTCCTAAGTCAATCTCTTCCATTGTTTCTGAGTTTCTCAGCATCTTTTTCTATTAATTCATGTCCACGTTAATTCAGTTCCACACTGATTAATATATATATATTAAAAATACGTATTCCAATCTTTGGAATCCCGTCTTTCCATCTTCTTCAATATTCACACCAGTTTAAACCAAGTTAAGAATATCACCTTTTGATTTTTGTAATTTTTATTAATGTTATCCTTTTCGTTTTTGTGATGTTATTCCTAAGAATTTTCATATCCACAATTTGTAACCTTTTTTGATCAATCAGGAAAAAATTACTGTATCACTTAGTGATATATAACTTAGTGGGTTTTCTTTTGATCATAATACACCATTTAAATTCTAGCAACAATACAGGTCTTGTCAAAATTGATTTCTCTAGATAAATCATGAAATCAGATCTTTACCTACGAATGATGGCATGAATGATTTATAGCTACTCAGTTACTTTCATATCTTTTATGGGTGTTTTTATACCTTTTTATAATGTTTTAAATACGTTACATTTGATTTAATGAGTTTCTCGTAAATCATAATTTTTCACACGTTAACTTTTAACTTTAGTTTTAGTGTATTTTCCCACAATATTCTGTAATTTGATCATTGTAGTCAATCACTGGCAATATAATGGTAATTTCATAAATTTACAACAGAAGTTTATATACAAACATACATACTTATATATGTATATATCTAAACTTTTAATGTATGCATTAATTAACTATTAACAGTTGAATTGTGGCCAACACACTTTACAATTAAACTATAAACTTATATACATTTTAAAATACAAGTACTTTCAAAGTGGTCTACACTTCTTTGTCAAGCGGATGATAATGAAAGTGACAGAACAAGAAGATCAGTGGGGAATGTGAAATGAGAGGAACTATAATTTGGAACTATAATGGAACCATGATGTTAGAACCGTAATGGTACCTCCCATTTGACATTCCACTTTGAAAGGAATTTTTAAAATGTATATAAGTGTAAAATAATAATAGCGAAATTTATGGCAATACTGAACTTGTTCATGCGTTAAATAAATTCTTATAAAGACTGTGTTGAAAATAAAGGAAGACCATCAATAATAAGAAAGTTCACTATATTGAAATCTTTATTTGAAACTGTAACAACAATATTGTGTTTTCTTTTATTAAGGAAACGAGACGACTTGTGACATTTGTTTTATGAGAATAACAATAGAAAAACGAAACAGCGAAATGCTGTGGTGAAACTGTATAATTGTTTTTTGTGTATTCGTTTTTCATGAGAACGATAGAAAAATAGTTGTGAACTAGACATGATTCCCGATTGTGTGAAAAATGAAGAAGAATAGAAGTAAGGATGGAAAAAACGACTCCGGGTTTGGAAGGTTCGATTCGACTTTGATTCTGACAGAGCCCAGATAATTACCCAGAATCTTAGAACGGCTGTATGCATCAAACGACGAACGCATTATATAGAAGATAGCAGATAACGTTATTCAAATTCCAGAAAGAATTTGAATTTACCAGTGATCCACCGGAAGTGTTTCTACATGATAGATTTGATACTTCGAAAATTCAGCGAAGACCGCCATATTGGAAATCTTCGGAAGCTGATGGAAAGAAATACCTTCTTCAATCTACTAGGAAAGTGTATCGATTTATCTTCAAACAATCCAATCATTTCATAAGAAGATACGCAGTAAGTAATTTAAATTTACTTAAACACAGACATTTTGGAAGATACACAACTTACAAGAATATTTGACACAACGTTACAAGTCACAATAGTGAAAGAGAATAGAACTATCATTGTGTGTTAACATAACCGAGAGTTATTTGAATCTATTAGAACATCGAACATAGTGTTAAAGACTTCTAGTTGAATTGAGCATTCTATTTGATAGGGTTACACAGAATGAGCTTTTAGATTCAAGCTGTTAGTTATTTGAATGAACTTATCTTATTTGGATGGATTATAAATATTTGCGGATGTGTTCACGAGTAGTGAAACCATGTATGAAAAATAATTATTTTGAAAATATATAATTAAGTTATTTTCAAGATTCGGCCTATGAAGTATTATTTTTCGTCATGCATTACTGAAGTGTTTAGCCATGTAGTAAATAGAAACATTATCATTTTCAACTGCAATACTCTACTATAAAGTTAATTTATTCACGTAGATATATTATTAATTGAAATTAATTGAAAATTGAAAATAAGTTTATAGTTCAATTTGTAAAGTGTGTTGGCCACGATTCAACTGTTAATACAAATATGTATACTTCTTCAGTATATTCTTTCTCATATTTTAAAAAAAAAGAAAAAATATTTAAAAGCATACAATTGGAATAAGAAATATCATATTTTAACGGCCACTGATATTACAGTGACATAAAAATAAAATATGCTTTGCGGAGGAATACGATGTTTTGAAGAAAGCAATCTGCTGTCGATTAAGTAAATGTTCTGATGAAGTCTAAAAACCTTTCAACTCCTGATATTCCAAGCATTTATTTCAACATTATCATACAGCGAAATATATTTAAAAAATCCATCATTAAAATGCAAGGTTATTTAAAATATGAGCATTTTACTAACAATGAGATGACACAACCTGTATCTTTCAAATCTGAGTGCCCTTTTTTGAGATGAAAGTACACATGAAGTACTTCAAAATATATATGTATGGGGCCAAAGCCCTACAGAATTCAGAAAAATAAATTAAGACATTTGTATTAGAAAGGACCATAACACACAAGTCTTTAAAACAAAATTGTATTTCCTTTACATGGAACGCATTATTGTATGATTTAAGGTGATACTATTCAAATTTTGATGTTATTATTAAGAAAATCCTTTGTATTTTATATAGCCATGATGTAGTTATGGTTAATTTATGTTTTCAGTTTATTATGTATACATCTGAGGACGAGAAATTCTAGAAACATGTCATGTAAAGGAAATACAATTTTGTTTATAAAGACTTGTGTATTATGGTTCTTTCTAATATACAGTCTATACACGATGAATTACTATTATAAATTAAAACATATACTGTATGTAATTACTTCAGTAATTAAACTTTTATTTCATATGCAAATACTCATATTATAAAAAAAAAAGAAAAGTTATTTTTAAGTAATTATATACATATTAATTATTATATATTTATTTTTCTGAATTAAAGTACTTCTAATTAAAAACCAAAATTAACGAGAATACTAACTTTTTTTTAAATAACGAAAAAATAAAATTCAGTTAGTGAAATATTACATTTAAAACTCTTACATAAAAACTTAATTTTTTCTAAAATAAAAGCACAACTGAAATAATTTTAAATACAATTAGTAAATGAGTATCATCAAAACATGATAAGAAAAAAAAAGTTTAGTTAATTAAAGTAACTAATTATAATAATAATTTTATTATACTTGATACGGGAGTAATCCCTTAACAAGTGTGATTCGATTAGTGTTACATTTTCAATACTATTGTTTTTTAATAATTATATAAACGAAAAAGAAAAATACTAATACTAATAATAATAATGACAACAATAATAGTAATAACAGTAATAATAATAAGCCTCAGAATCCTTAGAAGCCTCTAACCCTCAGTCCACATTCCCCAACATTACAACTAATGACCTACTATAAGTAGCCCATGATAATTTCTACACCTCACTAGCACAATATACAGGCACAGACCCCACACTCAGACCTCCACTCCTCAAAGTACACACATCAAAACAACTTGCCACAGTCATATACCATCTCAACACTCACACTATCCCACAACACCTTGACAATATCCAAACGTTAGAAGACATACATACAACACTCTACTGCGCGGCACAGGGAACCATTCGGGCACTTGGAATCAAACAACACCACATACCTACCACAGCACGGTCACAAGAATACATCCCCCCTCGGAGACGTCGCCTTGAAGGCCGCATCAGCGACCTTAGAGGAGACATAGCCAGGCTCACACAATACTGTGCAGGAAACAAAACAAAGAAACTTATGTCCCAGGTCAGGAAGATATTCAAGCACATAAACACTCGCCCTTCACACTCAAACCATCATAACCAGGTTCAGGAACATCTCGACACACTAAAACAAAAACTCAGTGCACTTGCAAAAAGATCACAAAGATACAAACAGTGCACTCTACGCAAACAACAAAACAATACTTTCCAATACAATGAGAAAAAATTCTACAGATCCCTTTCATCTCCCTCCACTGCACCCAACACAAACACACCCACCAGCGAGGCATTACATGAATACTGGTCATCTCTGTGGTCCAACCCCATCCCCCACAATGACAAAGCACCATGGATCACAGATGAAGAACAACTCGCTGAACACTTACCCTTCATGCCCTTCCATGATATTATTCTCGCAGACATACAGACAGCATAAAACATGCACACAACTGGAAGGCTCCTGGTGCAGACGGCGTTCAGAATTTCTGGATCAAGAGGTTCACGTCCCTGCATGGGAAGCTAGCTGTTGCACTCACTGACATAATCCAACCACCAGAACATATGCCTCTTTTCCTCACACAGGGTGTCACTTACCTACAGAGCAATGTTACGGTCTTTTTAATTTTCCTTATTTTATTTTTCTTCTCCTACTTTCTATGACGCAATTCTGTGTGGTTATGTCACTTAGTTGGGGAAAAGTGACCTTTGCCTTGTTTATCTTTTCTTGCAGGATCCGCCATGTTTTTTTATCTCTTCTCTCTGTTTTCTAATTAATCGTGAAATGGCAGGTTTTCCACATTAAAACTTTTTATTTAGCTTTTTTTTATATATTCTTGCATCCTACCACCTTATGTAACATTTATCATTGTTATCTATCAATGTGATGTAGATTATTAAATGTAATTTTGCTTTTATTTGGAGCACATTTTGTGCTGGTGAAAAGGTTCCACCATATTGTTTCTGTATGAAGTTTATATGATGTCATTTTGGGGTTTCAAGTCACCCCTTATTTCTTGAAGGGCCATTGGTAAAACGTTGTTTACGTCACCATCCCTATGAGATGCATTCTTGAAACTTCAGAGTCACTTCTCACGATGTAGCCGGACGAGACACACGTATTTTTCTTCCGTCTTGGAAGGGCGGAGAAGCTGTTAGGAGAAAAACAGCTTTGTTCTTCTTTTCTACCTATACACGGTTAATGGCAAGACTTGTATCTCATCCTGTGGTGCACATATCTCTGGATACTTTTGAGATATGTGCTTCTTGATATGAAGTCGGCTTATTGGATACCTGTGAGGTATTAAGAAAGGCCGTATACCCTCAGGATAGTTCAGTTGTAGTGAGCAGCCATCGTGTAGTTAAGAAACGTTCGTGTAGTGCAAAAGAATGTGTTGTGTGCCATTTGTATTTACCTGGATACTTTGACATGAACAGTGAATTTTGTCGAAGCTATCCTATATTTTGTGACAATGTAAACAGGACAGAGCGTCGAACTGTGAGTATATTTTCTTTGGCGAAATTAAGTCCGGGAGTGAACTCTTCAGACATACTCTATGGTCAGAAAGTCTGTTTCATAAACAATTTTCGATCAGACTCTGCTTATAAAGTGACTCAAACTATTTGTGAGAATATGTCTTAAGTTTATACTTTTGTTAAATTGCATTGATAAGGTTATTGTGAATTACTATTTGATAATTACCAGCTTGAATAATTTCGATTTAATTTGTAATCTGTTGGAATTGCCGAATTTATGAACAAAGCAGTGTGTGTTATTATTATATATATTTTTTTTTATTGATATGTAATTTCTATTGCATTAGTCTTGATTTGTTGTGTGTGATTGTATTATATTAAGCTCATTCAATATACATTTTGTTGTTTGATATACCTGAGTTGTTCATTATTTCTTTAATTCTCTTTTGGTATAATATTTATCGGGCTTTAGCTGTGGAATTTTCCTTGGGCCCAGCGGTTCCATAAGCTAAGTTTTATTTTCATCACCTATCCTTATGGGTGTAGGCTTCCGATTGCGTTAATTATTACTCTGTTTTGTATATCCTCTCTGAGATACAGGGTGATCCGTAATAACAAGAACACTGAAACAGCACACCCTGCAAATTACCGTCCAATCACTTGCCTCCCTACACTTTACAAACTCCTCACCTCCTGCCTTACAGACAAAATTTACACACACATCGAGACACATAACATTCTTTCCCAACAGCAGAAGGGCTGTCGCAGGAATTCCCAGGGTTGTAAGGAGCGACTCCTTATTGACTCTGTAATCCTGCGCCAGGCGTGCGCGAAGAATAGAAACTTACACATCGCGCACATCGACTACAAGAAGGCATTTGACTCAGTCCCCCATTCCTGGCTTTTGCACACTCTTCAACTCTACAAAGTACACCCCAAGATCACGGCATTCTTGGATGCCACGATGAAGAGTTGGAACACAACATTACACCTACGCACCTCCAACACCTCCATCACTACAGTCCCCATTCCCATAAGGAGAGGTATTTTCCAGGGAGATTCCTTGAGTCCTCTTTGGTTCTGCCTCGCCTTGAATCCATTAGGTCACATGCTAGACAACACAAAGCACGGTTATAGGCTTACCTCAGGCACTCTGACACCACACAAAATCACACACTTACTCCACATGGATGATATTAAACTCTACGCCACAAACAACTCACAACTTACTAATTTACTACAAGTCACAACACAGTTCACCAAAGACATTGGGATGGAATTTGGAATCGACAAATGCCGCAAGCTACATATAACACGCGGGAAGACTACGAATTTGGAGGGTTTTGAACTGGACCAGGGGTTGACAATCCAATCCATGGAAGAGGGAGAGACCTACAAGTACCTGGGCTTCCAGGAAGCGCGCGTCATTGACAACGCAAACATCAAAAACGCACTCAAGAAAAGTGCGCTCGCGTTCACATCATCCTCAAAACACTGAAAACACTCAATGCCAGAAATAAAATTAAAGCCATTAACACTTTTGCCGTCCCCACACAAACATATTCGTTCGGCATAATTTCATGGACAAACACTGAACTCGAAGCACTACAACTTAACAACTCGCACTACATTCACGAAACATAACATGCACCACCCTAAGTCCGCTATGGAAAGGATGACTCTTCCCCGCAAGGAGAGAGGCCGAGGACTCATCAATCTCATCACTCTACACGAAAAACAAGTACACACACTTAGGGAACACTTCCACCAAAGAGCACGACACTCCTCACTCCACTCAGCCATTCTGAAGGCTGAAACACACCTCACACCCCTGGACCTCGCAAACCCTTCTCTAACACTCACCACTCCCGACACCCACACACAGCAGCTGCGTGAATCATGGGCTCGTAAGGAACTCCATGGCCGACATCGCCACGAACTCAGCCAGCCTCATGTCGACATGGAAGCGTCGAACAGATGGCTGACGAGTGGTGAGCTGTTTGGGGAGACCGAAGGGTTCATGATCGCGATACAGGACTAAGTCATCCCCACACTCAACTACAAGAAACACATTCTACGCGACGCAAACACACACGACGACATATGCAGGAAATGCCACACTACACATGAGACGATCGACCACATAATATCAGGATGTCCCCTTCTGTCCCAAACAGACTACCTCCACCGACACAATCAGGTAGCGTCGATCGTTCATCAACAGCTAGCACACAAACACTCACTTATTAAGAACATGGTCCCATACTACAAGTACACACCACAAAGCATACTAGAGTCACCCTCACATAAGCTGTACTGGGACCGTCCCATTCACACAGACAAAATTATACATCACAACAGACCTGACATTACACTTGTTGATAAGGTCAACAAACAAACCTATCTCATTGATATTGCAGTTCCCATCAGCAAGAACATGCAGAAAACTCACGCTGACAAGATAAGTAAATACACAGACCTAGCACACGAGCTCCAGAAGCAGTGGAGGCAGGACCGAGTACATGTTGTACCCATCATCCTGTTCGCTACTGGTCAGGTGCCTGACACATTGCACCACAGCCTCAACACACTAGGACTTTATAAAAACACTTATGCACAACTCCAGAAGGCTGTGGTACTCAACACAACACGAATAGTTCGGAAATTTATGGACACAACCACACAACCCTAACTATTCTTCCAACCTTTTTTTTCATACATTTGGCAATACGTGCTTTGGCCCTTGACCCGCCATATTGTCTTAGCTGGGGAAACCCATGGTTTGAAACTTTTTCGAGATAAAAATAATAACAATATTAATAAAAATTATCTTACAAATCTTTTTTATTCTGCCTTTTCTATTTTCTCAAGAAACAATTTAATGTATTTACATAAATTAATATTAATTCGGTTTTGATTTAACTGAATAATCCACCATCCAATCTAATTGGAAATTTTTTCAGTTTCTAACACTTTTCTTTCCTCCTTTATTTTTTCACATTCAAAAATTACGTGATTCCAGTTTTCTAAATTATTGCAGCCTAACCTGCAACCTCTTTCTTCTCTATTTAACCAATATTTACTCGAGTTCCAAATGTTACCACATCTAATTTTAATGTATATTTCTCTCCAATAGGAGTGGGTCGTGTTCTTATATAAATAACTGGCCCCATCAATTTGTACTTCTAAATTACAGTAATAATTGTTAAAATTTGATTTCTGTATTTTATTGTAATTACATTGCATATTCACCTCAATCAATTTTTGAATAATTAGTTTTTTACAATCAATCCAATAATTACAATCCATTATCTTATCTAATTCTATACCCAATCCTGCTTCATTAAATATTTCTTCAATCATCTTTATATAATTACATTTGTTCCCTGACTTTGCATCATCTACCATATTTTCTAAAATTAGTTTTGGTAATCTTTCTTCGTTTTGCTTTACAACTTTTATTACATAATCTATAGCTCTTTTAATACAATCTATTCTCAATGGATACATGCCTAATTCATTTTCAATGATATAACTTCGTACAGTTTTTTCCATATTAAAATATAATTTAATAAATAAGTATTGTATGTTTTCCAACTCCTTTTTAAACTTTCCACCCATCTATTTCCATACCATAACAAATGACACTTTTAACCATGCTATTAAACATATATAATTGGTTTTAATTAATTAGTTACTTTAAAGTTAATGAGAATGTTATTTATTTACGAAAATCTTAAATTGTTTTTCTGTCTAATATTCATAACATAAACGGAAAAAACTTACATTAGGCTATCATAAAAAAAAAAAACAGAAAAATCACAAAAGAAAGTAAAAAAATAAAAAAAATAAAATGAAATTGAAAAAAAAAAAAGTACATAAGATTTGCATGGGATCCAAACCCCTGGATTTGAACGCCAATGAGTTAACCATTAGTCCATGACAGCACTTGCTTTATTATGACAGAAGTCAGCTAATAATGCAATACTTTAAAATAGATGAAAATAATGCCGAATATCTCGAAATCTGCAGGGTGTTGGTCCCAAAGCCAATATATATTTTTGAAGTACTTCATGTGCCCTTTCATCATCACAAAAGGGCACTCACATTTGAAAGATACAGGGTGTGTCATCTCCTACAGAAAAATTCTTCAGAAAAGATGTTAACGTACATTTTAAATAGTTTTTTTAACATATTTACCTGCAAGTCAGTCCTTCGATTAATTTCTTAT
>JAFIDM010001028.1:12586790-12607398 GCA_023159025.1 Thereuonema tuberculata | reverse complement strand
GAGAATCTTTAATTTTATACGAAATCAGAAACGGAAGAGAAATGAAAGAAACCTTATAGAAGCAATATTTACGGAATGTACTAAAATAAAATTGAAAATATTTCATAAATGGTGCATCTCGAAATTGCTATACAATATAATTTTAAAATAAATTTGAACTAACTAGCGAATTAAGAAAATTAATAACATTCTCTTCAAAATTAATCAAACTGGACGGTATATTACAAAAGACATTCTCGAGAAAAAAATAAAAAAAAATAAATAAATTGGTTGCTATTATATAAATAAAAAGCTATCCAAAATAAACTGGCAAAGAAGATGTCTTGAATTCTTATCCATTCCCAAAATATCAGAAAATGAAGGAGATTATCCTTGAGAGTAAATGGAACAAGAAATAAAGGGAAGATAAGTAATATAAGCTACCCACACATGCACGCTGTTGAAGTGTTGGAATGACGTGGTTGCGCGAAAGACTCTCATAGCGTTTACCATTAACGGTACAGGTAACAGGACCCATCTACTCGAAAAAAATGGCCCTACATTAAACGCTGGCATCAACCCGCACCACACAGTTACCTTTGCAGAATGAAGAGGTACTGGTTCATGTGCGAACTGATTTTCCTTTGCCCATATTCTGCAATTCTGAGTATTGACATGTCCTTAGAGTTCACAAAATGTTCCATGGCCATTAATTGTCCACTTTCACGCGAGCAAGAAATTCTAGAGAAAATCTTTCTCTTACTGGCGGATCAGCAGGAAGCAACTCTTGAACATGGGTAATTTTGTATGGATAGCAATGCAGGATGTTTCGTACAGTGTAACGCACAATGTTCTCAGGCATGTACAAAGTTCGGGCAATTTCCCCGTGCACTGCACGTTTGCACACCACCCTCGTCTCTTCCTGGACTGCTGTGGCCACATCTTCTACTGACGTCGAAGCAATTGATTTCCTCCCTCTGCCAGATTTAACTTCAAAAGAACCTGTCTCTTCGAATTTCTTCATCATTTTCTTCAGATCCTTGGCAGACAACTGACCACATTCTTTTTTCATACCCTTTACTGTCCGGAACTTCTTCAGAGCTACTGGCGCACAGTCACCGTTCTTGTAAAAGAGCTTCACAAGCAGAGCGCGATCCTTCATTGAGAGTCATGGCGAGCTTCTCAGAAGCAACATGAGGAAAACGCCATGTACCCCGCGGTTTTATAACAAATGCAATGTGTCATGCGCATGACACGTCTTATATTTTGCATATTACGACGCTTAAAGCGCCATCTATTGCTAATATTGGAATTTTTTTTTTCTTAAGCCATACCATTTCCCCTTTCTTCGAGTATATTCAGTTCAAATTTCAGGTCATTCTGAGCAGTGGTTCTTTTTTACAGAATGTTGAAAGTTGAACTTTAATTATAATCACCTTGTTTATAACATTAATATAAAATAAAAAAATGTTTAACAAATATAAGTGACCTTGTGTATGTGAAAAGTTTTACGTGTATAGGAGTTCATTCAAATCATGATAAAGCCGTACACCTCAATATGTTTGCACAAAGATAATTTATACAAAAATTAAATACACAAATTTGACGACTAGTTTCTCCGTCGAGAGACGGTATTATCAAGTAAAGATACAGCTTGGGTGAAGGTAGTAATTAAGCAGGAAATGACAATCATGAAATTTTAATTTTCTTGAATGCTGGGTTCAGGCTTGATACGATCCTGGTGGCGGAAACTGGAACAACGTGGGACCATCTATTTGTCGCGAGAGGTGGGGTAACGCTACAGGTCCGCTCTGTTGGTACATTGCAGGAGATCCGCCAAATGAGAAAAAGTGCTGAGGGTGCTACATCCGAAGAAACTAAGCGCAATTTGATAGATATGATAGGACAATGTAAAATTGAATTTAAAATAAAATAAAAATAAAAATAAAAAATGGAATAATAAAACCCCCTTTTTAAAAAAAATAAAAAAATAAAAAATATTTTTTTTAAAAAAAATATAAAAAAATATAAAAAAAAAGAAAAAAAGAAAAAAAAATATGAAAATATAAAAAAAATAAAAATAAAAAGGAATAAACTAAAAGGAATAAAATAAAATAAAAAAGAAGGAGATGACTTGGATAAAAGGCAGCATAATTTAAAGACACACAAAAAAAATAATTTGAGTAAAAACAAAGTGAAAACAATTACAAAACGAAGAAATAATGGGATGGAATAAAATTAAATTAAAAAGGGGGGAGGGAAGCTAAAAAAGGTTTAATTTAAAAAGTAAAAAGTAACATCAAAGAGGCATCTTAAGAAGTTAATAAGGAAGGAGTGAGTCGACTGGGAATGTGAATTAATGCACTTCATTTATTTTTTTTTCTCTCTCTTCACCAGTCCGTATCCCATCATGGCTGGGAGAGAAACCGAAACATTGTATGCCTCGGGTGTAGTTAATATAAAATAAGTCTCCATGCATTTTCTGTTAAAGTCATTTTGTGACCTAGCAAGAATTTGTATTTCTGAAAAATCGATTCCATGCGCATTGCTGCTGGCATACTTACAGGTAAGATATTGCTCATTTCTATTAATCTAAGCCCTTCTATGCTCCGATATTCGATCGGGTAGAGCCCTAAGAGTCTCCCCTATGTAAAGGCAGTTATATTGTATGGATCGAAGGCCTTAGACAACTCCTACGTCGGATAAGTTCTGCTTCTGCATTATTTTGAAAATCGTTGCAATAGTACACCTGGCTGCTGCCGTAATGCATATGTTGTATGGATTGCATAATTTGCGCAGCTGCGGAAAAACATGGGGGTGGTATGTGATGGAAACGAAAGTTCGCTGGGTCCTCGTAGGTTTAGTAGTTTCAATGTTATTGCAATAATGCTGCATGGTATTCTTGAAGTGCCTAGAAATAAATTCTTCTGGATAATCATTATTTATTAACATCCTCCTGATTTTAGACAACTCTTGGTCAAAAAGCCTAGGGGAACTGGATAATTTGAAATTTCTTTGAACAAGCATGGTTATAATATTAGTTTTAAATGCTAAGGGAACATTAGAATTAATATTAAGGGTGATCCCTGCAAATGTTGGTTTGCGGTACACGGACGTATTTCGAATTGCACATCTTGACATATCTGATTAAAGATGTCTTTGATTCCATTAAAATGTTGGAGTTCGCGTAACACAGTATGTCGTCGACATATCTTATAAACAATGGGACTTGCACATGACCTACATCGAGGATGGATAAGGCTTTATCTTCTATATATGACATGATCCATTCAGCTATTAAAGCGGACGCGACAAGCCCCATGAAGAGCCCTTTGTTCTGCCTGTAATATCTGTCTCGAAATGTGAAGAATTGCATTTCGTACAAAGCGTCCGTTAGTGGGATCAATTTCCTAAACAAGTCCTGTTGCAGATAGTGCTGATGGTTCTTGAAGGCGATGACCTGTAAGGCATCTAAGATTATGTCCTTGGTAATAGATGTGAACAATGCTGTTGCGTCCATGGAAAAGAGTTCGAAACCGTCCTGGTACTCTAATGTTTTACTTTTGTCGCGAACTTCGATACTGTTTTTTACACTATATATTGCGACAACCTTTAAGTTTTTCATTTTTAAATAAATATGTTTCGAGAGCAATTCTATGGCAGATTGCGTGCAGTTTATAATGGGTCAAATTGGGTGGAGCCATTATCCACAGGCTGTTTATGCAGCTTAGATAGCCCTCGAAAAGCAGGTATGGCCAGATCCGCATTTTTTAATTTGTCTGCAAATTCGGCAGTCACATGCCCTTCTTTGAACAATTTCCTCGCAATTTTTCTGTTGGCATTTAATACGTGTTTTTCATTATGGGAAAAGAATCGAATGCCCTCCGTATTGAGCAGAAAATGGTTGACCATGTTGACGTAGTCAGTTTTATTTAATATAATAGGACCATTTCCTTTATCGGAATTGGTGATTATGATGTCTTTCAGCAGTTTCAGTTTTCTTAATTCACTTATTTCAAGTGGACAAATTGTGGGAATAATTGTTGTTTTCGATGCACCCTTTATTACGTTGCCTATGTGTGCTCATAAAATGCTAGCTTGGTCCCCCTCTATTTACCTAGAAATGGCCGTTTCCAATTTTGCGAGGGACATGTGCCAATTAGGTTTGCCAGGGAGATTAAAGTTAAGACTTTTTCGGATTATTTGCAAGGCCAGAGGTGAAGTAAATTTATCAGAAAGGTGAACGACAGCATTGATATGAAAGGGAGAGATAGGCCAACGTTTAAGGCTTAAAACTGTTAATTTTTTAACCTGAGTTTGTGTCATTCTGTGAATGCGGTTTTTTTTTATATATATATACATTTATATTTTTTTTTTTAAAAATATTTTTAATTTTTTTATTTTTTTAAAAAGAGGGGGTTTTATTATTCCATTTTTAATTTTTATTTTTATTTTATTTTAAATTCAATTTTACATTGTCCTATCATATCTATCAAATTACGCTTAGTTCCTTTGGATGTAGCACCCTCAGCACTTTTTCTCATTTGGCGGACCTCCAGCAATGTACCAACAGAGCGGACCTGTAGCGTTACCCACCTCTCGCGACAAATAGATGGTCCCACGTTGTTCCAGTTTCCGCCACCAGGATCGTATCAAGCCTATAACCAGCATTCAAGAAAATTAAAATTTCATGATTGCCATTTCCTGCTTAATTACTACCTTCACCCAAGCTATATCTTTACTTGATAATACCGTCTCTCGACGGAGAAACTAGTCAAATTTGTGTATTTAATTTTTGTATAAATTATCTTTGTGCAACATATTCAGGTGTACGGCTGTATAAATGATTTCAATATAAGCGACCTTCTTTGTAGAAAAGAAATCTTTTATTGGTTTATAATAATTTAGAATAATAAATTATATTAACTTTAAATTTCCACAAATTTTCTATTTGTCTTATAATTGCACAGCAATTTGTATTTGTAAATTGAAAAAAAAAATATAATAATAATAAAAAAAACGGAATTATATATTACTTAACTCCATTTCGGACGATTGGTAGTGAGTGGTCCCTGAATCTTCCGTTTTATAGCAAAATTCTACTAAATTCAACACTTCAGCATTTTACTGATCAGGTTGAGTTTGGTTTTTATTTTCTAACATTATAAGAAAATCTCATTCAAATAGTTGCTGGAAATGTTACAGTCATTTTTTGAGACACACGATCGCTAAGTTTTCAACAGAATCTGAACATCGCCCTACATAAACATTTCATTATCCGTAAAAACTTTCAAACATCAAAAACAAATACCCATAATCGGCAATCGTCATTTCTGTCACATTTAAGAGGATTTGTTTTATAAATTAATTATTTCTTAAATATCTTTCCTTTCTACTTTGATATTTAGTAAGTTCAATAACTACCTCATAGACTAACTACTGTTATTATACCTTCACCATCTTTTATGCCCTTTTAGAGGAAGTAATATTTATTTTAAATATTTATTTTGGGAGTTCTTTTCAAAAACAGCAAAACAGCCCCAAAACTAAACATCTATGAAAATTTTAGAGTTTTCTTTATTATCTTTTACTTTTAAAGCAAAAAAATCGTAGTTTCTCATAGTCAAATACAATGTTTCTAGGTAGAATTCCTAAGTATTCTTTAATTCTTAACAAATGCTTTCAAAATTATTTCAAAATTGAAAGACGTATTTGGATGAAACAGAATGTGGTATCTAAAAAAAAGAGCTTTTAGAAAGCAATACATGTATTTCTAGAGGTACGTAAATATCATCGAACATTGTACATATTCCAAATCATAAGATATGCCAACGTATCATTTTTCATTTTTCTTTTTACTTTTTTTGTATGAATGAAGAAAAGCAAGGATTAAAATTTACGAATATTTTCACTAAAATTTGAGTTTTATAGTAGTTTCTTTTCGTTCATTCACTCCATAATAATGTGAATTATGTACATAAATTCTGAAGATGTTGAATTAATATTTACGATAAAGATTGGTCTAATGATATTGAAATGTCAGTGACTGCTTATATGAACAACAAAAGAAAAGTAATTTTCATAATAGCTTTAGGAATATAATTTTAGATCTTTTTATTAAGTTCAGAAGAGAGAAAAATTGCTATTTCTACTATATTATTATCATAATGATAGATCTTTTATCAGTTTTCTAAATTGTTTTTAACTTAAGTATACTTTATCGAAATTATACAGTTGTCATTTTTGTTTCTATGAATAATTTAGAACCAGTTCCTCAATTGCTTCGTCTATATTTGACGTTTTAGAATAAACAGATGTCATCTTATATTGATGTATGACGTTTTAGAAAAAATGTTATCATATTTCTCAAAAATTATTTCACCTGTTAGCAATACAGAGAAGGAATTCTTTCAGCAAATACTGAAATTTATTGTTTCCAATATTCGAAACTTTATTCAGAATTAAGGTAAATGAACTAATAATATTTAAATAAATTTAGAAAGTAATAGGAAACCAATTCCTAATAGCTTCTGTTACAATTTTTCAGTTTTTGTAATATCGATTAAGCACATGAAATCGAACTTTGCATAGAAATAGTTACTGACCAAGTTAATAGTTTGCAATTAAAACTTACAACTTCTTAATAAGACTTTCTTTATGTTTTCAGAAGCTTTTGATGGTGGATCCTCATAATTTTTCCACGAAAAATCTGCTGTAAAGGTAAATGAAATTTATATATTAACAAATATAAATTTATATATTCGCATATTAGTAACTGTTTTTAAAACATTTTTAAATCTTCTGAAAAATATAAAGTACAGAAATAAAACCACTCCTTCATCTTAGAAAACATCATATCTATATTTCAGCCCAATGACGGGTCTTCTTCAGGATAAAACTTAATACATTGGGCTGAAATATAGATATGATGTTTTCTAAGATGAAGGAGTGGTTTTATTTCTGTACTTTATATTTTTCAGAAGATTATAATATTATCGTGAGGATGAGATAAACATTTTTAAATATTTATTTTCGGAGTTCTTTTCATTAATTAATATAATAAATTGTACTAGAAATAATTCAACATTACTTTATTGTCTGGAGATTGTTTCTACACAGCTTAAAACTTCTTCACGATGATTTCTTTATTATTTTTCATTGTTCAGTGATCTTTATTCAGTAGAGTGACAATATATTACTTGATCACACTACAAAAGACGTGTCTATAAGAAAAAGTAAAGATATGTAATGACAAAAGGAGTTATTTTAATAATATTATTTTTATTTTATTCATTTGCCAAGACTTCCAGTCAAATATTTAACTGTTTCTCACTTTAATAATTAATAAGTTGATTATTATTGGAAACCACACAAAAAGGGTGAGCTGGGAAACTATGTAGCATTGCACTTGACTATGGACTGGAGAATTCAGGTTTGGTCTCCAGCGCATGTCAGTGAATTCTCCATGTTGCATTCTCCACCCAGCCGTCTGTAGATTGAAAACCAGGTTTCACTTCCGGGATTTTAATTATCATTAATTATTATAGCAACTGCTATCCATTATTTTATTTTGAGATTCTTTCTCTTCTATTGCTGCGATACAGTCATGTAAAGACATTCAAAAGGAATGACCAACGAAGAGTTGTGTTCATGAATTTATGTACACATCTATAAATGTAGTTACTATAATGATTGTTCTATAATTGTCATTACTGCAGTGGTATAGAAATGGATTTTTTATTATCATTGTTGTATTTGAATTGACGATTTCATTTTAAAAATTGCAATCACACATTTAAATATAGATTATCCATTTGATTAAAAAAATGATGAATAAAATTTGAAAATATACTTAAACAAACTTTAAATTTTACATCTTATATTCTCTATCTTCTTTTTACAAGAATATTTCAATCAACTACAAATTCGTTACTGATCTTCTGAAGAAGATACAATTTGTAAGGATAAATCCCTTCTACTAAATTCGTAAAGAGTAAAGCTATATATGTTATGTCATATATTGTTAGCTTTAAATCTTCATGAATTTAGTAGAAGGGATTTATCCCTACAAATTGTATCTTCTTAAGAAGATCAGTAATGAAGATCAGAAGCTGATCGAAATATTGTTATAAAAAGAAGATGGAGAATGTAATGAAAAATGTCATCTATAACTAGACGATGTACTATATAAGCTTTAAAGCTTCTTAATCAAATGGATAAGCTATTTTTAATTGTGATTCCGATTTTTTTTAAAAACTCATCAACTTAAATATTAATTACTAGCCCTCACAGCAAATTTTGAAAATGCTTTAGAACGTGAATATTGAAATGTGTAGAGTAACGACAGAAACGTAGACAATCCTTAAAACGAGGCCTTGCTTTCGTATATTTGAAAATTATTTTCTGAAAACTAAATTATTCACGATTTAAAGTTTCCTCATTGCTGAAGTCTTTCTAAAAATCAATATCTTAAATTGCACAAATGGAAGACAGTAAGATGACAGAAAGAATTTTCTTTCGTTGTTCTAAATATTTTTTTTATAAAATACTTCGTTAAGTGCAAGCATCAAGATGATATTGACCCACGTATTTAAAGCATTGCAACTACATGTTGCTAGCAACATTGAATATTTGTTTATCTACCTATTTTCGATTAAAACAAAATAATTAGTAGATAAGAAAGATTTATTCACTATTCTTTCAAACTCAAAGCAAGCATGCAAACGATGGACAAAATCTTATTTGTTTTTTAGCAATGCTGTATTCAAACTTTTTATCCTGAGACAACTTCTAAGGCAGCGAAAAATGCATGGCTGGGATAAGAAAAGAAACACATTACGATATTTTAGACCAATGTTTTGGCTCGTCGACCGAAACATTACAATTATAACTCTATTATTCTACTATTTTATATAAAAGCGTTATTTTGTCTGTCATTGTCATAAGACTTTACGTTTTTCCAATTTTGTGACCAAACTAAAGAGATAGATTGGTCATGTAAAAGGATAAAATGTAGAGCTTTTTAAGACAAACAAAATGCTACAAAAATCTTTCGAAAAAAGTTTTTGGTTTCCAAGATGGCGCCTTTTAAAGGGTCAAATTTTGACTTTTTCTCAATTTAAACGAAAAGTATAAAAGTTGGAAGAGAACATTATATTGAGAAAATGTTGGTATTTGAAAGTTCTATCGAACGATATATCAGTCATTAACAAATGTTTCTGCGTTTGGAAGATACATGCAAAAATGAAGTATTTTTGCGGCAACCCCCGAGTGCCAACGCGCAATACACCTGAGTTAAGCGAAGAAGCCCACAACGAGCTGGGAAGTCGTGTATTATCCGATCTCCATATTAATTTGCTAAATAAATAAAGGTTTTTTTTTTTAATGCTATACATGCAAGGGTTCCGGAGCGAAGCGATGGTACCCATCGAGTTGTACAATATTGTTACCTTGTTTTAAAAACCTTCATTTATACAAGCGGTATCATGAGCCTTTTTTTCACTAAAGCTTTCTCACAAGTCGGTTTGGTTTTTTTTTTGATTTCTTATAACCATCATAACAGATGTTGGTCTTTATTCGATGAAATTTATTGAACTTTTATGTAATTCCGACATCTTCTAAAGAATCGACTATAGAACCAAAAACCTTAACTTTTGTTAAAACTTTCTGCAGAAGGTTAAAAGTTATAAAATATAAAAGTAAACCTCCTATGAGCTGATAAACATATCCTTTAATCCACACGATATTTCGATTCTCTAAACGAGAATCTTCTTCAGGTTAATATTTGAGGAAAAGAAAAGAAAAAAAAATCCTCTTCCTCTACAACTTTTCTAATCTACAACTTTACGAATATAAAGGTGAAAAATTTACAAATATTAAATATTAAATAAAAATTCTCACTTAACTTTCACCTAATGATTTGATGTATTCTATTTACAAAGGGTCTCCTTACTGAAGCTTCCTGAAGCTGAAGATAACCCAACGTTTACTGGGTTGAAACTGTCCTCTTTGTTAAGTATTTTTAATTATTCATTGTTTTTAACTTGTACATACCATTCGTTTTTTAACATGTGTGCTTACTATTTTTAAACAATCAATTATGTCCATTAAGATTTTGAACCCGCACGCCTTAAAAGGATCTTCTATTAAATTAATATTAATTGATTATTTAATATTTGTAAATTTATAAAGTTTGTATTCTTAACGATTAAAAAAGTTGCAGAGGAAGAAGAAAGTTTTTCTTTTTCTCAAATTTAGATCGGAAGAAAATTCTCGTTAAGAGAATCGTAAGATCGTGTGAATTAAAGAAGATGTTTATCATTTGATAGGAGTTTTTCTTTTATATTTTATAATTTCAAGTATGATAAGAAATTCAGAAGATGAAAAAGTCAAAAGTTGTTAACAAAATAAATGATTTCTCAAGATACTTCCAAAATCTCAAAATTCTCAAATAACAATAAAAGCATTCCTTTGCAAAGATTTTTATCAAAACATTGACAAAACTTATTTTGTAATTTCTTTACAGATGTCAGCTTTAGGCAAGTCATCATTTTCTTTCCGTAACCGCAGTATGTATCCAATTCAATCCAGTGGTTCTTATTTTTTCCGAATTCCTATAAATTTTCAACCACCATTTGCTAAACAAAGATCTACTGAAACAAAGGTCCAAATAAAACCAAAAGAAGAATCCACTGTCCCTTATTTAAACCCTGGAATAAGTCGCGTGAACAACTCAATGAAGGCCTTGTGGGGCAGAGGCGGATGGGCAGTGATTCTGATCATAGCCACCATCCTCTGTAGTTACCAAGTGAGTGAAAAGATAGCCCTCTACCAAAAACAACAGACAACGTATCAGTTAAAAGTGGAAATCAACGATACAGTTAGTTTACCAGCAATTACTGTCTGCACTGAAGGTATCTATGGATCCATGGAACTAAAAGAAGAATTCGCCAAGGAAAAGGACATCCAAGACGTATGTTCTGTGAATTGGTTCGATCTTGTTGGCTATAAAGGAATGGATGTGGAACAAGTTTGGAAATCTCACACTACAAACCATTACCTCGAAGAATATAAAGTAAGTATTAAAATTATTTTACGTGCACTAAATGTTGTCATCCTCATTAATAATGCCATGCACTTGACTAGTTTAAAAAATACTTTAATACAATAAAATACAGCGTCTAGTTTCTTAGCCGTAAATTAGGCTATATTTTCAAGTTTACAATTACAATGAGAATTAGGTTACATTTATAGACGAAGGAACAAAGGCTTTATTAATGAGGATGAATATATAAACTTGTTTTGATAATTCATGATTTTGAATTTTGCAACTAGTCATTAAGGATTATTTCTCAATTTCAAATAAAACAAGTTTTCTGTAAATTTAATTAATTATTGAGTCTGATAACTTACTTCGAAACGGTAGAGATCGTTAAATCTACAGATATCTCAATATCTCTAATTTATTATTATTATTATAAAATTTTATTATTATAAAAAAATTATAAATTCAGTTTTATTTTTTATATCAACTTAAATTTAATTTATTAGAATCTCTTTTCTGTATTAAGGTTATACAATAAAATTTCGTAACCATTCTTCTACGTACTTAGAATGTTGGTAGTTGAAATTTTCTTACTAATGAAATGTTGTATGTTAAATGTTAAAATGTTAAAATCGCAGAACTGTAGAATTTTCAAAATTAGACATCAAAGTAATTTCCCCAATTAAACAACGTTTTTCAGCAACAATCCCACATTGCAATAATTTTTGTGATTCGAAAGATTTACGCACACATATTGTAAGAAAGAAAGAAAATAAGCAAAAGAATTAAGGCAAGAATTTATTCGGAGGTGAAAAAATAACCTAGAATCGAATGAATACTTAAATACAGTAGACTCCCAATTATCCGCGGAGTTGGGTGGCGCGGCAATCGCGGATAAGCGAATTCTGTGGATAATCCGAAATAGGACGAAGAAAGACGAAAATCAACACAAAAATGCTTTTAACATGTTTTATTTACATTAAAGTGGCAGTTCGTACATTATAAACAATTACTTTATTTTAATTTATTTTAATTTCTTACTTTTTAAAAAAAAAATTGTTAATTGCCTTTGTTTTTTCATGTCGAAACACGAAAACCCCCTACTTGGACGTCGCTAAATCTGCCTCTTTTATTGTTTACCTTATTCTAGGTTTAAAATTTTTTTGTTAATTCCGTAATTTATTGTACAGTAAAAAAAAATGGAAACCGGAGAGGTCCGCGGATTATCCGCCCGCGAATAATCGGGAATTTACTCTAATTTTAATCTATAAAAAAATAGTAACTAAAAATTGAGAAAAAAATTACATTTTTACCTCTGTGGAGTGAAAAATCGACGACTATTTTGTGAAATTCTCTTTCCTTTTTTTTGCCGTTTTATTTCTTCTTACAAATCAAAAAAAAATATTAAAATCTAGAAATTCAAGCAGAAGTCATAAAACTTTATTTTCCTTTTTGTTTCTGTGCGGTTGATTATTGTTCAATCTCCGTAGCTATTCAAAATTTTTCATATCATCAGTGATGTTCGAGTTTTTACCAAAATTCAAAGCTTCCCTTTTTTTCCTTTGTAGCTTCGTGAGGCAATTATACTACAAGGAGAGAGAACTGCCAAAACTACTACATTGCCTACAATTCTTGGGTATTGTCAAACACTGGATTTTTCAGGTAAGGAACTTTTTGGGCAGCAATTTTATTAATGCTCGCTACCAAAAATTTTTAAATTTCATATTTGTGGAGGAATTTTTGTTCTTGTTTAAAATAGTACAAGATTTAATGTCTAACAGATGGATGTTGACGATCCCGTATTTTCGTGATTTCACGTAATTTACGCGAGAGTAGTATCTATCCATGTCTTCTCACAAAATATTGAAATATTTAAATGAATTATAATACGGGGAAATGCATGAGACTTTTACTACATTTTAATATAGTTTTAATAAAATGAAAACAGTCAAAAACAAACAATAGATTCATTATGTAGCATTTTCCTAGTGACAGATATTAAAAATACTAAATTCCTTGAGACCTGCTGAAGAGGCTAATGGCGAGATCTCGTGTTTTTCGTAATTCTCGCGCAAACGTGATCGTCAACATCCATCTGTTAGACATTAACTACTTTTATTTCACTAAGTCTCTAACATGATAACATTCTTGTGTTTCTGATTAGATGCAAATTCTACTTTATGCGGGAATTCTTTGTGTTCTCTTACAATTAAAATTTTTCTTCAAATGCTACAATCATACGAATTTTAAATGGAAGCTTTTGAGGCTTTGTAATGTTAAATGAAGATTTGAATATTCAGATTCAATTGAAATAATACATGAAAAAACATTGTGAGTTAAACAAGGGCAATGTACAAATTAGAGAAATTTCTGTAGCAGTAATATGGTTTTCAATGAATAAATAAAAAAACATCCAGATGTAGTTAACATGATAACAGAAAGCATAGGCAGTGTAGGAGGCAGCTGATAAACATTTTATTTTGAGAAAGTGTTACTCAAGACATACGAAATCTGATATATATAAAACGGCTACACATCAGTGGTAATATTTTTTAAACCTTGATTAAGTTACCAAATATGTATCCTTATAGTTCTTTGAAAAAAAAAAACAATTTATTTATGAATAACTAATTGATTAATAGGGATTTGTTTATGAAAAGCTTGTATGTGTAGCCGAGTAGCCTAAACTTAAAATAATTTAGGCTATTAGGATATGTATAAAAGAAATTCATAAACAAGTAAGAAAAACCAAATAAATTAATAAAAACCAAAAATCTTAAAATATATCGATATATCGATTATTGATACAAGATATGAAAAAAAGATTTTTTATTGATACAATTTAAACCAACTCCAGTAGAGCAACATAAGTACTAAAAGAAAACGTAAGTCTTTTAAGCATTTAATTACTGAGTAACGCCTTATCCTTGAATAAAGATTAAAGCTACAAGACAAACAGGATCAAGTAATTAACTAAACGAAGTTCGATTCAGGCTCAATTCCACGATCAATGTGTTCAAGCAAATCAATTTTACCTTCAAAGATTAACATAGAGAAATTTTAGAACAAACTTCCATTACTTTATTACTAATTTTGTAATTACATTTATGATGGGTAATTACAATGCTATTAAAAACATAACTGTAATTAAAAAACTACATCTAAATTGGCAAAAAAAGTTTTTATTTTCTAAATAGAAGGTTTTCTTTGTATTAGTTCATCTTCTTTTAAAAGTAGCATGTAGTTAAATCTGAAAATAATGAAAAAAACTTTCTTCCGTTTTTAAGTAAGTAGATTATTTTTTTTAGAAATTTAGTATATAACGAATATGCTAAGGATATTAGTAAATTCTACGTCAAACATAATGATACGCCTCCACATATCATGAAATGCATTTAAAATATTATAATTAGTACGTGGAAGACCAAGCTTTGCTCGTTAAAATAATATGAAAATGAAGTAAGAACAATCATGTGGCTATTTAACCCCCTTTCGATAAAATGGACAGCTCCACAGTAAAAGACACGTGACGTTGAAAGAAAAAGTTTCAAAATTATTATTAAGTAAAATTATTATTTTATTACACGTAAAAACGCACAGAATACGAATTTATTAAGAATAAAATAAAACAAAAATAAAGTAAGAACACTTCTAGATAAAAACCTTATACTTTAAATAAGTTTTTCCGAAGTCGAGATCTAGCTAAATCGCTTTCTCGCACCCGAAAACATTCACCCCATTTCATCAAAATCCTTAGACTCGTTTTCAAGATAATGATTAAAGAATTGTTGGCTTTAAAGTGTTTGATTTTCAAAGATTGTGGACTACTGAAATAACAGTTACAATAAAGGAATTTAGAAAATTATTAACAATAATAGCACTGTGATCTCTTACTTCATAACATAACATATGTGATTTGAAGTAATCAAAACCCCTTTTCAAGCTTTTGGCTTTTCAGGCTTTTCAGGCCTTCGTAGGACATGAAAGCCTCAGACACAGATCAAAAGGGCAGTGGAAATCAAAGGACTAATTCTCTCTTCGTCTTCAGTTACTCTCCGAGCTCGATAATCCTTTTTATCTGCTCACATTAAATTAAAAAGGAAAAATATAAGTATACATTAACAACTTCGGGGTCGTCCATTAATTACATGAGGTAAAAAGGGGAGAAGAGGGGTCCAGCAAAATCTCACCAAATCTTACCAAGGGGGAGGGGGGGTCAACGAAAATCTCACGTCAACTTTTTCATTCAGAGAATATACGTATTATAATAGATTACAACATTTTGTAATATTGACTTTTTGAACTTTTTTGATTTTTTGACTTTTTGAAATCTCACGTGAGGGGGGGGGGGGTCCCACCATATCTCACCAAACCTCACCAAGGGGTAGGGGGGGGGTCCAAATTTTTTAAAAAACACCTCACGTAGTTAATGGACGGCCCTTCCCACAATTAACAAATTTACAATGTTCTGTTCAGTCTATAATCTAAGAAGCAGAAACCATGATGGTCATACTTTTAAAATGCAACCTTGTTTTGAATTTAACATCTTGTCTTGATTATTTTCTTAGTCTCAATTATACTCATGGACAAAAAAATTAGCGCACCAAGAAATAATTGCGGGATCGTAACGAAACTTGCAATGAAGGTACA
Organism: Thereuonema tuberculata; assembly: GCA_023159025.1. Lineage (NCBI taxonomy): Eukaryota > Metazoa > Arthropoda > Chilopoda > Scutigeromorpha > Scutigeridae > Thereuonema > Thereuonema tuberculata. Next base: position 12,591,725 of record JAFIDM010001028.1, on the reverse strand, counting down.
TGTCGGGGAGATATGCAAATGATTAGAAATGCAGCGTGATTGCGCATTACGTATAGCCGGTAGAGGGCGTTGAACATCGTACTCTGTGGAGTATAAAACAGGTAACCAAAGCTTGTTTGAGTGTGCTGAATCATTTACAAAGGAAGAGCTGAGGTAGACATGCCATTACGCCGTGTTCGAAGACAGTATACGCAGTTGTCGCAGTTTGAGAGAGGGAGAATCGTCGGGATGATGGAAGCTTGGTGGTCAGCTAGGCGAGTAGCTCGTCAATTAGGCCGCTCTGATTGTGTTGTGAGGAGGTGTTGGGACCAGTGGACCCGAGAGATGTCATGTACACGAAGACCAGGCTCAGGACGCCCTCGACAGACCAGTCGTCGAGAAGACCGCCACATAGTCAGAAATGCACGCGTACAGCCAACTGCTTCATCGGCCGCCATCCAGGCACAGGTAGCACCTTCACTAGGGGCCGTTGTGTCTTCTCGAACCATATGAAGGCGCCTGGCTGAAGGACAGTTGGTATCACGGCGCCCATTACGTGTGCTGCCCTTGACGCCCACCCATCGACGCCTCCGTTTGGAGTTTTGCCGCGCACGAGGAAACTGGACTGCAGCGGAATGGAACCAGGTCGGCTTTAGCGACGAATCCAGATTCAATCTCGGCAGTGATGACAATCGTGTTCGTGTGTGGAGAGCCCGTGGTGAGCGCTTCAATCCTGCCTTTGCTGGTGTGATGGTATGGGGTGCCATTGCCTACAATACACGGTCACCCCTAGTATTGTTCCGTGGCACCATGACAGCCCAGCGGTATGTTCATGAAATCCTGCAACCACATGTGTTGCCACTCATGCAGCGGCTCCCAGGAGCCATTTTTCAACAAGACAATGCTCGGCCTCATACGGCAAGGGTGTCACAAGACTGTCTCCGCACTGTTACTACCCTTCCTCGGCCTGCCCGATCCCCAGATTTGTCTCCAATCGAGCATATCTGGGATCATTTGGGACGACGAGTTGGGCATCCCACGAGTTTGAACGAACTAGAGGCAAGGTTACAGCAAATATGGAACGAAATGTCTCAAGACATCATACAGAACTTGTATGACTCAATGCCCGATCCTATCGCATCGTGCATTCGCGCTAGAGGGGGTCCAACGCAGTATTAACTCCTCCGTTCTTTTGCCTTTTTCTCTGAAATAAATTATCCTTTTTCTTTGATTTTCTAATCATTTACTTATATCAAAGTAGTCATTACGTATGTAAATTTTCGTTTCATTTTGACGACTCCTTCTTGGTTCGCTAATTTTTTTGTCCATGAGTGTAAATACGTTTTGAATGAAGAACGTTGAAGAATTATTTTACAGAGAAATAATTTAAATTCAATATTAACAGTTTTTACTACGTCTAATTATCTCATTTCTCTTTTATTTAGATATTGTTTTTAAGTTTGAGTATGGGTACATTACGTATATGCGCCTCATACTGAAAAAGGTCAACAATTCCTGTGATTATACTGGCATCAAAGTAAGTTTTACCATATTACAAAGATTTAATGTCCTCAAATGAATATTAGTTAATTTCTAAATAATGAAATGGAAAAGCAATTTAAAAATAAATGAAAACAAAACATTAGGAAAAATGCATAGAAATTAATTTCTCTTTTTACTCAATCATTAATTTTGATATTTGTATTTACATGGTAATCCTTGAAGATTCGAGTTCATTCTCCTGCTGATTCTTTACGCCACACCGTTAGTCGCCAGAGTTTACAGCTGTTCGTAGGAATCTACGCTGATCTGATAGTGGACTACCAGAAGGTGAGTAGAACGAATTCTAATTTAAATATTAATTTAACTATGAATTGCACAACTATCATTAAAACATATAAACAACTTCAGAAAGGTTCTGCTAAGAACTGAGTACAATGAAACAGAAGTATTTGAATGCCAATTTGAAAAAAAAAAAAAAAGCAATTTTTATCCTGATTCTTTTTCTTATCTGCTACCAATTTGTAGCAACTAAGGCTACAATTTTCTATGATAATTAACTTTTTGAGTTGTGATTGTAATACAAATAGATAAATAAACATAACGACGAGCTGATAAATTGTATTTAAAAGTGTGTGTTCTTAATTATATCTTGATAACGCAGAAATATTAAACAAAGATAAAAAATGAATTTCACAGATACTTATTACGATTCATATTCTTAACGAAATGCAATTCATATGATCAACTTCTTTAAATAGTATGTTGCCAAATTCACTATTTCAGATACATATCAAAACATCAGTCGAATCGTTCTTCGTCACAATATATTAAATATATTGAATATACTAACACGACACTTCAAGATATAACAGTAATATTTCTATTAAAATTTCTATTAACAAGTATTACAATCACTAGAAAAAGGAGACCTTTCTTAATGAGAAAGACTAAGTATTATTAAGTAGTTTAAGTAAAAACAAAAGAAGGAGTGGCTATTTATAACAAAAAAAATTCATTAAATAAAGAAATTTATTAAATAAACAGAAACAGTAAAAGAATTTAGATAATAAATGACGATATAGGTTTGGTGTGAATCTGTTGCAGTCGTTTGTCGTAGTTCTTCAATTCGAGAGGGTCATCAGAAATTTATTTAATAAGTTCTTCTTGAGTTGGAGATGTTTCTGATATACCGATAGTTTGGTCCCCACACTGAAAGTCATTTCATGTCTAAATATTACCTTTTCTTGTTTCATATGTGTTTATTTCAATAAAGGACTTATTCGAAATGTACTTTGATTTCTTGATCTCCGAAAGTTGCTTTTCTCTAACGGCTTAAGTTTACAGGAGAATGGAGAATTAGAACTTTTGAATAAATATCAGAAACCAGATATACTTATAGAGCAAGAATTAGATGGATAGGTCATGTAGAAAGAATGGATGACGAAAGGATAACAAGAAGGTCTTGTACGGGAGGATTGACGGAAGACGAACAAGAGAAAGGCCCAGATTTAGATGGTTAGATGAAGTTGAGGGAGATCTCATGGCAATGAATGTTAGAAGTTGGAGATGTGCAGCCAACGACAGAAAACAATAGATTAATGTTGTGAAGGAGGCTAAGGTTCTGCAAGGACTATAACGCCAAAGAAGAAGAATTCTGATTAGTAATAACAAATAGGTTATTAAACATAAACATTTAATAACATAAATATTCAAATTATACTATCTCGTACTCTATCACTTTGTATATAATGTTTCGCTAGAAAAAAATTGAAATAGATGTAAATTATATTTTTCAAGCTACATAGATTTTTATCCGCCAAACACAATTTCATTTCAGATGTAAATAGATAATCACCACTCTTTTCTTTATTAACAACACCGGTATTAAATATATTGCTTTAAAAAAGCTTGTCTTAAGCCCATTGCACATGGATCCGAAAATCAGTCGGTCGAATCCAGGTTCAATGGGCTGAAGGGTAACGTTTGAGACCAAAATTATCGTATTGAAAGGAAAAAAGGTAAGGTGAATGAGAGTATTTTGGAACACAATTTAAAAATAGGGTGATGCAGTCCAAAATTTACATATTCAAAACACCCTCATTCACCTTACCTGTTTTCATTTCGATATGATAATTTTGGTCTCAAACGCTCCCTTTAAGCCCATTACACATGGATCCCACCGACCGATTTTCGGATCCATGTGCAATGGGCTGTATTCCATTGCTCTACATATGGGTTACTGAGCAATGTTGATTCCAATATCATACCAATATAAGTAATTTCTCATCTCATCTGGTATCTATCGTCATCGAAATGAAATCCAGAGAGATTACCAAAGGAGAACTAAGTTATTGGTTTTTTTTTTAAAAAAAAAAATAGCAATGTTACTGTCAGTTGTTTAGTAGCAACAACGAAGAATTGAAAAGAGATTGTTTTGATACTAAGAAGGCAATAAGCATTAAGGGAGTCTATCTATTTAGAATATGATAAGATACTAAATAGAGAATAAATGTGATCAGAATCTAAATAAAGAGGAAATATGAATAAATAAAGAGTAAATGTGATAAAATCTAAATACGGAGTAAAAAAGGATGTAGCGACTATACAAACAACTGAACATAATTTTGTGGTAAATTTAAGGGCGGCCCATAATATTATAAAAAATTCAAAAATAAGAACAAAAAAGGAAGTACAATAGCGTAAAGGAAAAAAACTTTTTAGGAAAAAAATAAAAAAAATTTAAGAAAATAAGAAAAACAAAAAACAATCCACGCGGACATTGAGAAAAAAAAAGTAAGATACGGGTTTGAACTGACAAGCTTCAGCGTACGAGTCCGTTTGTCGATCCGACCTTTCGTTCGAGACTTTTTAGGAGGGTACAATGACAACAATATGAAATATCTCAAACGTCCCATTTCTACAGTGTTTGGTCGTCTGAACACGATGGTGAATCCGTTTGCCGATCCGACTTTCCGTTCGGGAGTTGTTAGGGGTGGACAGACACAGACGGACGGACGGACGGGACAAACGCAAATAGCTCCGATTTTTCTGTCGCTATCGCAATAGCACCCAAATGGGTCGCTAATAAGTTTTTCTTAAATTAATAGCAAGCTTTATAAATCCATTTCTGAAAATTGAAATATCTTGTGGGTTTTTTTTGTTGTCTTAAGGTTATCCAAATATCTACACCTGAAAACCCTTGCATCGATGAAAAGGAACATAATTATTGTATCGACAAGTGTTTAGACGAAAAACTGAACAGAGAACTCAATTGCAGGTAAAAGAATAACAAACTTCTATCTTTCTTTTGTGATTTTAACTTCTTCTTAATAACATTGCCAAATATTAGAAATGACAAGATTGCATTATTTACTATCAATGTAATTTTTTAAAATGAAAACATCTCGAATAACTTAAACAAAAACTTGTAAATAATAATTGAACACTAAAAAA
>JAFIDM010001028.1:12546767-12580855 GCA_023159025.1 Thereuonema tuberculata | reverse complement strand
TAAGTAATCAAGTTAACTAAATGTGTTTTTTTTTTTTTTTTTTTTAAATAAGACATTTTTCTTTAAAGCCGTTGAAAAATTTAAATATCGTATTAACACTTACCATTCTTTTTCTTTAAGGTCCTGACAAGCAAATGGAGGCGACTGCAAACCTTTTATTTCTTTTATATATTTCTTTTATCAACGCTCCCAAAATTCTGAACATTTAAAAATGAATTTGTGCAGTATCTGAGATTTCTATTTCTTGTTTTTAATTTTCAAAATATTATGCAATTCATTAAATTAAAATTCAAATTAACAGACAATTTTGGGGAGTTTTTTCGAGGTAGTATTCGGTATTTTCAACTCAAAAAAGTTTGATGAAAACCTGAAATGATAAAAAAAAATTGTAAAATAATGATTTGTATTTAAAATTACTGCCATATTATTAGTGCAGTAGTTAATTTTTAAAGAAAATAATTTAATCCCATACAATTTAAAAAAAAAAACAAACACAATTTTTATATTTTTTTTTTAAATTAACTGATGCACTAATAACAAATATTTTAAATAGAAATCATTATTTTGCAATTTTTTTTTATCATTTCAGGCTTTTGTCAAGTATTTTTAATAGGAAAATACTGAGCAATAGCTCGAAAGCATCCCAAAAATTGACTGTTGTTAAATTTAATTTAGTTAATTGCAGAATATTTTGAAAATTAAAAACAAGCAAATATAATTCCCAGATGCTGCACAAGTTCATATTTCAGTCTTCAGAATTTTAGATGAATTGGAAAAAGAAATATATAAAAATAAATAAAAATTTATTTATTTATTTATTTAACTTAAATGGAGTTAAATAAAGTAACTCCATTTTGATTATTTACATAGATCTTTAAAAAGCCTTTGATAGCCTAGATCATAATATATTAATGCAGGAATTAAATAGTATTGGAATAAGAGGTCCAATGTTTAAAATAATAAAAAATTATTTAAAAAAAAAGGAAATTCAAAATCGAATTAGATAACAATTTAAGCAAAATATATAACTTAAAAAAAGGTGTACCACAAGGGTATAATTTAGGTCCAATATTATTCTTAATATATATTAATACAATTTTTAAAACTTCTGTAAATTCAAATATTTTAGCTTATGCTGATGATTTATTATTGATAAACACAAATAATAATTTTTCTATAGCACAAGAACAAATTCAAAATGATTTAACAAATATTATTAAATGGACGCGTGATTACAAATTAGAAATCAATAAGAATAAAACCAAATATATGATAATTAATCCAAAAAATAAAAAAATAATTATAGTACTCCAAATAAAATTCCATGACTTCAAATGTCTACAAAAAGATACAAAAGATTTGATAAACTGTAATTGTGAAAATTTGGAAATTATAAACAATCATAAATATCTTGGTCTATTTATAAATAATAAATGTACATGGTATACACATTACACTTATATATCAAAAAGATTGAATCAATTGTCATATATTTTTTATTGTATTAAGAACATTTTTTTCAGTAAAAACTAAAATTGTAATATATATGGCCTATATTGACTCATTAATAAATTACAGCATTGAGAACTGGATTCATATTAATAAAAATGAATTAAAAAATATTAATAGAATTCTAAAAATGATAATAAATTTAATTTTTCCTAATTTTGACAAACTCCAAATTGATCAACAAAACTTAATTCTAATTAATAACAAAATATTATTTCCACAACAAAAAGTCATATTTAATTTTGATTTTACAAAATTATTATAAATTATGTTTTAATAAACAAGTTAATAATACATATAATACAAGAAGTACTAATTTATATATAAAACTAGCCTTTGATAATCCAAAAAATAATTTTGGACTTAGAATTAAAAGTAGAATTATCAATAAAATATTTGATCAATTCTCAAATGATTTAAAAAATACTGAAAAAATATCTACTTTAAAAAAGATAATATATATATAGCCATGCCGGCGTGGTCGTGCGGTCTCAGGCGTAGGTCTGCCGTGAGGTCAGTGTGCCGGTACCCTGGTTCAAATCCCGGTCGAGATCATGGATGGTTCAATTTCCTTTCCTGTGTTGTCTTCTTCACTTTCTCTTCGGTCTGACGTCATTCCCTAATGGCGTCCTGGAGAAGGCAACGGGAAACCACTTCAGTATCTGTTCCCTTGTATAGCTACGGCTTCTCCTAGAGTCGCCCTTCGGGGTCACTTGGGTTCCGTAGACTTGAACCAATCTCCGGATTGACCTACCATGGTATGGCATAGAAGGATAATACTTGGTAAAATTATATGGGTCAATTAGTATCTTTAATACTATTCATTAATTTACTAATGGTTATTTATTGAAAATATTTTTGATTTTCACTTGAGTTATGGTTTTATTTGTATTTTAGTTTATTTTTATATAAAATACTGTTTCTAAATTTTGTTATACTGTACTTTCACTTTTAACATCTTGAGATATTATTATAGTTCTTATCTGTTTTTTTTTTATTTATAAGATTATCTTTGTACAACTCCCAGCACCTACATAACAGGTATATTTACGTAGTAGGACTGCAATGTACTATTATTAATAATAATAAAATAAATAAATAAATAAATAAATAAAAGGTTTGCAGTCGCCTGCATTTGCTTGAGTCAGAACCTTAAATGTTACGATCACGCAGATCAATTTTTCCTAAACTTTAATAATTTAATAAATTAATAAGCTTTTCCACAAATATTTATATAATTCCACAAATATATATATATAATTGTTACTATATGTAAGAATATATATATATATATAGAAACAATTCATTTTGCCAACTGTGTTAACTAAAGATATCTAAACATTAGTATTGCGTTTGTTCTAAAAATAATTGTAATAAATTGTTCAATAAATGTTAGTTCAGTTTTACTGGTCTTATATAACTTTTATTTTATTTGTTTTTCCTACACATATTGTACATGATTTGTTGTAATATTAGATAGGGTTTTTTTCAAATTACTGTAGGTATTTATTAATAAAAATAGCAAGGATGAAAAAGAAAATAATAGAAGCAATTATTAAGGGAAGAAATATTTTAACTGTAGTCATGCGGAAATATCTCGTCAGGAACCTCCAAATAAAAAATTGGAAACATAAAAATCAAGTCTCTGTGCAATAATGTCTAAACATGTCTAAACAAGACACGAAAAAAGAAGAAAATCGTTGGTTATGGATTACTAACTCCATTTATGCTCAGCGACCTCTATTGCAAAGCATCGAAACTATTTTCTACATATCTGCAAAGCAAAGTAGAAGAGAACAAGATTTCGATATTTTTTTTATTCTTTGCATCTTTAACGTACCTATGTATTATTATTTTTATATTACTCAAATTTTTATAAATAGAATCATATCCAAAAGTGGCTTCGGACAAGGATAAGGAAATGCTGGGCGAGAAACAAATTCGTTGGAACAGCAGGTCTTACCTAGTAATTCAGAAATACATATTCCATCACCCTAACTCTTAAACTAGAGGAAATGTTCAAAATTATACATCTAGCTTGGCTGTGCAGGCCTTACAGTAACCTGTTCTTATAACGCCGCCATATTGCTTCTGCACAAACGATTTCCAGAATCAACTAAGTGATCAATTAAATTTCTTATTTGGAGATTCTTTTTTCTCTAAATGCCCCCTGTAATTACAAGAATAGTATTTACCTGTCCAGAAATTACTTTATTATGATGACTGTTCTTGTGGCGCCTTTAATTTCAAAAAAAAAGTCCTAAATCCAAAATGAAGGAAATAACGGAGCTAAGTGTAATGAAATTAAACTTTTTGTTTTTCTTTCTTTCACTAAAGAGCTTTTATCACGGAAGTTCATGTTTTGCTCTGAACAGGCTTTTGTGAATATAATAAATTTAGCAAATGATTCAGTAAGCTAATCAAACAATACGTCTTTTTGATATTTATTTGAAAGCTAGAGACATAAATTCAGTTGGTTATTTGGCGAAGCCATCGTAACTTATAGTACTTCCTTTAGACGTCTAAATCGATATATGTATTTGTAATTTAAACCTGCAGATTGTAATCGGCATTAAGAATACTTTCAAGTACACTGTATAATACAAAAGAATATTCTATAGTCTTCACTCTGAAAATAAAATTTTATGTGTAATTTGTTTTGTTTTTTTTTTGTTTATTTCTTTTTTTCTTATATATTTGAATAGATGCTATCGTTATTCTGAATGGCATCATTTCAATCATTACAAGAAATAACTCGGAATTTATATTATAATGTTAAATTAGGAACATAACGTAACATAGAATAGGTTACTTGGGGGAAAAAGACATAAATACCGCAAATTTATTATATTGATTTTGATTTAACAACAACAACAAAAAAAATGAGAAAATATTCATTTGTCCTAGATCATTAAGGTCCGATATATAAAATATTTATGATGAAATCTATTTTTTTTGTTAGCGTAAATCATTTTATAAAAGCATACGTAGCACACCCACAATCCACGACTAGCGACATTTTACAAAGTCTACAGAGATATTTGGATGTTCCGATGGACAGTGTCGCGCTGCGTCAGGTTTGTTGCCCAACCGTCCGTTGCGACGGCTACCCTTACAGCGAGCCATCGTCGTCCTGTATCTCGTCTGTATCTGAAAATTAAATCATTTGTTTTGCACCTATTTGGCTATCTATGCACGCAATTTGGTCTGTTTTTGAGCATCCCTTTATGGTGTGGCAGAGTATAATTCTCTTTGTAATATTTAATTTCCTAAAGAAGTTGAGGGCTATACTTCCATGAAATATCGATTCAGTGAATGGGTTTTGTTTTGTTTTTTGAAAAAGAAAATATGTTTTTGTATTTATTTTAATTTTCATGAAGAACTTAATAATCCAAATAAAGTTAGACATATGATTAATGTCTTAACTTTAAACTTCAGAAAATATCTTCTCTGTCATCAGAACAAGAAGCGTAATAAAGAATGATTTATGGTCGTGGTTATTTCTTGTCAAGCTCACCGAGAAAATGAATAATTTAAGGCAATGCAGAATTCAGAATTTCACCTCACAATGTCTTCTGAAGAGATCACTGCTGTAGATAAACTTAAATTCGCATCCGTTTAATAAGTTTCAATTGTATTGCCTATCGATTACTTTAAGGTCTTTTCAATTTTGAGCGTAAATATTCAATTTTGGAAACATATTTCTAAACTTTTATATTCCATTCTTTATTATTTCTATTTTTATTTTTATAAACTTATTGTAGTTATATCTTATCTATTAATCGTTTGATTACAAAAATTCGAAAATACTTCGAAATAAATTGAAATATTTATTACATTCAACAGAATTTAATATTTTTCTATTGAAATCTATAAAATGGTGAGACTGGATTTATTCAACACATCATGTGATCATCATGTGTCTAAAATCAACAGTGAAGAAATTATAAACAAATTTTTCTGAATCATTCTAAGAGGTATGATAGTTTTTTTTTTCAATTTTCTTATGTAGTAGCTTAATAGTTGCATTTACGATTTCTTTTTCGATTTCTAACAAATTTCTTAGAACTTCAGTTTTAAGTCATGAGACATAATATTAAAAATATTTGAGCCATATCCGATCGGAATCTGGGACGGCCGTTTCGTCCTCGTAGTTGACTGATCAACCAGACCAACTCCCTGATGACTAACAGAAAGTGGAAAAGTGGTAGGGAAACCACTCTCGCACCCGAAAGTGGCCTCCCTCCAAAAGAAGGCACAATCAAAAAACCAAAACAAAAAACAAAGCATCAATTCCTGGCCTGCGAGACCGTAGGGCGCAAAGGAATTTGAGAACGCAAAAAACCATGGCTGCCTCCAATCCTGTTACTTGAAAACAAAATTTAACGTGCCATCAAAAGAATATAAAAGAATAAATTAATGAGATAGAAAATTTAAAATACGAAGCCAGTATCAGTTGGTCTGGATGCCGTTTTGTTCTCGTTGTGGACTCATCAGCCAATTCCCCGACGATTAGCTCAAACAGTTCAAAAGTAACAGGGAAACCACTCTTAGTTTTTCCTTTATTCAATCCTTCTTCTTGCCTGGAACGGCCGTTTTCGGTGAGATAATTTTAATTTTGTATCTCATTACACTAGACGCTCGCTAATCCGGCACGTTCGGGACTTCGGCAGTACCGGATTACCGAAAATGCCGGATTACTGAACGCAGTCTAAAAATAGCCGTTATTGCGAGGATAGCGGAAATCCCGCTAAAATAGAGAGTCAAAAGGGCTATTAATAGGTATCAGGCCATTTTTCCGTGTTCTATTGTGATTTCTCTGATTTCGGTAGTGATGGAAAATGTTTAAAACAAAACAACAAAATATATTTTTATGTAGTATTACATTTTAAGCCCGGAAGGCTTATTCAGTGTAATAAAAACCCTTAGACCGATGCCGGATTATTGAATGTGCCGGATTATCGGATGCCGGATTAGCGGGGTTTTACTGTAATTTATTCTTTTATATTCATTTGGTGGCTCGTTAAATTTTAACGTGAAATTCTTGTAATTAATAAAGCAAGTGACCAAAAACGCAAGGAAAACAAACATCGACTCAATTAATCATTAATTAGACATTAATTGGGAAACAATTCTGGTTTGACCACAATTAATGTAGAAAAATATTGTAGAAATAAATCGAGTACAAAATTATCGAAAGGCCAGTATAACAGTAAAAGAACTAGCTTTATATCGAAATTGAGAAAGATAGTTGAGATTTATCAAGAATCTCTTTTCAAACATTCTTAAATTTCAAGAAAAATTAAAAAAAAAAAATTTGTGCAAGAAATAGCATTTTAAAATATTTTCTTACAAAATATCAAAATGCGTTGATTTGAAATAGTAACAATGTATTTAAAAAACAATGCAATTGAAACGTATAGTAAGTAATGAAAATTAAGATAATCTTCAATACCTTTAAATTAAAGCAACAATGTTCATCCAACATAGTAAGTAATGAAAATTAAGATAATCTTCAATACCTTTAAATTAAAGCAACAATGTTCATCGAACATATTGATTAATCTAAAGCACGGCTGTCAGTTTTGTAAGATTTTAAAATTTGTTTTTTCAGCTACGTTAACCGATTCCCGGATTAGTACCAAGAAATAATATTAATAATCTTTTCGGAAACGGAACGTTTTTGGTCACTTTACATTGGGATGTACAATATAAAAAAATAAATATATAAAAATCCTACTTTATATTTTATTTCCTCAGTAAATTTCAAGTATTTTTATAAATTTCAAGCGATTGGTAATATAACGCTTCAGGATCTTGGGTCATACAGAATTTCCGGTTCCTATTTCTTGCTTCCAATAATTTATTTGTTTCCTCTTACAATCATTAATTTATTTCCTCTTACAATCATTAATTTATTTCCTCTTACAATCATTTATTAGCAATAAATGTTACAACCATAATGTTCATTACTTTTAGTTCATCTGAATTACGAGTTTTTCCATAAGAACTCCTCAATCATGATTTTTTATTGTGGACATTAATCGTTACATTCTGTTATAATGTTTATTCCTCACTCTACTCCCAAGTAATGGACCACTACTTCCAATTTATTTTAGTATATTTTTTTTTATAATGGTGCGTTGCTCAAAAGTTCTTCAAATGCTTATGCTTCAAAATAATCGACATTTGCATAAGGCTCATAACGATGAAGAATTTGTCCTGAGATACTGCTTCACTGTCTTCTGATGATTTGATGTCGTTAGAACTTTGAACAAGCTAAAGCTCAGAAAGCTTGTGAGCAAAACAAAAGTCGTCTGGTATGAAATTGGGAGAGGAGGAAGATGTTTGATGGCCGTGATCATTTTATTTATCAAAAACTGCTTCACTTTGAGAGAACTTAGCTCGTTGTCCCGAAGAGAATTGTTTTTGAACTACTCCATTCTCCCACTCAAAGCCTGCAATCGTTCAAACATACTACAGTAGACGCCACTGTTATCTTCTATTTTAGAATGAATCTTCTGAAATCGAAGAAAACAATCAGCAGATGCCAAATTCTTAGAATTGGCTTGAATTAGTATTTCTGCCTTTTGATCTCGAATTCGTCTAAAGTGTCAAAGATACAAATATATGACACAAAATTTGCAGCGAAGCTTGCATTTCAATAAATCGTTAACGAACTCATTCAATATCATTAAATCAATCGTTGATTATCCAAAGAGTCGGCGATCGTTCGAACAGTTGTTTTTATTGCATTTAGAAGATATTGACTATTTCTACATTCTCAGATGGCTTCGTCTTCAATTATTTCCCGACGGTTACAGATGGCGGATACCAGTCGAACATAAGACAATAACTTCCACGAATTCTTTAAACATCCTACCACTACAATGATGGTTCGTCTACAAAATTCTGACAAATCAGAAATCGACTGAAGTTATATTAAATAGCGTATCAAAGAGTATGTTAAAGCAGTGCCACATAATATACTGCTTTCTAAAATAGCATTTACGGTTCATATACGATAAAAGCAGTCGAAAGTTAAAATTTTAATAAAGGCTCAATATCTGTTAATCACAAAATTTTAACAAAATTTTAATCTTCATCAACTTACACAGAGTTAGAGATGAATAACATTTTTATAATTCTGTTTTTATGTTTGTTATTGTTTTAAGAGTGAATTTTAACTTCTTTTCCTAAAATCTTGGAAATCTTTAACTATAATATAACAATAATAATAATAATTTTATTATACTTGATCTGGGTGTTAGCCCTTTACAAGTTTAGAATCTTCCACCTTTTTTCTTTTACATTGTTAGTAATAAATTTCATTTTTGTTTATATTTATAACTACAAATAAGATTATTAACAAAAACAATATCCTTTTTACAATATAATATTAACAACATAAGTAATAGTAACAATATTACCCTATAAATTTATTTACACATCTTATTTATTCTTTATTTTCTATTTTCTCTAAAAATAATTTAATATATTTACATAATTCCTTATTAATTCTGTTTTGATTCAGTTGTGTAATCCACCATCCACCCCTATTGGAGATTTTTTCAGTTTCTAGCATCTTTCTTTCTTCTTTCATTTTTTCACATTCAAAAATTATATGGTTCCAATCTTCTAGTCTATTGCATCCTAATCTACAATTCCTTTCTTCTTTAGTTAACCAGTATTTAACCGACTTCCAAATACTATCACATCTAATTTTAATGTATATTTCTCTCCAATAGGAGTGGATCATGTTTTACATAAATAACTGGCCCCTTCAATTTGAACATCTAAATTACCATAGTAATTATTATATTTCGATTTTTGTATTTTATTGTAATTACATTGCATATTTATTTCTATATTAGTTTTTTAATAATTATTGTTTTACATTCCATCCAATTTTGATCATCCATTATCCTTTCCAATTCTATCCGTAATCCTACTTCATTAAATATTTTTTCAATCTCATTTATATAATTACACTTATTCCCCTTCTTTGCATTTTCTACCATGTTCTCTAAAATTATCTTTGGTTCTCTATCTTCGTTATGTTTCACAATTTTGGTTACATAGTCTATACTCCTTAACAAATGACATTTTTAACCATACTGTTAAACATATACAGTAAAACCCCGTTATTACGCTCGTCAAAGGACCATGACCTATAAGCGTAATAAGCGGGATAGCGCTATAGACGGGAAATGATTTATGAGATGGGGAAAGATTTAGACACCATTTTACAAGAAACATACTTGATTCTGCAATAGTAATAGTGCAAATATGAGCTTATTTCCTATTGAAAAAATCTTTGATTGTGGTTTGTCGTGTGTGTGTGTGTGCTACTGTTATGGATTATGACATTTTCAATGGGTTCAAGTAACTATTAACATCAATTGATACACCACTAGGAGCAACACTAATATATTTTCGGAGCAGATTTAGTGCACTGCCCGCTATTTCACGCACCTTTTCTTGAATCATTGGGCCACTTAATGGCACTGATGCATCACGGGACTGATGAATCCATTCAATTAGAATTTCCTCGGCATCTTCATATTTTCCACACTTTACTTTTTTACATTTGCAACCACCCTTGGTAATTCCATTCTTATTTTTTGTTATTGTTCTCAGACTGGATGACGGAATTCCTAGAGATTCTGCGAAATCCTTCTGACTTAGTGTAGAATTCTCGTCGTAATTACGGAGAATCTGCAATTTTTCACTTATAGAAAGGGATTTCCGCTTCGACATTTTGCACTAACTTACTTTATCATAGACCCGCACTTCAAAGAGTTCAAAGATTCCCTCCTACCAGGGAAAGAAAAGAATCTTTACTGTGTTACATTTCTTTTCGATACAAAATTTCCGATATAAAAAAAGCGCTACAAGCGGGATTTGAAGCGTTATAAGAGGGTAAAAATATACAGAGTTACATAGAAAATTCCAGGGACCGTACGAAAGGAGCGTAAAGAACGGGATAGTGCTATAAGCGGGAGCGTAATAACGGGGTTTTACTGTATTTTATTTTTTTTCCAATCATTTATTTTTGCTCTTTTGATTAATTTTATTAATTCCCAAGTTGCTGCTATTCCTTTTTCTTTTCTATATTTTATATTTACATTATTGCTATTTTGTGAGGTGAACCATTTTCCTAAATATTAATATTTATTTGTTACTTCGATCTCTTCATTTTTCCACATCCATTTTTCTAATTTTGCTTTCTTTCCACCATTTCTAAAAATAATAATTTTCGTTTTCTCTAGATTAATGTTTAGACAGTATTCGTTTACAAATTCTTGTAAAACTTTAATCATTCGATTAAGTTCTACTTGAGTTTCTGCCAATATTACCAAATCATCTGCATACATAAGACTAAATACTCTCTCGTTTTTAAATTTGATACCTCCCCATCCTTCTTCTTTTAACTTTAATTCTAAGTTATTTATCATCACTGAAAATAGAATGGGACTCATACTACATCCTTGTCCTACTCCTTTTGTAATAAATGCTTCCCTTCCTCCTACATTATTTCCAACATTTATTCTAGTATCCTCATATATATTTTTCATCATTCTTAACATTTTTCCTTTTATTCCTACTTTGACTAATCCTTTCATTAATATATTCCTATCTACACTGTCGAAGGCAGTTTTAAAGTCAATAAACATTGCAAAAAGTTTTTTTTTCCTTTTAACCATTAATTTTAAGTCTTTAAGAGCATTTAAAATAAATATGTTATCTTGAGTTGAGTAATTTTTTTTCTAAAACCTGCCTGATTTTCTACAATTATG
Source organism: Thereuonema tuberculata (assembly GCA_023159025.1). Lineage (NCBI taxonomy): Eukaryota > Metazoa > Arthropoda > Chilopoda > Scutigeromorpha > Scutigeridae > Thereuonema > Thereuonema tuberculata. Next base: position 12,569,546 of record JAFIDM010001028.1, on the reverse strand, counting down.
TTATTATTTTCAAACCATTTCTCCAATCTATTTTTTTTTAATTTCTGTAAAAATTTTAAAGGATATATTTAGAAGCGTGATGCCTCTATAGTTTTTTGGTTCACTTTTAATTCCTTTTTTATATAAATGTATTATTTTTCCATTTCTCCATCTCTCTGGAATTTTTTCTATTTTCCATATCTTTTTATACCAATTTAACATCCATTCTATTAAGTCATTAGGTGCATTGTTTATCCATTCATTTCTAATTCCATCTAGGCCTGGTGATTTGTCTTTTTTTAATTTTTTTACTACTAAATTTAATTCAATTTTCTCTATTTGATCATCAAGGGGATTATTCTCTATTTCTCTGCTAATCGTTTCTAACCTTTCATACTTTTTTTTTACTTTTCTTTTTCTTCTACTACCCACTTTACATTTATTTTTGCCCAGGAACCCTCTAGTAATTTAAGAAAATGTTCTTCCATTTCATCTTTTTCCATATAATCGAGATAATTTGTAAATATCGACCTATTTCTGAACTTTTTAATTAACTCCCAAAATTCTATTCCCGTTTTTATTCCTATAAATTTATTTGTTAGTTCTTCATTGTATCTTAATTTTTTTTCTTTACAGATATTTCTATATATTCTTTTATCTTCTGGATATTCTAATCTTAATCTATCTTCATTATATTTTCTAAAATTTTTTAAATTAAATTTAAATCTAATTTAAAATTAGATATATATTTTAATAAAGAAAATGGGAAGTTATACAAATCTGTAATAATGAATTATATGGAAAGTTTAGAGCAAAATGAAGATGTAAACGAGATGTACAAGAATTTTAAAGACACATTAGAAAAAGGAATAACCAAAACTAAAGAAAAAGAAAACAAAACAAGAAAAGGGAACAGAAACATAAGTTGGTTTGCCAATGAATGTAAGGAGAAAAAAAAGAAAGTAAAAAGTAGTCTTAGAAATTTTAGAAAATATAATGAAGATAGATTAAGATTGGAAATCTTTAACTATATTCAGCAATAGTGGCGTACCCTTGGGGGAGGGGGCCCAAGGGGGCTAAAGCCCCCCCTCCCTCCCGAACCCAAAAATAAATAAAGAAAAAGATAAGAAAAAAGAAAGAAATAAAAACGAGAAGAAAACGAGAAGAACGCCTTTATTAAAGCAGTGACGTGTCTGTATCTTATTATTTTGGAAAATGATCTTGGAAAAAATATATTTTTAAGTAGGCCTACATTTGAATGAACTTTTTACAACATCCTTTAACCTATTCCCCTTAATGTTAATCGTAATGTTAGTTGCGCCACTGTTCACCAAGTATTTATTTAAAGATTACAGAAAATTATTCAAAACTCTTCTTCAATTGATTACATCAATTTTTTTTTAAATTTAAAAGTATTGAATTGCTTGATTAAAAATATACATCACTGACATAAGTGTTGTATCTAATTCAAGAAACTTTAGATGAGAATTTTTATCATTCAAAGATTTTTTTAAACTGAACACTGATTTTTGAGGTCTTCAAGATATCTTATTTGTATATCTCTTTTTTTTTCTTTCTCCATTCTCTGACAATCTTCTCTTTGGAAAATAAAAATCATGCACTGGATGTTCATTCACAAAATGATTCTATTATTATCTTATTTATTTTCTTGATATCACTGTAGTGAATAGCCGTGCCGGCGTTGTCGTGCGATCTAAGGCGGCGGTCTGCCGTGAGGCCAATGTGCCGGTATCCGGGTTCAAATCCCGGTTGAGAGCATGAATGTTTCAATTTCCTTTCCTGTGATGTCAGCCTCTTCTTCACTTTCTCTTCGGTCTGACGTCATTCCGTAATGGCGTCTTGGAGAAGGCAGCGGGAATCCACTCCAATATCTGTTCCCTTGTATAGTTACGGCTTCTCCTAGGGGTCGTCCTTCGGGGGGTCACTAGGATTCCATAGACTTGAACCAATCTTCGGATTGAATGGTATGGTACTGTAGTGAATACCACAATGACGGAAGTGTTTGTATTCTAAAGGCAATTCATTTCTTCCCGATATCATGCAACTATGCAATCTGTCTAGATTTTTTTTTAAAATTTTTAGAATCTTTAGCACACTCAAGATATACAAGATATCTTTAGCACACTACATATTTTAAGAGAAAAATGAACCAGCATTTGAGGTATCGCATACTAAAACAAAAGCAACAAATAAAAGAAATATTATTAATATACAACTATATATATTGTAACATGACGCATAATTTTTCAAATACAGGAATTGTAAATAATTTTAAGATTTAAAGTTAAAAAAATAATAATATTTTTTTTTGTGATTGTTATGTTTTAAGAATATTTAAGAAGTTGTAAAGTACGAAAGCTTTAGTTTAATTAAGTGAGAAATAGAATTTAGCTTAGATTTAATTAATTTAATTAAATTTTAAGTTCATGGAATGCGATGGTTGGTATGACTCATTCGCACCTGCAGAGATTCAGTTTCAGGAATTCTAAAGGTCAGCGCTTCCATAAAAGGAGATGTCCAATGCCGTAATTTCATTGACAGATTAGCGATTACGTCATGTCAAGGCGATAGCTCATTTGACTTTATGTCATTTTCCATATTTGGAAAGATTTTAATTTCCTTAATTGTGATTCGTTTAAAGAAAAATAAAAGAACTTGTGATTACGTCAAAAGGGATATAAAACGCCGTGCAGAGCTATTATCTGTCTCTTATCGCAGGCATTCCTTATATCGACCATGGACGGTAGCTTAGGCTGTGTTAAAGCAAGAGTTATTATAGCTTAGGTGGGCAACTGCTTGGATAGCCCTACATTAACCGTCGCCTGCAGCCAAGTCCGTCAGAAAGGTAAATCCTCCCATGCGAATCTCCGAAGCGGTAATTTCAAACCTTAGATATCTGCTAGCCATGAGACTTAGCCAGATTAGTTCCCAGTGTTAATTATTAGTAACAATAATTCAACAGTGCTATGAATAGTGTTAGTGCCTAGGAACAGGGATTTGGAATTTACTTCGCCGCAAAACGCGAGTGTCTCTTCGCATTTAGTAATTGGATTACCCTGAAAGGATTAAGTTCAACCCTAACGTTAAAGTGCCGCCATAGCGATAGTGCATAAAAAGAATTAAAATTAAAAGAAAATTGTGACGACGACATAATGAGAAAATATCAGAGGAGTAGAGTAAACTAACTTGACCAGAGCTTTCGTATTGTTAGTAAGCGTCTTCAATTAATAACTACGCTACTGTAATTCTTTAATTCAAATTTAATTATACCGAGCGATGAGACGTCCATCAATTATGTATTAAGTTAAGTGAATAAACTTTGTTGTTGTTGAATTTCGACTGTGTGTAATTTTGTGTGAGTGAACTCGCGAGGAAGTGTAGACACCACGACCAAGGGATAGCAGAGTTAGATACCAGGTATTGTGAGGGCAAAGGAGCGACGGGTTGCAACGGGAGTGTAAAACTTTATCGTTAGGTCGATTGGCGCCCAACATAAAATTAATAGATAGTTCCGTCACATATAAATCGGTATATCAAAATAATTGTATATAAAAATCAATATATATAACGTATAAATTGTATGGCATCCATTGCTTAATAACAGAATGATCATATACTGAGTGGTCAATGCTGAGGAATGGGAGGGTGTAGATCAAATAATCGTACATTATTTTCGCTTACATCAGAAATAATCATTTTTACCAAATTTTAAGGAAATCATTTATCCGTTTTTCCGTAATGACCGAACAGACAGACAGACAGACAAAGAAAATGTTCAAATGGGCTCATTAGTGAGACATCGCATGCTCTGTCAGTAATATTTCTCGTATTTTGCATTTTGATATCATATTCTGGGTTTTTCAGCTTGATATTTCTAATGTTTTTATTCTAATTTTCATTTTAGATGTCAAATTTACAGTGGACGCCACGTAAACTTGCAAGATCTTATCGAATTCACAATCAACTCCAGTTCAATGGCCCTTACGTCTTTCAAATTCCTGTAAACAAACAATCTCCATCCACCAATTCCTTGTCATCAAACAGTGATGGAATCGGAAATCATCAAACAACGATTCCAAAGTACGACGAGGAAAATGATATCACATCTCTAGTCCCTGGTCTAAGTCGAGCCACGAGTTCAATGAGACCTCTATGGTATAGAGGTGGATGGTGTTTGATATTAATAATCGCTATCATAACGTGTGTTTATCAAGTCACTGATAGAATAGTCCTTTATCTTAAAAAGGAGACCATATTTCAGTCAAGTGTGGAAATTAATGATACAGTTAGTTTACCAGCAATAACAGTCTGTACTAATGGAAGATATGTGTCCTTGGAACTAAAGGAAAAATATGCCAAGGAAAATAACATAGATGTTTGTTCTGTCCACTGGTTCGATCTTGTAGGTTATAAAGGAATGGATGCAGAACAAGTCTGGAAAACTCACACCACAAAAGAGTATCTCCTGGAATACAGAGTAAGCTCCAATAATTTATTTTGTTCTTCGTGATTTAATGGACAATGAGGCCTCTAGAATAGGAAAGGCGTGTGCGCCAAAAGTTAGTTTCGAGAAAAACGCGTTCAAAATAAGTCCAGTAATTTAAGGTTAATCATCAGGGCTTTTTCAATGGAAATTTCGTTCTTTACCGAGACGTAGGAACCAAATAAAGTCACACGAATGAAAGCAGAATGAAAGCTTTTTTTTATACGCTACGATAAAAAAGTAATGTTGGTGGATGCGGCTCTCCTATTCTAGTATTGAGTATTAGAGTATAGTGCTATTTACGTATTGCTAAAGAATTTAAGGCGATTATAAATATTGGAAAAATAGTTTTGTAATTTTGCATGGCAATTGGAAAGTATATTAATTCAACATTATTTTTTTAAATATATAATGCAAAAATATTCTCTTGTATGTTTAGTTAAATTTATCATATACATTTTCTTATTAAATTTTAGTAATTTTAATGAAATTTTTGGAAAGCTCTCACAGAGGCTGTTGTTGTTTAAGACGAGTTTTACATTTATACAATAATGCAGGCTAGATAAAGTTCATTTATTCACTGAAATTATTTTCGTAAAAATTAGAATTTATTAGTTAAATAAATAAAACATTCTAAGTAAGATGTATCTATTATAAGATTTAATAGCATAAGAAATAACCAAACACATCAAAAATTGTTAAGAAGTCTTTACAATAATTTTTTTTAAAAAAATACGTTACGGAAAACCAAAGGAGAGCTTTCGGAATCTTGTGCGATTCCCTTGTCAATCCCATGTGGTTCCGAAAACTCTCCTTTTAGTTTTACGCAATGTATTTTTTAAAAAAATATTATAAAGACTTCATAATAATTTTTGTTTGTTTGGTGATTTCTTATTCTATTAAATATAATTTTAGACGTTAAGCTTTTATCTATTAATAAGATTTGACTTAAAAACTCTTTGAAAGTTGTGAATTCTGTCGTGTAGAATTTTTCTCTTTTAATAGATAGCTGAGGCAATTATATTGAGCAAAGAAACAAAAGCCAAAGCCACTACACTTCCAACAATTCTTGGATATTGTGTAACCCTGGATTTCTCTGGTAATAGAACAACTTCTTTATTTTCAGTTGAATAGGAATCAACTTTATATGCAATCATAAGGAAAAAATTGTCTAACAGAAATTTTGAACATATGTGCAGCATTTTTTCATTCCATTTTTATGAATCATCTTTATATTACAATTTCACCTCTCTGTATTCTTTTAACTTCACGCAAAGCTGTCGCGTGGGCGGGGCGACCGGGGCGATCGCCATGGGCGCTGCGGCGAGGGGGGCGCCGCGGCACGGCAAAAATAAAAAAAAATTGGAAATTCCGTTTTGTTTTTTTGTTTTTTTGGTTGTTGAATTGGAAATTTCGTTTTTTTTTTTTTTTCCTTGGTTGTTGAATTGGAAATTCCTGGGCGCCGCGGGGCCAAGGGGGGCGCCGCGGCACGGCAAAAATAAAATAAAATTTGGAAATTCCGTTTTTTTTTTTTTTTTTTTTTTTGTTTTTTGTTTTTGGGGTGGGGGGGGGGGGGCACAAATATCAAGTGTAGGGCACCTGACGAAATCTTGCCCCGGGCGCCAACAAACCAGGCGACGGCCGTGACTTCACCATTATAATATCTTTTATCTATTATTTCAATATTATTATTGTAGTAATTAAGAAATGATTGGCAAAATATGCATTGAAAGCATCTTAGAACAATACTTGTTTTGCTTAGTACAATACGTATATTGTCAACAAATAACGGATTACTTTACACTAAACTAAGCACATACAACGTTTCACAGAAGATAAATGTAATAAACATTTTATAACATTTATAAAATATAAATGTTATATTTGCTATTATAAATACAGATCAAATATAACTGTTCCAATCATTAAATTCTTCAGTAGAAGTATATAGTAACTGAATGGAACGTAACAAAAAAGCTTAGTATATCTAATCTAAGGTATCATCAAGTAATGTAAAACCTTCATAACATTCACAAACGACAGAAGTGCCAATGTTATCATATATTCTAAAACTCATTCGTACTCATAAAGAACAAGAGCAATCTTAGATAAATTTTTCTTAGCGTTCAGCACAGAGAAAATTAAACTAAAGAAATTCAAAATGTATTCAGATCTAAACAAAATAGTTATAAAACACTGATATTCATTGTACTAAATAAAGCATAAGGCCGCGCGGTTGGCGATGTCGCTATGACATTGGCCTCTCGTCGGTTTCGGTTCTCATGTGGGTTTCGTTGATGGTGGCGATCCGCGCTGGGCAGGTTTTCCCGGGGTTCTCCAGTTTCCCCTGCATTTTTCACACCATTCTTTCTCAGTCTTTCTCTCCGTCTGTCCTTCTTTCCGTGGGATAGTACAAAAGATCTTCCAGGTCGCGGTGCTCGGCTGTCAAGGAACCCACGTTTCCACATTACATTACATTACAAATAAAGCATAAAGAAAAATATAAAAAAATAGTTTAACAATAACAAAACTACATTGCTATAATGTCATTTATTATTCAGAATACAAAGATTTTAAACAATACTAATGAAAAGTAACTTAAGATCATATCAAATGAAAATTATTTATATTGCTAACATCAATACAAATTCAATAATAGCAATAACAAAACCGAAATCAAAGAAAATAAAATCTACATTCAATGTTTAGACAGTAACTTAACTAAAATACATTGGAATGATCATGTAAAAATCTTAAAAAATTAAAAAACAATAATAAAGAAGAATAGAAAACGCCGACACCAAGGCCTATTCGGAAAAAAAATCTATTCAGTTGTGCATCGATATGGCCCTTAAACAAAATTCAATTTAATAAACCAGAAGCATAAAGAAAATGTGAGGACCAGAGGATTTGTCATCCACTGAAATATAAATAAATCAAGATATAATTCAGTAATACACCAGACGTTATAAAACTGTACGATAGGGAGACGTGAATGTACAAAGCTTCCCTCAAAGACACTCAGAACCAGTTAAAAACAGGAACGCCATCGCATCAAAACTTCAATAGCTAAGGGATCATCAAATAACGTTGAACCTGCGTAGCATTCACAAACGACAGAAGTGCCAATGTTACCATATATTCTAAAACTCATTCGTACCCATAAAGGACAAGAGCAATCTTAGATAACTTTTTCTTAGCAGTAAAAAATTAAACCCAATGATATATTAAAACAATCAGAAAAATTTCAGATATTGAAATACTTACAGGTGAATAGAAAAACTTAACAGTGGTTTTTACCAAATTTTTATTTATTTGTTTTCTTAATCTTACTTTTGGAATGCTAAATATGAATCATTCTTTTTTTCTTTCAGCTTCACAATGAAAATTGAAATACACAATAAATCTTAAAGACTCTAGTGAGTATTATTGACCAACAATATAGTCCTCTAATAACTGAAAGAAAGTTATTATATTAAGCCCAAATACATTCTGTGAATACGATTTGTTTCAAGTAATAAGGTCCAATGTTTTCGATACCTTTTCTCTACCGCTTAAATGTCACGGTGAAAGCCTTAACTGTTTTTCACTTAAATTTTATCACTCAATTTTGCCTAAAGAAATCAATATGTGAATGCAAAAAGTATAATTTTACATACCTTCAGCAGCCATAAGACCTGCCTATAAACAGATACAATTCTTCTGCGAAAATGACCATCTACATCAGAAATATGTTGTTGGGTTTTTAATAGCGCAAAAGCAGCGTGGCTAAGCTGCGCCAAACATCAGAAATATATCAGAAATAAGCTCTTTTTTTGAAAACCACGAGAAATCTTTATGCTTATACTATACTTGAAATTTTATATAAATGCTGTAGTTCTATTCTGAAGATTGATATGCAATTTATTTAGAAAATTGCGAGTTATTGGTGAGAACATTCAATTCCTCTTGTGTAAGGAAATGTGGCTTCGTTCTCAGGTTTTCTTCACTATCAGTTGCACTTTAGTTGGTATATCCCACTTTTTACCTTTTCTTGATGCATTAGCTTGCATTCACATAACGGTAACAATTGGCAAATTGGTTTCTAGGCTCTTCCCAAATTCGATATCAGTGCCTACCATCTGGACCCACATAGTCACTTTTATAAAGTAGACTGACAGGTACACAACACACACCCAAGGCTTGTCTAGATCTCGAACTTGCATTTTGAACTATGCTTCTTATGAAGAACAGAGCTTTATCCAGGTACTTCATTGCAACTTACTTCTTTAGGACTTAGCTGTTTAGGTTGCAATAGTCATCAGCGCAAGGAAAGTGAATGAATATTTTGTGTGATATCTATTAGATCTTCCACTAACTAACTTCAACAAAGCGGAATATGTAAGGAAAATTTCTAAAAGTGCTTCTAGAACTGAGTTTTTTGCTTCTGCTAAAACCTCGTTTTCTTATGTTTCTCCGAGATTGTAGCAATTCATCGCAAGAAATAAATAGTTATAGTCATTCCATTGTTAAATTGTTAATAAAGTTTTGGTAATTTTTCATAAATGCATAAAATACATGCATTATTGTTATGAGAAATATTGTTTTAAATTTGTCAAGACAATAAATTACAAGAAGTCATTTACAATCGTCTTTTGTTTTCATTTAGATATTATTTATAAGTATGAATATGGTTATATTACTTATATGCGATTGAGAACAAAGAAAAACAACGTATCTTGCGATGATACGGGTATCAAAGTAAGTGCAAAGAAGTTAATTTCCTTATGATATAATAAACAATTTTTCAAGTCTTTAGTAATAATTTGTAAGATTAATTTTAAAAAAATTTTAAAAAATTAATTTAATTTTGAAAACCAATTGTTTCCAATTCCAATGTGCTAGAAAGATCACTAAGGTTCAGAAATAACAAGATAACAAGTACAGTACACAATGTGTTTATTAGCCCTATGTTTACAATATGACAATAAGGTGTGCACTTACAAGTTCACAGTAGGTACTCAAAATTCCTTCCACCGACAGTAATCTTTGGTGCACACTCGCAAACAGTTTGATGATTGGGTACACGCCTGTTGGGGAACCATTCACGATACAATCGTACAACGGCTCGTCCTCTTCCGTTCGCTGCTCCATAGGCAGTTCCATACCTGCCCTTTCAGCTTTAGTAAAGCGATACATCCTACTCATACAAAGTAAACGTTTCCAATGATGATGACTTACATTGCCCAACTAATGTGCTGCCAAACAGCGCCTCTAGCACATTCGGGTGGCGTTTGCGGACATACGTTCCACTATGAATATGGTTTATTTTTGTATTCCTGACCTACCTTGAAAGTTTGTATAGGGAATTTTGAATCACGCTATGTTTGGTTAAAGAAAGTGCTTACAGACCCATTTCCAAGAGATGTCTAAAAGTTCTGAAACGTTTATGAGGTAAGTCGATGTAAGACGCTACACAAAAGGGGCAAAAATAATTTAAAATAAAAAAATATCAGTTTAAATAAAAGATTTTTATATCATCTTTTAGACAATCATTTATTTTAAATCTCAACAATCAAAAAATCTAATTTAATGTTTATCAATCATTAAAAAATTAAAAATAAAAAATTAACTTAAATTAACTTATTTAAAACTTTAAAAAGCGGCATCTCACCCACAGGTAATAATAAGATACCTGTTGGCATTTTTATTGCAATACTAGGTAATATCAATCATTATTTGTGAATAACTTTGATCTCAAACCAAACTCCTTGCAGCGTATATACTAAGGTGTAACTATCTACGAGGGGAGTCAAAAAGTGACCTTAATATGGCCACAAAACTTTAAAATCCCATAGTAGAGGATTCTCATGCAGATATCTTATGTCTTGCCATTTGAGGAACCTGGGGACGCATATACTTTGGTCGATTCGCCAACTGTGAAGTCAGCAAATCAAAGCCAAGATGGCCGCGCAGTTAGAAGATGCTCCAAAGAGGAACAGCGTGCAGTTATCTGGTTTTTGGGCAGTAAGGGTGAAAAACTGCCAGACATTCCTCACAGGATGCAAAGACAATACGGGGATAGTTGTTTGTCGCTTCAGCAAGTTTACGAACGGCACAGGAAGTTTAAAAGGGGTGTCAAGTACTGATGCAGCTCGCTCTGGCCGGCGTCACACTGCGACTGTAGCTGACATTATCGCTGCCGTGGAACGATCGATATGGGAAAACTGGCGGATAACAATCAACGAGATGACTGAAATAGTGTTCATAAGTCATGGCTTGGCATACCACATCATTCATGATATACTAAAGTACAGCACAGTCTCCTCTAGGTGGGTACCAAATCAAAGAACTTAGTGTGGATGCTTGTGAAACACTATTGCGACGTTATGTGACATTTTATGATCTATCGTCATTGGGACGAATACTGGTCCAATATTACTAGCCAGAGACTAAGCGAGCAACCAAGGAGTTGCGACATTCATCATCGCCGAAACCAAAAACATTCTGCACAACTCCGTCGGCTATCAAAGTGATGCTCACGCTCATCTGGAACAGTAAATGTCCAATCCTGGAACATTACATGACCAAGGGATTTACTGTGGACAGTGAATCGTATTGTGATCTGCTTCAGAGCCATTTGAAACCCATAATAATTTAAAATGTCGTGGTTTGCTCCGTTCTGGATAAGCTCAGCGGCATACCGCTGGTGCGATGGTAGAAAAACTATCACATCTGCATTTCAAGTGTCTTCCACATCCTCCATATTCACCAGACCTTGCACCGAGTAATTACTTTGTGTCTGGACTCCTCAAGGAGGCACTAAGTTTCGCACGAAGTTTCGCACTGATGATGAGATGAAAGAGGCTGTGCAAACTCGACTTCTCAGTCAACCAAAAGATTCTTTTTTTCTCCCAAAATCCAGATTCTGCTAAAGTGCTGGTGCATCTGTATTGAACGTAATGGAGACTATATTAAAAAGTCATGAAGTGTTTTTGTTTGTATGTGTGTATATTTTGTTAATAAAAAATAATTAAGGTTACTTTTTGACTCGTATTTCCTGACTACCTGTCAGTCTTGCATATTCGACAGTTTCCGTTCTCTAGATATATTTCGTGCTTCCACTTCTTACAGCACAACATTCCACCCGCTCACATCCCGGTCCCTGTTTATCATAGAAAAATAGCTCGCAAACAATAACTGTCAGTATCTTCTTTGCCACTTCTAGAATCATCTGGAAGTGATTCAGATGAGGTGTCGCTTTCATTTGATTTCATCTCGTTCTTTATTTTTTCTTTTTGTTGGAAGTTTCGACTTTTTGGCTTGTTTTTTTTTTTTCTTTCACGTTCTCTCTCAGTTGCATTGTTAATTAGCAATTGAGCATCTGCTTGTGAACTCATATCTTAGGAGTCGGCGTAGGTCTGAGGAAGTCAAAGTAAGTTGACGTAGAAGGCTCCAAATTCATCGGTAGCTGAACCACATTTAAACATCCAGTTATAGCTTCATGGGGAGCTGACACTTGACAGTACTTGCAACTATGTTAGAAGTAGTTTCAACATCTGGATCTTGAGATTAGAGTTATGGCTGTTTGAGAAGGTTGTGTCACTTACGACGAAGCAGATGTGACAGTTGCATTAGGGGTGGGTTCTGTTGTTGACTGCGCACTGTAAGAAATGGCAAAAGCATATTCTTGTATCGCTTAAGGGTTATATGGGAAGATACTATAAGCCTTAAAGCCAGAATCTTCGTTTTCTTTTACTAATAAAAATAATTGTTTACTTCTACTCAATCATGCCGAAGCCACGAGCAACCGACACTCTTTCACCTTTTCTCAATGGGTGTCATTCCCCTAAATGTTGTTGAACCAATATACAGCTAATTTATTTTCGCAATTGAATTAATTTTTAATGTTTTTCTCATAGTCCAACGAATAGAGACCAAAAAAGGGGGGTTACCTTACAAAAGGTCCGGTAGTTCTGATTTTTTCATATGTTGTCTAGGATGGTTAGTAAGTGTTTAAAATGCAAAATGCACAATTCCTCCCCCGCCGCGCCCGCCGCCATCTTAAAAAACAAACAAAAAATTGGTACTTTCTTTAGATTTTGGCTTATAACTTCGTTTAGGTGCATTGTAGCTACAAAAGAGTTCTACACAATGTTGTAGAGAATACAATTTCCTACAATGTAGTTTTTCAATTTTGTTTCTAGGACTGATAGTTACGGAGATATGTTTGTTTTGAAGAAATAAACAAAAACGCACTTTCTGGAAACTTGTCAAACTTCTAACTTTAGGATGCTGTAATTCAGTTATGGCCTATTCTAGGGAAAAAGTATCAGAATAAAATGTGTAGGGAATTTAATTACCTACAAAACACATGTAAATTTTTTGACCCTACGGAGAGTGGGGTAAAAAAAAAATCAAAACCAACGGAATATTGTGGTTTTTGTTATTGTGACGCACAGAGTATCTAAATAAAATTCACCAATTACCTTCCAGTGTTGGCTTGAAATTGGAGGATATACCAACCCTACTTGAGTTTCTGACATGAAACTAAAGATGCTGACAGGTTGATAGTTGCCACAGCTAAATGCCTCTGCCCCACATACGACGCCGTCGTCATTGTCGGTAAAGACATTGACCTACTCGTCCTGCTGACTGGCACAACATCTGCGGTCAGCAATGTCTACCTCAAAAAACCAGCGAGAGGGAAACAGCCAGACGCAATCTACTCCGCCTCCTCCTACAAGTTTAACTCCACAGGCTGTGTCTTGCTCCTGCACGCAATATTGGGCTGCGACACCACTTCAACCATTTTTGGGTTTGGAAAGAATAAATTCTGCCAACTTTTTAGGAAAGACCCATTATTGCTGTAGCAGGCGGAGAGGTTCGGGGACCTTGCTGCTATTCCCCACGAAATTTCAGCAGCAGGGGAGAAAATCTTGGTATCCCTGTATGGTGGCAGTAACGAACAGTCATTGAGTCACTTTGCCACAGCAAATTCATGACTAGTACCACCACTAAACTACCTCCAACCACTGACGCAGCACAATTCCACTTCCTGAGTTCATACCAGCCGGTCATGGAGTGGATGGGGATTGTCAAAGACCCCGATCGAGTGGGGCTGGTATAGAGAAGCTCGAGGACTGGAACCCATCAGAACGAGTAGCGACGAGTAGTTCCTCCAAACCTGCTTAAGACCATATCATGCAGATGCACAACTGGCTGCATGGGGGCATGTGGCCTCAATTGTTCCGTCCTATGCAAATTCTGTGCTGGCCAAGAATGTGACAACAGGAATGAGGTCCTCGTCGACGACGAAGACGACGGCAATCGAGTAATTTCGCCATTTGACGAAAATGAAGACCCCTACTTCATTAACTCACCCCCTATAAAACGAGCGAAGCGGATGTAAATTTGTTTTCTTTTCAGTTTTAGTTCAATTAAATTTTGCTACGATTTTGTTACGATGATTAATGGCTTTTGTTCTTACTTTATTTACATACATACATCTTTAAAAAATGTATCTGCTATATTGGTGGGATATTGTAAATTGAACATCCGCTCTCACCAGTAGGTATTCCAGTGAAACAGTACCTGCCTCACGAACATTGCGCTGTAACATGTCAGAAACTCAAGTAGGGTTAGTATACACTCCAATTTCAAGCCAACACTGGAAGGTAATTGGTGAATTTCATTTAGATACTCTGTGCGTTACAATAACAAAAACAACAATATTCCGTTGTTTTTGATTTTTTTTTACGCCACTCTCCGTAGGATCAAAAAATTTACCTGCGCTTTGTAGGTAATTAAATTCCCTACACATTTAATCTGATACTTTTTTCCCTAGAATAGGCCATCACTGAATTACAGCGTCCTAAAGTTAGAAGTTTGACAAGTTTCCAGAAAGTGCGTTTTTGTTTATTTCTTCAAAACAAACATATCTCCGTAACTATCAGTCCTAGAAACAAAATTTAAAAACTACATTGTAGGAAATTGTATTCTCTACAACATTGCATAGAACTCTTTTGTAGCTACAATGCACCAAAACGAAGTTATAAGCCAAAATATAAAGAAAGTACCAATTTTTTTTTTGTTTTTTAAGATGGCGGCGGCGCGGCGGGGGAGGAATTGTGCATTTTTGCATTTTAAACACTTACTAACCATCCTAGACAACATATCAAAAAATCAGAACTACCGGACTTTTTTTAAGGTACCCCCCTCTTTGGTCTGTATTTGATGGACTAGTGCGTCACAATAGCAAAAACCAGCAATATTCCGTTGTTTTTTATTTTTGATTTTACACAACACTCGTAGGGTTGGTTCATAAAAATATACATGCGTTTTGTAGGTAATTAAATTCCCTATAAATTTTATTCTGATACTTGTTTCCCTAGAATAGGCCATAACTGAATTACAGCGTCCTGAAGTTCGAAGTTTAACAAATTTCCGAAAAGTGCGTGTTTTTTTTGTTTTTCAAAAAGTGCATATCTCCGTAACTATCAGTCCTAGAAACAAAATTTAAAAACTAAATTGTAGGAAATTGTATTCTCTACAACATTGCGTAGAACTCTTTTGTAGCTACAATGCACCCAACAGACGTTATAAGCGAAAATCTAAACAAAGTGCCGATTTTTTTTTATTTTTTTAAGATGGCGGCGGGCGCGGCGGGGGAGGAATTGTGCATTTTGCATTTTAAACACTTACTAACCATCCTAGACAACATATCAAAAAATTAGAACTACCGGACCTTTTTGTAAGGTAAAACACCTCTACTCGTTGGACTATCAGCAAAGATGTAGGCCAATTGTCCCACTGATTCCACTGATGTAGCCAACTGTTGCAGACTTAACATTTTTAGCAAGATCTACCTTCGTATTTTTTCAAGCAACCGGTAGATCTCAGTTTACCTTCTTTTTTATAAGACGCTGTTAAGGTACGATATGATATTCCAAATGACTTTGCTGCTTTCCATTTTACCAGCTTGAACGTTGTCGTAGCTCTTATCAAACTTTCTTCAGTCTACGATCTTCGCTGAGTCTTCCATTGGTATTTTTAAGGCATTATTCATCGGTTAAAAAATAGTACAGCAGTTTTAAGAAGGTTCACTAAGTACGTATGGATAAGATATTATCAACTGGCTTCTTCCTTAAACATGTCAAAACCTAAATCAATGTTCGACATTAAAAATGATGAGTTCACGGTTGTCACACGGACACACAGTAGTACGCTACGTGAAACGAATCTCAATACAGATAAAATTTTATCGAAGTAATCCATCGATAAAAAGTGAATGTATATGAATTAATAGGTGTTCCAAATTATATTAAAATTATAAGGGATAAGACAGTTTCAGTACTTGTCCAGAAAAAATTAATAATAGAAACCAACAGAAACTTTATCACTTTAGTCCACATGACAAATGAATTCGAATGGATAGACACTAAAGCTGGTTTTGCAATCTCGACGATTAATTAATAAATATATATTCTTGTGGTATCTTCCCTGCACTGGCATCTTACACCGATTTATCCTAGAATGATGTAAGTCCCTTACTCTATCTATCACGTTATAATTTTAAAGCACAATATGTCAAATATTATGTTCTGGAATTACTAGAAATTACATTCATATAGAAAAATTCTTGAAATTCATTTGTTCTTGCATAAAATTAGCGTGCGCACAACAACATACGAAAGAAAAATAAGAATAAAACGCACAAGACTGAGAGTTCACTGATCTGTTTTTTGGAAATTGCGATACTAGGAACCCAAGATGGACCATTTTTGGTTTCCTGACCTTTTCTGGTTTTCTGACCTTCATCAGTTGGGTCCGTCCAGTATCTTACATTTCAGTGAACTCGAGAAACATATAAAAAGAACAAAAGTAAACATCAAACAAAAGTTAATTTTATGCATTGCATATTTTTGGTTTTACAGTAATCTTATATGCTAAGCGGATCTTAACGGGGATTAATTCATTGGCCCTTTTTATTCTTTATTTAGGTTTTGATGTTTTTTTAATTGGTGGGCCGTTTTGACGTTTACTTTTGTTCTTTTTATATGTTTCTCGAGTTCACTATGTTTTCCGGAATTGCAATTTCAAAAAACAGATCAGTGAATTCTGTCTTGTGCGTTTTATTCTTATTTTTCTTTCTTTTCTTTCATTTGTTCTTATTACAATAATTTCAGATTCTGTTTCACTCTATCGGTGATTCTCTGGTTCATCATATTATTAGCCGTGAGAGTATCTATGTTGACAAAGGAACCCATGCTGATCTGCTGATTGATTACGAAAGGGTTGGTATTAAGAACTTTGTATTTGTTTTATTTGATTTTAATAAATTTATTGAATGAATCTTCAGATCTTCGGCCGTATTGAGGAAGCTGACTTCTTAGTCGTTACTCAACAGCTCAAATTACCAATTATTGATTTTCAGAACTTCTTAGTTATTGAGTGTTGATTTTCATATGGCAAGAGAGTGACTTGATCTTCTTTAACATACATACCATATGTAACCACTTTGCCAGAAATGACTAAGTGAAATTATTTTGTATATCACGTCGTAAGAGTTTCTGAGGCATAATCGTAGAAAATCTGAACGCCATATTGTAACTACATAAGTTCATACATAGAAATTTCGATGCCTTTTTTTCTATCGTTTACAGAAAACGATAGTGACCTTTTCTCATTTTATGAATGCAAAAGTCTTTAAAAAAAACAATATTTTATATTTCAACTTCTTTCTTATATCCGATTAAAACTTTATTGATAAAATATGGCAAAAAAAAGACATTGTGGTAAACTAAAGAAGTAGTACAAGTACTTAGAAACAGTCCAAAATTTATTAAATATATCATCAATAAATTTTTGATCTTTCTTTAATTTATGAAGATGAATAGCGAAGACGGTAGCACTGGTGTCTTTCATTGCAATTCCAACTTATATCAATAATTGTAATTCATATTTCTTAATAATTGATAAGAATGTGCCTTATAATATTTCAAAGAATTATTATAAAGTATTCATCTCCATTCATGGATAAAGTTAAGAACTATCCTGAATTTGTTTAAAAGGTTTTTTTTTTCAGATATTTTGATGAAAATATTTTTAGTTACATCTTCACAGATGGTTTGTCTCCAAGACATTCTCCCATTTCCCCTGCACTACTTCCATCATTCACTCCGTCTGTCCTTCCTTCTGTGGTAGTAAAATAGACCTAAGATCGTGCTGCTTGGATCCCTGACACCCACATTCCCTGCAATCAAATCAAATTTATATCTTCACCAGATTTATTGTGAATTTGCTTTTGACAATGATTCATTTTTACATAAATTTGAATTTTCGAAAATTCAGCAAGATCAGTAAAAAGTTACAATGAAATTCCTTACATCAAAAAATACAAAAAAAAATTCAAAATCTACTTAAACTTCTTCATTATGCTTCGGAATCGCAGTGGAACCTCTAAAGTATAAGTCTAAACAAACAATAAAAAACTCACTAACAAAATTGAGAAAATTCATGTGCCAGCATTACACCGGCCTCCATGATTTTTTTTTTAGCATGCTGAAAAATAAAAACGCGCATTTTTCCGAGAATTATTCCTGTTACCCTCTGTACCGAGACCTCCACTGTTTACTGGTGACTGTTTCTAACTGATGATCGCCAAAGAGCGTGAAACAGTTGCTCCAGGATGTCACTTTTGTCTTCACTTGGTCACACCCATTATGCTGTTTGATGTTTGTAATGAATGTTTCATAAAAAAGTATCATCATTCCTTCAAGTTCCTCTTAAAATAACATTGTTAAAATTCAGGAATATTTCTCTCCATCCTTTTCTTCTTAAAATTTCTGGTTATTCAATAATAGTTCGCAAGCATTAATTGACTTCAAAATGATTTTTTAACTGAAGTTTATTGTTTCTAATTTTTGATGTTTAATAGTTAATTTTATATTTTTATGTGCAAAAATTTCTAATAAAAAAGTAACAATTAAAAAACCTTTTTTATACCCAATTTTTTTTAAAAATTAAAGATATATTTACAATAAAAAGATAAGTTCAATATGAAGCTTTTCGGCCATTTTTGCAATGGCCATTCTCAACTATCAATCTACTATAACTCTGCTCTCACATTTATGCAATTAAAAACTTCTGTAATGTATTCATCTATGTTGTGATTGGTTACATTATTACTTCAACTTGATTTGTTGAATTTTTTTGTCCATTGGCGCCTTCTTGCTTGAATAATTTGTTATTTCCCTTCGTCCATATCTTATTCATTATCATAATAAATAAATAAATATAAATTTTAATTTCAGTTCTAAAAATAATTTATATTTCTAAGGTTATTCAAATGTCTCTTCCGGGAAAACCGTGTTCTGATGGCAATATATATAGAGATTGCATGAATAAATGTTTGGATGAACAGATCAATGCCGGACTGAATTGCAGGTAAACATATGATTAGATTGTCTTTGTAATTTCTTGAAATTTGTCGAGGTTTTCTGCAGTGTGCCCAGATATGAATAAGGTACAGCTGTACAAATTTATTTTCATCATATAAACTTAAATAATGAGTAATGTTTATTTAAAACCTACACTATATGGCGCAAAAGTATCCGGACACCCTGTGATCGGGACGCAGAAGCTCCTGAGACATGTGTTAATACGATGTCGATCCCCCTTTTGCATCGATATACACGTCTGGGAAGACTTTCCAACAGGTTTTGATACGTGGTCGCAGGAACATGACTCTTCCGTGAGTCCGGCCACGGAAGATGGGCGATATGGGTGGGTACATAATCATAATGGGGTTGAGATCGAGATTGTGAGACGGCAGTCAAGTTGTCGTCAAACCACGGCCGCACAAGCTTCGATGACTGTTCGGGACACTTTCCTGCTGGAACAGAAACGGGTCTTCCCCAAGCTGTTGCCACAGAGTTGGGAGGGCAGCATTGTCCAGAATGGCCCGATATATCGCACACTTCATGTTGACCTCCATAGGAACTAAGGGACCTAGGCCCCACTACACCGTTAAGCTGCCGTCACCGAACTTAACAGTTGGCAGAATGCAGTCAGACAAGTAGCCTTCGTCCAGCATCCGCCAAACCCACATGCTTCCATCGGACTGCCAGGTCGTGAAGCGAGATTCATCACTCCACAGAACGTTTTTGAACTCTTTCAGTCCAATGGCGGTGAGCTCTGCACCTTTGCAACCGACGCTTCGCATTGACGGCGGAGATGTTCGTGTTGTGAGATGACCGTGGAAACCAAGTAGATTAGCCCCGGGCGAACAATCATGCTGCTAGCGACATTGCCCGACGCATGTTGGAACTCCGTCGTCATAACTACCAACGTAGACTTGCGATTTTTATTCCCTATTCTCATCAGGGTTCGACGGCTACGATCATTCAATTTTCTTGGTCTACCAATTCCTGCAGCTGTCGTTCCGCTGCCTCGACGTCTCCATTTTACAAATTACATCACTCACAGTTGACTTCGGCACGTGCAGCATGTCTGCAATTTCACAAACCGATTTCTTACACGATGGCATTCGATTATCATACCACGTTCGAGGTCACTGAGCTCGCCTGACTTACTCATTTTATCGGAAACGCAGAATTATGAACCGCCCAAGCCCCCACCAACGCTTTTATAGCGTCCGATGGCGCATCAAACCTCCTGACCTGCCCGATCCACTTCGACGAAGGATATCCGGACACTTTTGACCATATAGTGTATAAGCTGAAATAAGCTGAACCAACCTTTATTTAGAATGGCATATAGTGAAAATGTATGAATAGCAATGTATTCTTCAATTCTACCCCGGGAGCATTTTGATCATTGCTAAAAATATGCAACCACTGTCTTTAGTAATTAAATGCTTAAGATCTGTATTTAGATTTACTACATTTTTCTAACGTATATAAACAATAACTTAAAATGTATATAAGCAATAAGTTGCAATAACTTTGGATCTTATCTTATCTTAGCGAAATAATTAACATAAGCAATCTACACTCACATGCAACTAAATCGACTCAACCCTCCAGTGCACCCTCCAGTTAAAAAAGGCGTTGTTTTTTTTTAAAATGGCTTAACCGATTTTCAAAAACGTTTTTTTGAAAGCCTAATGTTTTTACTTTACAATGACATCATTACCATGAAAATCTGTTCAGTATTATATTTTATGAAGCATTTTGAATGAAAACGCAAGCAAAATGCATGATTAAAAAAAATGGGGGTACTCAAAATTAAATTACAACAAAAAGTTTAAACAAAACAAGCAATTTTATTGATCAACACTAGATATTGCCTCCCCTTGCCTGTATGATGGCTCGGATGCGCTTTCTCATAGATCCTAGTAAGGTTTTGGCGAAGTCTTGGGGGATCCTACTCCACTCCTCCTCCAGCGCAATCTTGAGCTCGTTTTTGTTGGATGGAGCCGGATTTCTGGCTCGGACCCTCCGTTTGAGCTCGCCCCACAAATGCTCAATCAGATTTATGTCGGGACTGAGGGATGGCCACTCCATCGTCTCGAGACCAACCTCCTCCATATATTGCCGAATGGTACGCGCTGTATGACACCGGGCATTGTAATGCATCAACATGAAGTCTTTCACGATATACTACATATATCATACTACATATATTTCACGATATATCCTGTGTAGGGCACAACATGATTCAGGAGAATGTCCTCAATGTATCGTCCAGCAGTCAGACCACCCTCCGGCCTCCACCAGGTATGAATACAAGATCTGATATACCATCCCACATCCTGCACAAACCGCCGCCGTACAAGACTGTTTCAGCAAAACAGCACTGTGAAAATCGCTCTCCTGGATGCCGGTAGACCCGGCCTCTCCTGTCACTACCGTGGAGATCTGCTCTCGTCAGTGAACAGTACGGACCCGCCATTGCTCGATGCTCCAATTGATATGTTCCCGAGCAAATTCGAGTTGGCGGTGACGTGCGGTCAATCTCTCTAGCGGGCCGTCTTGGAGTGAGGTTGGCTTTCTTCAAGCGTCTTCTGACTGTCCATTGACTAACAGCTACTCCTCGCATTTGTCTCAGCTCCTGTTCCACATCGACGCCGCGAGATGCTGATTACTTTATTGTTTACTTCATGAACCATGTGGCTTTGTTTTCATTTAAAGTTCCATTTATTGATAACGAGGGCGCTTTAATGATTGTTGATTGGTGATCACCATTGACTGTTAATTGGTGATCACCAATGACTGTTGATTTGTGATAGGACAGTGGCTTTCGATTGGAGCTAACTGCTTATTCTACGGGGTCTTCACTCCTCGTGATTTTCGTATCTTCACGGTGAACCGTAATAAAGAGGGTGTTCCGTTGGCCCATCATTCACATTGAAAAAGATTTGTAGATAGTCAAATCGAAACATGTTGTGTTTTAAATTTGTATTTAAAAGTATTCTTTTTAAGCCTGTGTGTTTGGTGGATATTCCTTAACGCACGTTAAACCTTACCTATAAAAATGATTTGGCTTAAAAATTTTATAAAAATATAAAAAAATAAATTATTATAGTACATTAAAACAAAAATTCTATAATTGTTTTATAAAATTACTATGAAATTTTGCATCTATTTCATCACGTTTTGTATTTTTAAACTATTTAGTATAGAATGCCAACATTTCTTTTCCGCTCTAATATTAGAAAGAATGTAATTTTTTTAAATTTCATTTAGGCTTCCTTTTATGAAATCTGATCATCCCTTCTGCAAAGATAAGGAATCTGCAAAGAAGGCTTTTAATCGAGCTCAGAATATCTACGCTAGAAATCCAAACTGTTCTCACTGTCCTAAGAACTGCGTAGAGGACAAATATTCCGGCATCCTCTCAGCATGGGCGACTGAGGAATCATACAATGAACTGGGCATCTATTACAAAACGAACATCTTTCAAACAGCGACGCAGGTCTATGCGTATGACATTGTCCGCTGCTTTTGTGACATTGGAGGAAATCTGGGACTTTTTCTTGGCTTGTGTATCATTAATCTCTTGGAACTTATTGATTCTCTAATAATTAAGAATTTATCTAAAAAATCTAAATAACATGTAATACATTTCTTAATTCTCTGCTTTATTTAGTTTATTTAGATCAGTCAACAATAAATGATTAAATTTTGTTGAATTTGAATCTACAATTGTTAACACTGATATTTAATAATATAACAACTTTAATTCCTAGCATTTTATTTCTGTACAGACCTAATTCACTTAATAAGCGCTATTTGTACGAGCATTAGGATTCATCTTTTACCTGAGAGCAAGAGAATTAAGCTAAATTCTCC
>JAFIDM010001028.1:12508818-12541767 GCA_023159025.1 Thereuonema tuberculata | reverse complement strand
TATCTTGGTTTCTTTATTTGATTTCACAGCACGTTAAACTTTGGCTTTTTTTATCATTTTTCTTAAATATTCTTAGTTAGTTTTGTTGTTATTTCTGCAGTATTAATATGTAACGTTTTATGTATATCTGAACACACTTCTGTAATGGTAGATCGAATTCTTTCCTCTAAATAATTCATTCAATTATCAATTCATGATAAAAAATTTATATCATAATTTATACTAATTAGTTTATTTTTATCTTCGTTTAATTCTTTCTATTTCCACTCTTTGGCTGGTATGCAAATATACTTCTAAACGAAAACAAAAACTTAAAAATAATTTTGTAAATTTGAGGGATTGTGACAGATTGTTTAACATAATTAGACTTTTCTTGTTTTTATTCATTTCCGATGCTAGGTCCACAATGGCTACTCTGAGGGCTATTCTAAATTTCAGATAACTCAAACAAAAATTTATTAGAGTAAATTAAATTTTAGATTAAATATTTTTTAAATATTTTTTTCTATTGCGTCGTAAACGCCCTTGGATTAGTCTAGTGAATCATTTTCAATTTAAGACCATTTATGTGTGTGTTTTGTTTATTTTCCAAAAGAAAATAAATATTGCATTCTCCCCTAACTGAACAGATGAGTCCGGGCCCTTGTGATAAACGTTTATCAGGGATCATAGATCACGACTACATATATCATTCAAATTCTTCTTCCCACGATTCTTCTTATTTTCAAAACCTTAGTCGTTGTTTTTAGAGTTTTTGCCACAACTTTTCGTAGCTTTTAGGACATCGGTTGAACTACAAATAAGCATCAAAAAATTCGAAATCCGTTACGGGTTTGTTTGAAGGCGAGCCTTAGAAGTGTGCATAACCTCGAAGTTGCGATTTGATTAACTACTTTATGGTCTTTTCAGCTAAAACTAAGCTTGACTTCGGATGACTGAATATCAAATTTTGTGTGGTGGCCTTAGATTTGTTTCTTTAATATAACTACACACGTTAAATAATTATAAATTTTATTATTAAAATGTTATTAACAAATACTACTCACAAATCTCAAGGTGGTTGACCTTTGGAAAAATACACTTACCGCAGTAGATGGGCGACACAAACATTTGATTTTCTGGCATTACCAAATTGTCAAGATGGTGTCCTGCCATCTCTGACGTCTGCCTGAACCTTTGTTGGATTTTTTTTTCTATTCCTTTCTTCTTTGTGTTTATTCTCTCCCGGCTGAATCCCTTGTGATTTTTTTTTGTTTTTATTCCTTTAGTTTTATAATCAGAAAGTACAGTTTTTCTTAGGGTAATAAGTTAAGCTTTCCATCATGTCAGCAAAACATAAAATTGTGACATCGTGTAAGACAAAGAACGTAAACAGCCTTCAAAAAAAAAACAGTTTTTTTACAGTATCTATTCTGATAAACTGTAAAATACCATGTGGAAATCCAATAATATTTGAGAAGACATGCTGAGAAACTATTAAGTTGTGCTTCAGATAATCTAAACTTCAAAAACTATTAAATATCTATTAAACATCAAACTTCACCAATATTTCGTTCACCAGATTTCGAATTTTTTTTATTATTATTATTTGTAGTTCAGCCAATGTCCTAAAAGCTCTGAAAAGTTTGTGGCAAAAACTCTAAAAACAACGTTTTGAAAATAGAAAGAAAAATCGTCAAAAAGTGGAAATATACATTTATGAAAAGAAAAGTCCTGACTCACTCACTGACTGACTCATCAACGCCCAGCCCAAACCCTTGGATCTAGAAAGCTGAAATGTTGCACAGAGGTTCCCTTTATGATGTAGACAAGGAATAAGGCCGGATTTTTCGAAATTCCCACGGGATAGGGAATAAAGAGGATTTATATTTTCGCTTTAAAGTTGCCTTATCGATATATAGGTGTGTGGCGCCAACCCGCAATACATATGAGTTATCCGGAAAAGGCCACAATTTGCTAAATAAATGTTGTTTCTTTTTTTTTTTATGCTATGTATGCAAGGGTTCCGGAGCGAAGCGACGGTACCCGGTTAGAAAAATGTATATATATGTATAGTGGAAAGAAGAATTTGAATAGCATATACTAGTATATTCGTGATACATGATCCCTGATCCACGTTTATGACAAGGTCCAGGGATCGTCTGTTCAGTTATAGGAAAACGGAATAGTCAGAAATAGATAATTTTATATCTAGACCTATTTTTTTTATATTCTATTTACAAGAGTTTCATCAGACAATCAAGGAAGTAATAAACAAAGGGCGGAACCTTCATTTTCAAATTACTTTCCTTTGGAGAGTCGCAATTGTCCTGAATTCTCCGGCCATCGGAAGCTTCCAACACATCCTGTTTTTGAAAATAAAGTTGACGTCCAGGATAAGTTTATAAATTTTCCACAGATTGAAAGAACGAACATTGAAAATAAATAACATACTCACAACAACGACCTGTATCCTGTTTTTGTTGTTGTTTCGATTTGTCAACCATTCTAGATAATATTCAGTTTACGATTATCATTAACATTTCACCTCTGCTTTAAAGTGTATTTCCAATTAGCTAAACTATTTGAGTGATTCATTTGAAGGATGCTTATTTTTGAGTGAAACAAACAGAGAGATATAAAATTTTCAAGAAGTTATTAAGCGTGGTCATTGACGTAGATGTTCACGTAATACCAAATAGTTCTAATGATATTTTGAATATTAAAAATACATTTATACTCACGGATTAAAATTGAATTGTCGAAATTTGAGTGCCTCTAAATTTGATTGTGTTAATCGTGTTTCTGATATTTATAAATTTAGTTTATTTGGATTCAAACTTATAACCATAACTATTACGTAGTTTAGTTTATTAAATAGCATTAAACCACTCGTTCACCTGAGCAAGAGATTTAATAATTAAGAGTTATTATAATAGTTAAATTGCCTGTTGGTAATTGACATGTGGTCAAACTGATGAGGAAGAATCTTCTAACAGTCGCTTGTAAACTAGAAATTAGAAAATTAGTGCCTTTGAATTGCCACAACGCTCTCTTGGAATTAAGTAACCCGAATTAATATAAACCTTTACTGATGTGATCATCATCTACATCTTCTTTCTTTCACTTATATGCATTAATCACTTGGTTGAATATTCAACTATTTGAATGCACTTGATGATCTAAGATTACTTTTGAACATTAATCTGATTAGTGGTCGAGTAATTTGGTATTTCATTAAGATTTCCAGGTAAGAATTTTAAAATTGTAGAACCTCACCTCTCAAATTATTATAGCAGAGAGATTAAAGAATGATCTATGATTATTAGTCCTTCCTGAAAGTTACGTTTACAATTATTCTTTATTAAAACTTAGTATTTAGAACTTTATTATTGAATGAAGCAGCTCAGCCTAAGATGCTTTTGCGCCATAAAAATCAACCAATCAAAGGTGAACGGGACCTGTTTAGTTGCCTCCTTCTCATCATATGATTCCGCAACATGGAAAGCGTTTCTCAACAAGGTTATTGAAGATAGAAGGTTGGCTGCCTCCGCGATTTCTATTGGCTAGCTCAATGACGTCATCTGGATTGCAGAGCAATTTAGTTGTCGAACACGTAATAACTCAAATTAAAAGTTTTGAAATATTTAAATTTTTTCCCGATTGAAATATTCTTTTTAGTCACTCACTCACGATAATTTAGAAAACAATAAAAAAAAAACATAAGATTAAATGAATTAAATTAAGTGAATATATAATGATAATAAAAATTTACTTTTCTTAAAAAAAATTCTTTGTAAATACTTTCTTCATGTATTTAAAAGAGAAAGATTTCATTGAGAAAATATATTATCTAATGAAGAAAAAGTTTCCACTGTAAAGAAATTCAAAGTTCTTCTAGACGACGGTAATTCTTTAAAGAATGTAAATTAGTTAACCTCTCTTTCAGTGAAAATGCAGGGATTCCTTGTTCAAAATTCAACTAAATGGAACTGATTAAAATAACCCAGGTTCTCAGTCCTACACTTTTTTTTTAAGATCGACATAAATTAAAGTGGTAATAAGATATCGGAGAAGAACTAATAAAATAAAATATTTAAAAGTTCACAGACCGAATATCCTTTTTACTATTTAACAAATTATTAAATACTATAAAATAACAATTTATTTAAATGGTGAAAGGAACTTAAAATTATGTTAAAAATATTTACAACAAACAATTTAACTTTTTTTTTTTAAATTGTTTGTTATAATTATTTTTAACGTAATTTTAATGTTTGTATGTCGAAGTTCCTTTCACCATTTAAATCAACGATTTATTACAACACATATAAAAAAACCACGTAAGGTAGGGGACCCGAATTTCGTCCCCGCGCCTAATTTCGTCCTCTTCAGTTTTTCGGCTTATCGCTAGGATATTGTCTTTATCATCCTTATCGAATATATAATTTAAAATTTCCAAGTTCCAACTTTGATCAAATGAAATTGGAGAATTATTTAATAATATAAAATTTGACCTTTCTTTAGAAAATATTAAAAACTATTCATCTATAAGAAAAAATACATTGTTAATAGAAATGTATGTATGTATGTATGTATGTATTTATGTATATATGTATGTAATGAAGGTGGGTGGCAGAAGCTAAGCACTGCGACCAGAGGTCTATTGTACTATCCCACGGAAATATGGACAGATGGAGAGAAAGACTGAGAAAGTATGGTGGACGAAGTGCAGGGGAAACGGGAGAACCCCGAGAAAACCTACCCAGCGCGGATCGTCCACCATCACGAAACCCACATGAGAACCGAACTCGGGGCTCTAGAGGTGAGAGGCCGATGTCTTAGCAACAACGCCAACCGCGCGGCCTAATAGTAATGGATACATGTGTACACAGATAGAGTAAGAAATCAATAAAATTCGATAAAAGCAAAATAAATTAAAATCAAATATAGTAGAAATAAAAACAAAAACAATTTTAAAAAATAATAATAAAGCAGAGGCTTTTCTTTGGGTATGTTTTCTCTTTAATTTTAATTCTTTCACAAATAATTTTAATTTGTGTGTATTTCGATTTTATTTTCTATAATTTTACTCCACACATTAAAGAACGTTCATATAGTTACTGTATTTTTCTCAGTTTAATGATTGCATTGGTTGATTTTTTAAATTTTTTTTTTTTTTGGGAGTCTAGATGATTTTAGTGGAGAAGGAGGACGATATTAATAAGCTCTGCTACTATCAATAATCAGCATCACGGATATTAATGACGAATACATGAATATTTGAATGTTTGTTCATAGATTGTAAAACGTTGCTATCTAAGCAGGAAACTACAGATCCAAAGCGTGAATTTCGAATAGTTGGAATTCATAGTCGAAGTTGTTGTTACTTATGCATTTTATAACAGCATCTGAAAATATCGGTTTTTTTTTACTTTAGGATATTTTGTGCAACTGAATTTAAAGATTACTAACTGCAAATACTACATTTATATCCAAAAATTATAGTGTATTACTGTACTAACTGACAAATGCTTAATATCCGAATGAACGCTATCTCTCTTGGGCAAGAAACAGTATTTGAAATAATTAGTTAATAATTAATTCAATATAGAATGTCTGTTAGGAATTAGGTTAAGAACTGAAAATATCATCCAATTATTATCCAGTTATTAATTTGATAAGAAGTCAGCAGTGTAATTCCTATCTCATATCAAGTAATTAAAACATAGAAATATTTAGATAGCATTAACAAAATCAAGTACATTAAGCACAATGCAATAACAATCTCTATATTGTTGAGCATATTAAGATTCCCCGTAGCCACTAATTTTCTATTGATCTAAAATTAAGTTAGTTAAGAGCAATGGTATAAAAAGAAATTATTTGAAGGATATCTGCGATTTTATTGTATTTAGTTTTTACATTTACTTGATAAAGTATTGTTTGTTTGCTTTTTTTTTTTTTTTTAATCGCTTTAATTTTTATTGTAGATGTCAAAGTTACATTTGACCCCACGTGCACTTGCAAGGTGGTATCGTGTTCACAATCAAAATCATTTCCATTTCAATGGTCCTTATGTTTATCAAATTCCTGTTAACAAACCCACTTCACTTACCACCTCAAAGCCTGTTAACACAGAAATACCAACGAAATCCAATGAAGAGAATGAGGTCACATCTCTAGTCCCCGGTCTCAGTCGAGTCACAAATTCAGTGAAGCCCCTGTGGTACAGATGTGGATGGTTTTTGATTTTAACCTTTGCCACTGTATTCTGTATTTATCAAGTCACTAATAGAATAGTCCTCTACCTAAAACGAGAGTCCATCTTTGAGTCAAGTGTTCGAATAAATGATACAGTGAGTTTGCCAGCAATTACAGTGTGTCTCAATGGAATCTATGCATCCTTGAATGTTAAAGAGTACGCCAATGAAAACGGCATTGCTGATCCGTGTGCTATCGACTGGTGGGATCTTGTGGGTTACAAAGGAATGAACGTGAAGGAAGTTTGGTTAGCTACAACCACAAAAGATTATCTCCAGAAAAATGCAGTAAGTTATCCAAAGATTTATTTGTACGTAAACCTTATAAACCATTCTGTTCATGAATTTTGTGAATTGACTAGTAAAATCAGAAAGTATTACCAAAAAAAATTTACATTTAGCTAAATATGTTTCTAAAGAAATATAGCATATATATTAAAATCCAATCATATTAAATAATCCTTCAGCTTTCTGAAAGTCTTCAACAGCTGTTTCGAACTCGACCCTCATGAACTACAATTACTCACTTTTCAAACAATCAAGGATATCAGTCAAATATAATTTTAATATGGAAATAAGTCAGATAAGATATATAAACAGTATATAAGAAATATAGTATCAACAACAACAAGAAAAACTGATATTAACACTTAAATTTCATATCATTAAATTATTTCCTAGGAAAAGGAAGATAAAAATTTTGAGGTAATATTTTGAATTTCTAAATTAATTTAAGTAATATAAATAGTTATGGAAAAGAGCAGGATATATAACTAGAAAGAGAAATTTATTACATTCACATTAACCAAATGTCATCTCTTTTCAAAATAGGTCTAATTTTTCTTTCCAATATTATATCTTGTGCTGAAGATGTTGTGAACACAGATTTTGTGTTTTCAGGATGCTATATTATTTATTTTACATTACCAGTTTTTCTTAACTAACTCCTATCCACTCTGAATCCCATTAACTATCCCTGAATTCTCGTTCTTTTTTCTTAATTATGTTTTTAATTTTTTTTATACAGATATCGGTTAAGTTTTGTTTTTTTTTTTGTTATTATTTTTGTTCAGTTTTTCTTTTTCAGAATACAACAATTTTTTAGAATGAGATGTGTGAAAGAGTTTCTTTTTCATTTTTAGCACAATTTTAAACTTAACTCATCTTTTTGCTCCAAAGATTTCATTTTATTTTGAAAAAAAAAGAATTCCTTGAGAAATGTCATGTTAGAAGGTTAAAAGAAAATTAATCCAAAACTTATGTCTAAATTTCATATAGCTGTAATTTGCACAATACTTATAAACTAGAAGATAAGTAACAGGAAGATAACGTTCAAATATATACAGCTTAGTTTATAATACTTTGGCATTTATTATCTGATAGCTTCATTATAGTATTTAGCATAATTCTTAAAATTAATCCATATTAATTGCAAATTAATATTGCTTCTTTTTCCAATTAAGTTTAATAATGAATTAAATCTTAAATTAATAAGAATTTATTAAGTTCTTCCAAAACAAGAATTTCTTCACGAAATTTGAAGTTAAGCCTAATTTTAAAGTTTAATATCTTCAGCAAATGAAGATATTCACTTATATAATAATTATATTCTAAAGAAATAAAGATAAGTAAAGAAATAATTATAAGTGAATCCGAATGATATTTCTAAATTTATAAAAATATTATAGTTTAATAATCATGCTATAAAATCGTTTTATAATATTGTACAGAGTGTTTCGGAAATATTAGACAAAGCGAAGAGATACGGGTTCCAAATGTTATTTTGAATCGAAAATGTTCTATGACATTTTGTTGTATGGGCCGTAGTTAGGAAATTTATGGAGTTAGGAAATGAATGCTTTGGGAATGGTCCCTAATCAAAAAAGCTCAGTTCACATTAGGAAGTGTAAGTAAATAAGGTAAAGATACTTCATATCTTATACTCCTAAAATTAGATGTAAAAAAAGGTGTAGTGCATCGGTAGGGTGACAAATGGATCTTGCATGGATCTTGCAGTAATCCTCAGAGCACAGTTATGTTTAGAATATGGAGGCTGTCTTTTTCAGCATTTTCTTTAATTATCTCACCTGTTTTCAATCATGGTATTTGTAATTCGGATTGCTTTTTGTATTAAACCTTTACCTTATTTACTTACACTTCCTAATGTGAACTGAGCTTTCTTTGATTAGGGACCATTCCCAAAGCATTCATTTCCAACACTAAAACGGCCCATACAACAAAATGTCATACAACAATTTCGATTCAAAATTTCCTTTGGAACCCGTATCTCTTCGCTTTGCTATCATTTCCGAAACATCTTGTTATATATATATATATATATATTACTATATATTTTTAATACTGCTTTTGTTTCCAGTATACAGTTACTTTAAATAAAAAAAAATATTTATAAACTTTTCAATGTCGACTTTAGTATTGAATGCAGTTTAAGAAAAATGTTTATAATTTTTTTTGTAATTCACAAAAATTTCCTGGATATCAATAGTAATTAAAATTGAAATTTTAAATAATACTATTTTTTACATAAAATAATTCCTCTCTTCCTTATCTCTTCACTATAGTTTGATGAGGCTATTATCTTGAGCAAGGAAAAAAAGGCCAAAACAAGCACTCTTCTCACATCTCTTGGCTACTGCGAAACACTGGATTTCTCTGGTATTAGAAAATGTTTATTTTTACTAAACCAATACTATTATACTAATATTAATACAAAAGCTTTTGAGTAACACTAACCTTCAATTTGTCAAATTTAAAGTACTGTATAACCATGCATTTTTCTTTTCAATGTTTCATATAAAACTACAATGCATTTTGATAAATCATTCACTTGGTGTTAAAAAAATAACAAAATTTACATTAATTCTGAACAGAAAAAAATATATTTTTTTACTTACATCTTAAATCAAAGAAAAAGACACTTGCTTAAATTAACCACTTTTTTCTGCTGATTTAAGAAGATATGAATAAAAAAAAATATTGACTTATATTATTCAAAACTTTTTAAGATGCTAACGTGTACAAGAAAGTAATTTGGTTAATATGAATTCAAAAGTCATCTTATGCATAGTACAGGCAGCAGTGAGGTATTGTACTCATAATATATTTTTTAAACTTATAAGTATTGTCACCTATATACCATTCATCAACAGCAAGGAGTAGTTTGTGGATCTGGCTATTTGAACAATGTGTTTTTACGTGAAACATGTTCTATTGGTAGACTAAGTACATTCTTCCGCCATTTGATCAGGTTGCTTAGTCTAAAACTATCTAAATGCTTTAAAACATCTGTGGGTGACGATGCCATTGATAGTAGGTGTTTCTGGAAGGTAGGGCTATTTGGATGCTACCCATTGGAAACGCTGAAGAACATTGAGAACGGAAAACGTGATTCATCAGATGAAAGTAGAGTTATTTGCAGACCAACTTCACTCACTGATGATTTTTCTGTTGCAATAGGGATCAGCAATGACAACTGTCACATAGTTCGAACTGAAGATCTCAACTTGTCTCATTCACCAGAACGTTATTTCTGACCGAGGACCACCCTAAACACCTCATAGTTATTTGTGGCGACTTTCATCGTCAATTCTAATATCGTTCATGCTTTTTTTCCTATCCAATTGACGTGTAAAAAACAGATTTATTGTAGTAGTGTAAGAAGTCACCACGTCCTCAACTTCTTTTCAAAAACCGTTCATTATTAAATAACGTTTTACAGGACTGTTTCCAGTAATCGTAGCGACACTGACAGAAGTGCGTCGTAGCTGTAAAAAATTATTTTGAAGGTGGTTGAGCATTAAATACCAACGACTATATCTACTGGTATTCACGGAGACTAAGAAATGTTTGACTCCATCACGTATTACGAAACGGAAACCCCGACTGATGTTTGCATTAACCTTCCTTGCCAGAATGAAAGTGAATGAGTCGTGGCCGAAGACTGACATTTTCAACTCAGTGAACACCTGTAACCGTCGCATTTGGGGCATAGACAACCCTCACGTTTTCCGCTGCACTCACCTAAAATTAAAGTCCAGTGTGATTTCACAACTATATTTATCGTTGAACCATTCGTCTTCGAAGAAACTACTCGCTGTGGCCTGTGATATACTCTGTGACATCCCAGAGATACCGAGAGATGTTCAACATCTTTTTCGCATCTTAACTGCAACAGCGACAATGCCTGGAGTCAACCACAAGATGCAGTGCCTAACGTATAAGATGCATTGTATAGCAGTTTGGGCAGAACAGAGTTATTAGTCGCTCTCACTTTGTTCTCCGGATCTTAATCTTTTTTATTTCTGGTTGAGGGACACCTAAAAAGTACAAGTGGCATAATGGTGGCTTTTGCTTCTAGTTTTTTAGGAAATATCGGCCTCATGTCCTCTAATGTCATCCTACCAAATTTTGTTCCATTTGGACCACTACATATCGCTCTAGGCAGAGTTGAATAGAGATATTTTAATCATCCGATATTTTTTGCGAAAGTTAAGATTGTCTTTGTTTTGAGGCATCTCTTCATATTATTTCTACAGTAATAAGTATAGATATGATTGAAGTACGAGATTAATATTTATTATTAAATGCATTGCAATGATTAGATTTTATTTATCCATAATAAATTCTTATAAAACTTCAATTACCCAAAGTTTATTATTAAAGAAAAAATATTCACATTAATAATAACCCAATCAAAATTAAGCTTACGTAGCCCTTTCCTTTTCTTTAGATATTGTTATTAAATATGAATATGGTTACATCACTTACTTGAGATTAACACTGATGAAGCCCAACAGCTCTTGTGATTCCAGCATCAAAGTAAGTCCTAGTTTATCTTCTTTTTTTTACTTATAAAACAATTTCCAATTTGCTGAGAATCAGATAAAACGGAAATGAATATTATAAATAAACTCTTCGTTATATATTAAACATATCTTTTAAAATCACCTATAAATTCCATACAACTAGAACGATATTTCGCAGAAGTCTATTATCTGCTTTATCAAGAAAGGAAGATAAAAGAAGTAAAACAAATTATACAACAAAATCTTAAAATTACCTTGTGAAATTGAAATCATAAAGAATTTAAGCAAAAAAAATGAAATAATGATAGTAACATAAAAGGAAAGAATTTAAAAATCTTCACTGGAAAAGAAAACTGAAACACATATATTGAATGTGATGGGTTCTATATACAAATTAAAAGGCCAAAAAAATTATTTTGAAAATTTTTGTTAGGACATTGAGGGAGACAAAAAGATAATTCATGCTTTTAGACAGTGTCAAAAGCAAAGCGGCCCCATAATATGCACAATTTTATAAACAAAAGTAGAGTGAACGTTATGCCCAAATCACACCATCATATTTTTCATCATTGTTTTCAATCGTTGACCCCAGGCCCGGACGGAATCATTCATAAGGGGGGGGGAAACTAACATGGCAGGGGCGCCATATATATATATTTGTAATGGCAAGATATATATATGCCGAAACTAACATGGCAGGGGCGCCATATATATATATATATATATATATATATATATATATATATATATATTTGTAATGGCAAGATATATATATGCCGTCCCTGCCATGTTAGTTTCCACCCCCCCTTATCAATGATTCCGTCCGGGCCTGGGGTCAACGATTGAAAACAATGATGGAAAATATGATGGTGTGATTTGGGCATAACCAGCGTTTACAATGAACCTAATGGACGCTTACAGCAAACCGGAAGTTGGTTGGTCAAAAGTGGTCGCTTCCGATAAAGAGGAAAACGGCGATAGACGTCCCCCCAATATCAACCCTTCTGAACACATTGGTGGTGGTCACGTTTTTGCCAGACAAACGGTTGCTGAAATGTGATAAAAGAAAAACGTATTGAAGCACCGAATTTTGACCCCCTCCGCACAACCGGTCAGGGAGTGGTTCTAGAGGTCTGATTTTTTTGGACGTGGTCATCTACTTATTGATGCTGAACACAACGGTGAAGGTTTCATTCTAATATCTCTAGCCATTTGGCCACTACTGAGAGTGACATCCAGAAAGCATAAAAGCAAGAGCGGTTCCCTATGTTTTACAGGCAAGCTGTAATCTAGGGTCCTCTAATAAAAGAACATATGGTTGCATTCAGAAACAACAAATCAAAAGCATCAGAATTAGCTGAACATTACCTTATTGGAAATCGCAACCCCGGTTCCATAGTGGAGATTTTGTTCAAAATTACGGATACGAGGAACATAATAGAGGCCTGTAAACGATACAAAGTTATCCAAGCATCAACAAAGATAAAGGGTTCTTTCGTTAATGACAACACATCATCTCTTTTCTTTTACGAAATTAATGCGGAATAAAGAAGAAAAATTTAAATAATTTAAAACGTTATTATTAGGCTATAAATTATTTATTTATGTATTCAAAATCTTTTTTTATTAGGCCATTAAGTTTGAATAATTAAGTATATGAGACTTAATTATTGTTAGTTTTTTTTTAAGAAATTAGAATAATTAAGTATGGTTAAACATAAAAGGATGACTGAAATATTGTTATTAGGCCATTAAGTACGTGTGTGAAGGAGTTAATTATTGTTATTTTTATTGCGAAATTGAAATCTTCATCAAGCAGAATGATAAACTTCTAAATATCGTTGTAGTTGTATGGAATTTATAGGTGACTAGCCGGGTACCGTCGCTTCGCTCCGGAACCCTTGCATTTACAGCTTTGTACAAAAAAAAAAACTTTATTTAGCAAATTAATATTGAAATCGGAAAATATACTACTTCCCAGCCCGTTGTGGCCTTCTCCGCTTAACTCAGATGTATTGCGGGTTGGCGCCACACACTTGGGGTTGCGCCACATACATTTTTGCATGCATCTTGCAAACGCAGAAACGTTTGTGAATGACTGATATATCGTTCGATAGAACTTTGAAATACCAACATTTTATAAATATAATGTTCTCTTCCAACTTTTATACTTTTCGTTTAAATTGATAAAAAGTCAAATTTGACCCTTTAAAAGGCGACATCTTGAAAACCAAAAAAGGTTTTCGAAAGATTTTTGTAGCATTTTGTTTGTCTTAAAAAGATCTACATTTTATCCATTTGCATGACCAATCTATCTCTTATAGTTTGGTCACAAAATTGAAAAATGTAGGGGAATGAAATTATTTTATTCTTTTAAGATGTTACCTTGTATGTTATATCAGATAAAGAGGTATTGTCCGTGAATCGCTGATATAAATAAAATAAATCATTGACTTGTTTGCCCTAGATTTTAACTTAGGTGATTGAACTTTAAAGATATGAACTAAGATATCCAAAAATTAAACAACTCGAATGCGTTTAACAAAAATTGCTGTATTCTTTTCTTCTAAGTTTACATTTGTTAACAACTTATTCTTGAAATTTACTTGAACTTCAATCAATGTAAATTAACATCTAAATTAAGAGTCTCTTTGCGTCTTGCATTGATTATGTCTCGTTCATTAAGGTTGACTAAATTAACGTAACTAAAGTCTTTTTAACTTTAAAGCTTTCGTCGTTACTTTGTTAACTTAAACTGCTGATTCTACCGTGATTCGAAAGTTCATAGATTAATGTTGACTTTACACATCCTCGTTAGGTAAATGTAACTTGGTCACTTACTTGCATTAATCTTCAAGGTTCTAATAAGATGTCTTCTTATTCTTAATACAATTTTGGTTGACTTTTCCATTTAATCTTATTATCATGATGAGATGAATCGTAGAGTCTTGTCTGGCAGATATCGAACGTTTCTTGATTCGAATTTGTACCTTTCTTCCTCTCCTTGGGAATCGTACAAATCTTGAAAATATCTCCCGATTTTCTTCAATCCAATCATTGGCATAAGGATGTTGATTTCCTGTGCTCTTCTTATCTTCTTAGAGTATTAGGCTTCTTCCTCCAACATCTTACTATATCGTTCTTCGAATCAGCCATCTTGGTTGGTTCTTCTCCATCAGAGATTTCTTACTGTTCTGTTATTTTTGGCTTTTGCACCTTGCGTGCATTGTGAACAGTGTTGTATTATGCGCTGTCCAACATCTGCTGTTCACTACTTGTTATTAATTGTTGACACAGTTCCTTGCTTGTCTTGCACTTTCAAACAATTGGTTCGCGGGTATTAAATTGTTCTCGTTTGAATTAGGCATAGAAATAAAACGTTTAAATATTTCCAATTCAAACTACAAAAAAACGTAAAGTCTTATGACAATGACAGACAGAATAACGCTTTTATAATATATAATATTAATTTAAAGGTGATATTAGAAGAAAGAAAATGAATTTTACTTTTTTACTGTAAAATTTTTCTTTATCCTGATAGAAAGAGCAAGCAAAATAAAAACTCATTTTTTATTATTATTCTGATGATTTCTAATGAACACGTTTGTCGCAATGAAAATAGTTAGTAAGGTTTGCTTTTTTAGTGACCCATTTGGGAGCTATTGTGATAGCGACCAAAATCGGTAGCTATTGCGTTTGTCCTGTCCGTCCGTCCGTGTCTGTCCACCCCTAACAACTCCCGAACTGAAGATCGGATCGACAAACGGATTTCATCATCGTGTTCAGAGGTTCAAACACTGTAGGAATAGAGTATTTTTAGGACCCCCCTCCCCATGTTTGAGATATTTGACATTGGATTTCCGCTATTAACTTAAATGTCAGAAATTTTAGTTGTCAGCTATAGCTTGTTCGATAAGTTCTCGGACTCATACGCTGAATGTTGTCGTTTTGATTCCTTGTATGTACTGTTTTGCTTCTCTTAATCTTTTTTTCTCAATGTCCACGTAGATTTTTTTTCTTGTTTTCCTAACCTTTCTTTTTTATTTTTCCTTTCGTTATGAGTCGCCCTTAAGTTTATGCTTTAGCACAAAATTATATTTATTTGTTTTTTTTGTCGAAGAACCAAATGGCCAGATTAATGAAGCAACAAACAACTCATAAGAGTCAAATTTCCTATTTCAAAGTTTATAACACTGCTAAATGTCATTAATTTGTCATTAAATTTCGAATTTTGTTTTAGATTAATTTTGGGCTTCTTTGGCCGAGACAATACCAAATAAAATAAATAATGCATATTAAAGTCAATGAATTATTATTAATGTGGGTCTAGATCGAATTTTCACTTTCTAGATACATTTCGTTACTATAGATCAAATGGAAAGACGACTTTGTTTTATTTCGAAGGATCTTTAAGAGGAATTAATAACAATTCTTGCAGAGGAGTAGGTCACTTTTGTTCCATTTGTGTTCATTTATTCTGTGTTCCTTTTTTATAATTTCAGATTCGTTTTCATTCCAGTACTGATTCCCTGATTCACCACACAATTAGCCGTGAAAGTATTTTCATTAAAAGAGGAATTTATGCCGACCTCTTACTTGATTACGAAAGGGTGCGTAGGAGAACAACTTACTCAAAATTATTCTACTCTGCTTTCGTACGTTTATGGGGACATTTTGAAAATTTTGCCAATTTATTTTCAGAAATTTGGCGATATTTCTTTGAGTGTTTAAAAAAACTCAATATGTGTTATACCGGGTGTAACAGGATTATGGTAAACGTCAAATTTTTTTTTTATCCTTATAGTGTAATGCAGGAGTTCTCAACCGGGGTCCACAGGGATGTCATTGAATCACACTTATTTTAAAATGGTTTATTATGAATTATTAACCAGTGTGTAGACATATTATTTACCACTGTAGAGTAATTTATTTGCATTAAATTAGTTTTCATTAAAAAATAAAGCATAATCATTTACTATTTCGTTGATTATTAATATAATCCTTTTACTTTTTAGCTATGAGGGGGTCCACCAAAAAAAAAAGAAGGGAAAGAGGGTCCTTGGGTAAAAAGAGGTTGAGAAACCCTGGTGTAATGCAATTTCGCACAGTAATGATATATAAAAAAATACGGAAAACACTGTATTTCTTTTTGAAATATCATTTACGTTTAACCGGAAAGGACATCAATTTTTCAATCTTCAATGGAGCACCCTGTATATTTACACATATTTAAATTCTATTTCAAATTTGGAATTCAATCATGTATCACTTGCACATGTTTCGTTCATATATAAGGAATCTGAGATACAAACCTGGCTATCTAAAATCCTGTACTTTATTGAATGAAAATAAAAGAACTACAACAAATATTGATTGTAATGACAGCTATGAATTGTTTTTACTTCATTTGGTCTGGGGAAAGCGCCTCCGCGATTTGTCCCTATTACAGATTCACTCTGTATTACAGGTTCGATGTTTCGATGATGTCGATTACAAAAACATAAATGATAAAGGAATGAAATGAAGATGATCAATTACAGGATGAATAGACTATTCGCTAAAATCTCTTCGAGCTTCAGAACTATTTTCTCTCCTGAAACGAGGACTTGATGTTTACATTGGTGATCCTAATCTTTCACCGTACATGCCTGTGTCTAAGTAACTTCGATCCCGCCTTGCTCCCGGTTAATAGGAATAATCGCAGTGGTGCCGCTAGCCTCAGTACGGAGACCTCCTTGTTTACTAGTGACTGCTCCTGGCTGATGATCGCCAAAGAGCGTGAAACAGCTATACCAGGATTCACTTGATACACAATTTGATGTCACCCATTCTTGTTTCTTAATAATTCAATGCGTACACATGAATTTCCTCACTAAATGTTCATTAGTGAGTTTTTTTTATTGCTTATTTTTTCTTTTGAGGAACCACTGCACTTCCGACAATAATTATTAGAATTACAGCCTAAATAGCTGAACATTCTGTACATTCAAATAGCTGTAACTCAGAAACCGTTCGAATTAGGACACATGTTCATTAAACCTTTTTCCATAGAATATTATAATATTATCATTCTTAGAATACTACTTTTTCTCCTGCGATATCCTACATCACAGCATAATCCATGTCACACCGATGGTTTGCATGAAGGCTGCTTTAGACATGCATCAAAAACTTGCTCAAAACTTGTCAGTTGCCAGTTGTCAATCAGCAGTGCCGGATCAAGCTTGCATTGGGCCCCAAGCTAAAAATTTTGTTATCACAATTTCCAAAAACAGATCAGTGAATTTTTAGTCTTGTGCGTTTTTGTTTTATATTTCACGTAATTGATCCCAACACAAGTAAAATTTTGAAGAAAAGTTTAAACTCAAATACACTTAGCAATTTCTTTCTACAATGCTTGTGGGTTTTTTATGGATATCTGAAACAGGATTGAAAAAATCCCATCTGAACAATTCCTTTTCTTGGAATTCTTTAGGATTTCTTTTTCATTTTGAAAAGTAAATTACCTATGGAAAAAAGATCTCTATTGATGTGAAATATCTACTTTTTTTCATTTCATTATCTGTATTTTAAACATGGATTTATTTTTGAATTAAGGTTATTCAAATGTCTCTTCCGGAGAAACCTTGTTCTGAAGGGAATGCACACTTTGATTGCGTTGATCACTGTTCAGATGAGAAGATCAGTGTAGGACTACAGTGCAAGTAAGTACAGCAAGTCTTGTTCAGTTTTTAATCCCTTGAGTTTAGTCAAATAACGAGATACTTGTATCTTCATTTATTTACTTTTATTTTTAGAATTTGTATGGATAAGTTGAAGTTAGAGAAGAGCTTAGAAATTTACTTTTCTACTAATTGTAATTAAACAAAATAATCTTTTCCATAAAGTTTTCGGTTTTTCCAAGTGCTTCATCTAAAGCTTTGCATACAAAATAAATTATTTTAAAGCAGTCTCGCTAAGCACCAGTTTTTCAAACAGATGAATTTTATTTTTAGGTTGTTGGGGCCCCTAAATTAAGGTTTTCCGAGAAAATGATTATGAATCAATTTAATTTATTCGAAAATGAAAAAATGAGAAGAATGGATTTACGGAGAGTAAAGCAATATTGCTTAATACATTTTTGGGCAAACCAAACTATAGTGAAACATTCCACATCCCCATGTGATAAAAGAGCTCTAATAAAACAGTAAAAGTAAAAATTATATACCAATTATAGTCCAAAAGATGAAGTTTGACGTGCATATAATTCGTTTCTTCAACCGTCAACATTTAATTTACTGATTCTAGATCGTTTTGTATTCATTAGTATAGCAGATCTACCGTTTGTGTGTTATTATTCACAGTTTGCGAGGTTACAACAAAGGAGCAAATTATTCTATTGTTGTTTTGTGAAAGTGAAGTAAAATTGATGGGGGGGGGGCGATATTTTTTCTTTAACCAGGAAACTCCCATCATGCACAAATTTAAATGGAAAAAAATAAACAAAATAACCTATTCACGATCTAACTGTCATTGACGGGGCATTCGGAACAGCTGTTTCACCATTATTATGAATTTAAAAACAATTTAACGTGCATTGTATTTTAATTTATATTTTTAAAATGCAATAATAGAAATATACTATATACATCTAAAATTTGTATTTAAAAATATTTAAAAATTGCTGTATAACTAACTGACAATGTAATGTATACAGCAATTTTTAAATATTTTTAAATACAAATTTTTAGATGTATATAGTGTGTTTCTATTATTGCATTTAAAAAATACCATTATTATGAATCATCAGCCAAATTTACCCTTCAATGACACGACCAGAAGCATGAAAAGCCAAGGAACTCCCACCCGCACTCGGTAATGGCTTCCAACAAAAACAAACAAGAAAAAGAAATTGCCTGTAACTCCTGGGATTGCAAAGAATGACCCTCAAACCTTCGGGTACGAGTGGCTTTTTTTGATAAAGAAAATGCCGCAAAAAATGAATAATAAAAATGAATAAATGCAGTTCAACGTGAATTGGTTTCTTTATCCGGGAAACTCCCATCGTGCAACAATAATATATTCATGTTGTAACTTTGTTATTGACAGGGAATCTGATTATTATGGATCATCAGCCAAATTTACCCTTAAATGACAAGACCAGATGCATGAAAGGTTGTGGATTATGGTGTTAATATTGAATACAAAGCCATCTAAAATCGGTAAATTTAATGTTTGTGTCACGAGTAAAGATACTCGATTAATTTGCTTATTTTGCTTTGAATCAAATGAGGAGCTTAGTTTCAAACCCGCCATCTCCAAAAATAAATTTTCGGAAAATAGCGGTTTGTTAATGCATTCCTATTGAACATGGCGGGCTTTGAAACAGCACTCGTATCGAAATCGTATCGCAATACATTGTTTTTGAAGTTAAACTGTATGCAAACGGCGGATTTTGATTTGAACTTAGCGACAAATCCATTGGTTCGAAATTTGCAATTTTTGGAGATGGCGGGTTTTGAAACTAAGCTCCTCAAATGTTCTTTTATTTACTGTGATTTTTAACTACAGAAATTGGGCTAAAACAAAAAGAAATGAATATTTTATTTATTTTTGTGCGTTTTTATTTTAAATTTTTATTTTCTGTTGAAACAAAAAAAAGAGTCTCTGGTTTTCTTCATAGAATGATAATAGTACAATATAAAAATATATTATTCAAATACAGAACTGTATTATCACGTAGAATTCTTATTTAAATAAAGTTGTAACATTATTATTAAATTTATAATGAACTTTAGAACTTGATATTATGACTTATAAAAGTCTATGATTTCTATGTAAAAACTTGTTCTTGTTCTTGTAGACTTCCTTTTATGAAGTCTGATTTGCCTCTCTGCAAAGATAAGAAATCTGCAAAGAAGGCCTTTGATCAAGCTCAGAATATCTACGCTCGAAATCCCAACTGTTCTCACTGTCCTAGGAACTGCGTAGAGGATAAATACTCAAGCATTCTCTCAGTTTGGACGACTGAAAAAGAAAACAATGAACTGGGCATCTATTATAAGACAAACATCTTTCAAACAGCTACTCAGGTCTACGCCTACGATATCATCCATTGTTTGTGTGACATTGGTGGAAATCTGGGGCTTTTTCTAGGCTTGTGTATCGTTAATCTCTTGGAAATTGTTGATTCTTTAATAATTATGAACTTATCTAAAAAATGTAGTAACATATAATCTTTTCTTCAATTTTAGGTTTTATTTATATGTTTGTTTTTATGTATAAAAATAATCAAAATTTTAAAAAATTAAAATAAAAATCAAAAATGTATTAGTTATCGATACTTTTAATGCTCACGTTTAAACAAAAAACAACAATATCATTAAAAAAATATTAGAAAAAAGATTTATTTTACAAATGACTGAATCTTAGTAAATAAAAATAAAGAGAAGTTGCTAAACAAAAGA
Source organism: Thereuonema tuberculata (assembly GCA_023159025.1). NCBI lineage: Eukaryota > Metazoa > Arthropoda > Chilopoda > Scutigeromorpha > Scutigeridae > Thereuonema > Thereuonema tuberculata. The sequence goes on along the minus strand of JAFIDM010001028.1, from coordinate 12,521,253 downwards.
CTTACATTAAAATAATTGATTATATTTTATCAGTTTTTCAATTTTTTGTAATGGAAATCACTTTATCGTTCTTATTTCTTCTAAAAAACCTTAATATTTACATATTGCTATACATTAGTTTACAATTGTGTCTATTATTAAAAAAAAGTTTGTTTATTCTATGAATTTGTATATGCAATACGTATTTACTAGGAAATATGTTTGTTGATTAAGTAAAACAATTTTAGATATTCTAACTTCTGGAAAATTCTTTTATCTTAAATGTTTGATATGTAGTTTATTTAAGAAGTGTATTTTTAGTAACTTAATAATCACTATGATAATACCTTATACCAGAGGTTCCCAAACTTTTTTTCTCATAGACCACTTTCAAAATTTTACTGGTTTCGGTGGACCCCCTGCTGCTACATTTCTACCATATTCCCAAAACTCGTCAAAAAATGTGAAGATTAGATCTAACGATGGAAATTTGCGTCGCGGCTGAGTTCCAACTTAGCAGCAATTTTTATTAGTTTATTATCTGCCTCCGCTACATTGATAGGTAAAGCCAAGCCAACCTTTTTATTCTTTACTATCGAAACCAAATAAATTTTCGAGGACCCCCACTTACAACTTGTGATCCCCCATTTTTTTTTTCACGCCAACGTAGACCCCCGTCGTGTCTCCCGTGGACCCCTGGGGTCGAAAATTGCCGTCGAAAATTGTAAATAACTAACTATACAACATATGCCAATATGTTGTATATTGTATTTCGTGAATTCTAAATAAACAAAAATAAAAGAAAAAAGTCTCTTGCTGCTTATTTCCAAATTTTACCACGCCAATGCTAACAATTTTTTTCTTCATATTCATTAGTATAGCTTCTCGTTTTGTTTTGTTTTGTCTTTGCTACATCAGTCCTTTCTTGAAGATTACGTGATAAAATTACACACATCCAAGTGGACATGATTACCTCCTGACATTGCACTGATTCACCCGAACTTGAGTTAGAATCTTGGCGTGGGCTTGGATATTTCGTTCTTTCTACTTTTTTGTTACTTTTTCTCCTTTCAACGACTTGTTCTCAGTAAATAACTAAAAATTCTCTGTCATCGATGTAATTCATAGAAAAATGTAGAACTACATGGTTCCCTTAGCTCAGTCAAATTTAAAACATATATAGGGGAAAGTCGGGTAAGATGACGAAGCGTGTAAGATGATGAACTCGGTATTTCTCCGACTCATTCATAGATAGGAGCACCTGTCCAAGCATTTTCTGAGACGCAGGTGATTATTAACGAAGTTCACTGCAAGGGATGTCGGACCAGATTGTTTTGCGAGCAGTAGCGACTAAGATGTGTTTGTTTCCCGAGCGTTTGTAATTTTTGGACTTCACAGCGTAAGGAATTACCCGAGTACGTTGAGTTATTTTTGCTCTTTCATAAAATATTCTCAAAATACAACTCATAATGTAAAGACCCATGTGTGGTGTAGGTTGTTTACGATAAGCTACGGTAATGAAAAATAAGTTCTAAACCAAATTGGCGGAATGGGGTAAGATGACGAATGGCAGGGCGGGTAAGATGACGAGAAGTTTCCTTAGTTTGTCATCTTATCCAACATGTTTTTGTGTACCTTTTATGAATAGCTTTTGTTCTATTTTAAAAATTGGTTTTGAGACTGAATTTTAGTTGCAGTTATTTTTTTCTTTTATTTTAAATCCCCATGTATGACTGTTTATCTCTGAATGTTTTAGGTATTACAAACAACATACCACGAAATTATACAAGGAAAAATGACAGGGGAAAGTGGGATAAGGCGACAATGAAGCAGCTATTGCTGAAGTAAAAGATAAAACCTCTGGTGTAAATGCTGCAGCAAAGAAACATAACGTGCCAGAGCCAACAATAATGTTCTTCTAAATTTTTGTTGTACCTAATTCTTCAAAGTTTTGTTTCATTACGAGCCCCTTAGGTGGGGTAAGATGACGAAAATTATTTTTTTTTTTTTTGGTGAAATATTTTGCATAATTCGAGAGGGTAAAACAGCGTTTCATATTTTTTTTATTGAACATAAAGGTTACAAGAAGTGTCCTTTCAAATTTCTGGTTTTTAAACCACTTACTAAGCCGAGGGACAATCTCTGAAGCTTAAGTTCGTCATCTTACCCTACCTTATCCTATTTGAGTCAAATGTTCATCTCTACCTTGTGATATAGTATTTGCCAATTTGCACTGTTTCTCAGTAAACGAGTTTAAATTATAATTCCCAATGTAATCAAGTATTTGTTCAACTAATAAACAACATCTGCCCTATTTTCCTAAACAGTGTGAATGAATATCAATCAACTATAAAATTGCATTTGTGATTGCTGCAGAAAGTAAACAAAATATTTTCAATCTTAACTCTTTTAGATAATTACTAACTGATCATGCCTTACTATTCCAATTGTATAATTTTTTCTTTGTTTGTCCGTTTGTCTAATAGTCTGTCCATGCACGCATCACACTAAAATGGCTCGACAGATTTCCATAACATTTGGTATGAACCTTTTTTCTCTGTGATTCAACTTAAAAAGAGTGACCCAATTAATTTGGTCTCCAGTGTTTACAATGGGCCGCCTATCGGTAATTGGTCAATCTCCTGTACGTAGTGGATAGGTGTATGTAAAAATAGTTAAAGAGATTCTGAGATCCATCGCTATCCTAGCAGAAATCTTTCAATTAAATGGGTATTAAGTTGTCTGTAATTCAGACTTTTATTTACTGCAATGCGTAAAGCCATCGATCACAATCTCAACTTATAATTTTCATGAATTCTGAATTAAATAACTATAATAGAACATTAATATTACTTGAACTGGCAAAGGCGTAACAGAATAATAAGAGACTACAATGTCTACTGTGTATCCCATGACCTTTCAAGTAAGATTCAAAATCGTCATCTTAAACAGTACGGGCTTGGGTAAATCACGTGATACTTTTGATATAAGCTAAGTGCTGAAATATAGTTATCTTTACTGATATTTTGTTTAATGAATATTTGCAAAGAGATTGTTTTAAGTTCGTTAGTTTAATTAGACTTATATTCATTTCAAAAGCATTTATTTCACATTAGTTTTGTTTTAATCTTACAAACTAGGATTATTCATGTTGTTGAATAATTATTATAATCTATACTGTAGATACTGTAGATAATTTTTGAAAGTAATAATTCAATAATCATTAAGAAATTTTTACCTAAGAAGAGAAAAATTTAAAACTAAAATAGAATACTTTGAAATTTTGATAATTTTAATTATTTAATTGATTTTTAATTAAAAATAATTTTAATTATTAATTAGAAAATATTATACTGAGGAAGTAAAAGGTGACCATAATTAAAGAGGAGGTGTTCCAAACCCTGTAGCGAAACATTCAATCAATAAATACTTCCTGAAACATGGGATTTCGATTTATGAAATAAAAAAAAAAATACTAAATTTTGCAATCGGAGAAATTTGAGATTAGAAGAGCTTCATTCGGGATTAATAAAAAAGTAAGTCTTTGCAAATCAATTTTCATGTTCGAATAAATTACAGACGTGGTTTACTATAGCCTCTGTTAAGATGTTCTAAGCATTTTGTGAATGACGTTTTTTATAGATCTGTGTTGATTTACATCAAATGCTACGCTATTTGTCTTTCAAGGTTGCTAGCATGTCCTTGAAAAACCAGGAACATTTCCTTGATACACCAGCTTTTGAGATGGATCCCACAACCAAAATTGACAGGATTTGAGATCAGGAGAACGAAATGGCCAAGCATTGGAAAATAAACGACTAACCACTGTTCTTAGCGAATTATTGTGGTAATATTCGCTATAACGGCATTCCAATGTGAACTGGGGTTCCATCCTGCATGAATATAGTAGAGTCGAGGTATCTTCGGTGCTGCTGTAGCAGAATAACAACGTAGATACCTAACAATAGAGATGGTACAAGTCAATGGTCCTGTCGGGAGAATTTCTTCGAAAAATTAGGGACGGATGGTGAATGTAGCAGCGAAATCACATCACATTGTGACCTGCTGTGAATATAAAAGGGTCTGATGGAATAGATGCGACAATTTGCATCTACAAACAGCTCAAAGGCGACAATTGTCAGTGTTAATTTTGCCATTCAGGAAAGATGTGCCTTGTCACTTCACAAGATCTTCCAAGGTCTTGCATTATCCACCTCCATTCAAGCTAAGAATGTCAGGGCAAACTGCAGCCTGGTTTTCTCATTTCTATGAAACAAAGCTTTCATATGGGACATCTTTTAAGGCCAAGTTTCCCAAGCAAAATTATGATTTCTTTTATATATAATTCGAAACTCCATGTTCCAGACAGTAGTTAGACCATGTTGGGTGGAATTTTGTCCACTACGTTTTTCGCTGTAGGGCTCTGAAGACCTCTCGAATAATGGCCACCTTTTGTAGTACTTGTCAAGAAGTATTTTATCAAGTAATAATTGCAAGTAGCTACAATGATGTTATACACAATACTCCAAAAATGTCTTCTTTAATCACAATAACGAGATTTCGTTCTCTTTAACAGTAAACGTCTTTTAAAGAATAACTGAGGACAAGAAATCTCTTTCTTCTTCCTCATCTCTCAGTTAGGAACTACAATGATGTCACTTGCAATAAACATTAGATGCGCTCTTAAGCATTAAATTATATTTTTAATAATGCAGTCACTTATTACAATTGAATCAGTAATTTTTTGTTCAAATTCTCAATGTTTAATGTATTTCTACAGTCATTATCAAAAAAACGACGCACCTAGAAGGAGTTGTCCGATTGTAATGAAATTTCGTATGCAAAGACATTGGGACCGCCCATGCAAATGATTAAACTTTGATGTCCAATGAATGAATAGCGAGAGCTACAGCGCATCGGAACTGCGCACTCAGCAAGTGTATATAAGAAGCGATTCTCAATCTGATGGTCAAAATTTCTGTTGCATTGAGAGTTAGGACACCTTTCAACGACTGAAAAAATGCCTCGCCGCAGGATTCGAGCTCATTACGTGCAACTGTCGGAGTTTGAAAGAGGTCGTATCATTGGATTGAAAGAGGCAGGTTGGGCAAATCGTAGAATCGCTCGTCGTATTGGTCGAAGTGATGCGGCGATTAGAAGATGCTGGAAGGAATGGGTGGACAATGGCAGATTTCAGCGTCATGAAGGTAGCGGTCGACCTAGGGCCACAGCAGAGCGGGAGGATAAGAGTGATTGTCAGATCAGCTGTCACAGCGCCTGATTCATCGTTATCAACCATCAGACGTGCGACCCGCACACGAGTGTCCATCATGACCATTCACAGACGGCTGAGAGAGCGACATCTACGCTCGTACCGACCGCTACGCCACCTGCCACTCACGTCTGCACACCGTCGGGCCAGATTACAGTGGTGCTTGGCTCGATCCGGTTGGAATGATGCTAATTGGGGACGTATAGTGTTTAGCGACGAATCCCGCTTCCAACGGTGTCCTGACGATCGTCGCAGACGTGTCTGGAGACGCCCAGGGCAGCGTGCCGATCCTGCTTTCACTATTGCACGCCAGACAGGCCCTCAACCAGGAGTTATGGTCTGGGGTACCATTTCCCTTGATAGCCGGATCCCTTTGGTCGTCATTAGCGGCACACTTACAGCACAGCGGTACGGCGACGACATTCTGAGACCTGTTTTGCTACCCTTCCTTTTACAGTATCCTGGCCTTATTTTTCAGCAAGATAATGCCAGACCACATACGGCACATGTTGCTATGACCTGTCTTGCAGCTTGTGAAACACTTCCTTGGCCAGCCAGATCCCCAGATCTCTCTCCAATCGAGCATGTCTGGGATATGATGGGAAGGCGACTGCATCCACCAGGGAATGTGGATATCCTAGCCCGACAATTGGAGCAAATTTGGCAAGCAGTACCGCAAGAGACCATCAGGGAGCTTTATCACTCTATGCCACTTCGTGTGGCAACTTCCATTCAGGGTAGAGGTGGGTCAACACCTTATTGAGCTCGTTATTTTGTAACTCTGTAACTCTGAAATAAATCATTCAATTTGTCTGAAAGTTTAATCATTTTTTATTCTGTACACAATCTTCCTCTCCATCAATTTTTGTCTCCATCGGACAACTCCTTCTAGGTGGGTCGTTTTTTTTTTGTTAATGAGTGTATTTGATTTTAGATAATTTACTATTTTTAATCATTTATAAGTAATTATTAAGGGTTAGTGTAATAAATAAATATTGACAGAAATTATCTCTGTTATCTGATCTTTTGGCCGTAATTACCAAAATTTTATATTAGTAAATTCGAATTAACATCGGGATGGCAAAGGTTTCATTAAAGGTTGCAGCGTAACTCTTTATAGATGTTTTTTTAAGTGTTTCGCATAATTCTTTATAGATGTTTATTTGTACCTCTCACGCTAAGGAATTATAAGTTTTTTTTTTGTTTAAAGCACTATGAGAATAACGAGAATGTGTTCATTAATGGAACCTCTTTTATTTGACGATTTTGTTTTCAACTTTAGTTTCAGTTGTGATAATAGGTTTTAACTTCCCAAGTTCTATTGCCTATCTCGATATTTTGGAATAAATGTTAAATTATAACTAGCAGGAAAGTAAAGACTATATTTACAATTTATGTGACAAATATAACCACACCTCCTTTATTGTAATAAAATTTTGATGACAAGAAAATAAAACCACATTAATTGCAGCCAGTTAAATATTTAGTAAGTCAGTATCTCTCACGCTACGGAATTATATATAATTTTAGGAATAATTTCTATAGAAACCATCACAGAAATAACGGGAATAACCAGAAAGTATTCATTAATGTCATCTTTGTTTTTTTTATTTTATTTGACGATTTTATTTTCAACTTTAGTTTCAGTTGTGATAGTAGGTTTTAACTTATAATGATATGTTGCTTATCTCGATGTTTTCAAATGTAATATTACTTATGGCTATCAGAAAAACTAAAGACTATCTTTACAATTTATGTGACAGATATAACTACACCTCCTTTAATTAAATATATATAAAAAGTTGAAAGTTGGTTATAAAGACAAGACAATAAACCAAATGCAGCCATTAAAATGTTTAGTGAATCAATTGATTTTTATTGAATTTTTTTTTCCCTCTCTTAAGGAGCGGAATTATTTATAAGTACTTGATGTTTATGTGAAAATCGAACATGTTTGTTTCTGTCTTTTTGAAGCTATGTAACATCATTTCCGAGTTTCATAAAATGACAACGTTAATAACAGTCATGTTTCAGAAATCGATGTCATTGTAAAAATCAATGGTGCAGCTCCAAACGAAAACACAATGAAATAGTCAATTGGGAAGTATAAAGGTTATTTCAGTGCAAACGCTGTTTACTTAATCTGTGTTAAAATTAGATTTGCTGAACAAGAGAAACATGTACAGGAATGTGAGTCACATGAGTTCTAATGTCATCACAGTTGCAGCGGCAAAAGATGAAGCGAATTCGAAAGATAAGCTACAGGACAAAGATCTGTTGGAAACTTTGCAGAAAGAAGCCTTAAATTTTCCGATTCCTGGTCTGAAGCGCACTATGAATAAGCAAAAGTCTGTTTTTTACCGAATAATATGGGTTTTGATTTTGATATTTTGTTCCCTGGTTTGTTTTTACCAGGTTGGTGAGCGAATCATGTCTTTTGCCAAAGGTAGCACGGTATTTTTGAACAAAATTTACATCAATGATACGGTTAGATTGCCTCTGGTCACCATATGTATGACTGAAACCTACGGGTCCTACAAAATCAGGGAATCATTTGCCAAAGAAAAAGGCCAAGATCTGAAAACAGTTGAGTGGTTTGATTACATTGGCTATCAAGGAAAAGATGCCTATCAGATTTGGGAAACATATAAAACATCAGAGATCATCAAATCTATCAATGTAAGTTGTTTTTATATATACATACCGTATATGTTCCAATAAGCGCCGAGGCTCTTATTGTGGCCGGTCTCTAATAAGCGCCGGGCTGCAGAGGGGACACGGCCAAATAGGAGGCGGTCTCTAATAGTAACCGGGTCTTTGATATTTGCCAACCGGTAGTAGTTTAAGTGTCCGTATCTTTATAGTCGTGCGTAATACGTTATGATAGATTGCCTTACAAAATGCCACCGAAACGGTCATTTGACATTGTCTTTAAGATTCGCGCGGTGGAATTCGCGAAAGAAACTTCCGGTGAGGCGGCCGGTGGTGTTGATCCGAAAAGAATCAGAAAGTGGAAGAAACAATATGATAATCTTGTGTCTCCGAAAGTGGACAAAGGTGCAAGTAGGAAGCGGAAAATAAAGTAGCTGTTTGTAATATTAGCCGGTATTTATGTGTAAAAATATTGCGTTCTGAAGGTCTTAGTTAATAATGGCCGGCCTCTAATAGCAGCCGTTCTCTATTAAGCGCCGGGAGCCGAGGTTAGTTTTGCAAATAAACGCCGGGGCCCTCTATTGGAGCATATACGGTATATATACTTTCTGGTACATAATTACTCGTCTTTATTTTAGAATCATTGAGCTTTCTGTACATTAACTTCCAAAATTAATGTGACAGTGTTCCATGCATGATAACTGTTTCTTTGAGAAATATAGGTAGATGTGATCACGTCAAATTTTTTTCTTTTTATTTTCATCACCCAAACCAGGGCTCCTTAACCTTTTTAAAGATGAGTACCAACAAATCAAAATTTAAAACTTCGATACCATCCATTACTACACAAACATATGAAAACGTGTAATACTTTAGCTTTAGATGTGGAAATTTTTATGTTTTATTTTTAATAATATCATCGATCAGAAAGGTCATTCACCTGTTATTCATTTACCACTTACAAGGAGACGACACACCCTGTATCTTTCAAATGGGAGTGCCCTTTTGTGAGATGAAAGTGCACATGAAGTACTTCAAATCTATATACATATATATATATATATATATATATATATATATATATAGGTTTTGGGGCCAACGCCCTATAGATTTCGAGATATTCGGCGTTAATTTTCATTGATTTTCAAGTATTGCCTTATTAGCTCACTGCTGTCTTAAAAAAGTTCAAGTGTTACTGTGGACTAATGGTATATCGCTGGCCAGTAAAGCCGAGTTCGAATCTATTACGGAATGTGTTTTATTTTTATTTTTTTAATTTCTTTTTTTTTTTCTATTTTTTTTTTTTATTATTTTTTTTTTCTATTTTTTTTTTTTTTTTTTTCCTTTTTTCTTTTTGATAATTTAAATTTTTTTCGTTTTTGGTTTGAATTTTTTACAAAAAACCAATTTAAGATTAGAAGTAAATAAATAATATTCTCGTTAACTTTTTTAATTAATTAGTTACTTTATTAACTAATTTTATTTTCTTATCATATTGTGTTGATACTCTTTTACTGTTTATATTTAAAATTATTTAAGTTGTGCTTGTACTTTACGAAAAATTAAGTTTTCATGTAAGAGTTTGAATTGTAATACTTCACCAACTGATTTTGTTTTTTCTTCAAAGTTAGTATTCTCGTTAATTGTGGTTTTTAATTAGAAGTACTTTAATTCAGAAATTATACTGAAACATATACTTTTTAATTACTGTTAAAGAAAAGTTATTTTTTTAAGAAATTTTGCTTGGCAGTTGCTAAGATTATTATATGGATCTTAAGAGTTAATATATAATAATTGTTCTTGCTTTTAGCGGCCCCCTAGGTTACATTCCTGTAAAAAATAGGGGACCGCTCTTGCTTTTATGCTTCTGGATGTCACACTCTGTAGTGGCCAAACGATTAGAGATATTAGAATGGAACCTTCACCATTATGTTCAGCATCAAAAAGTAGGTGACACGTCCAAAAAAATCAAACCTCTTGGACCACTGACCGGATGTTTGGGGGTCAAAAGTGGTCACTTCCGATAAAGAGGAAAACGGCGATAGACGTCCTCCCTAGTATCGACCCTTCTGAACGCAATTTGTTTATAAAATTGTTCATATTATGGGGCCGCTTTGCTTTTGACACTGTCTAAAAGCATTAATTTATCTTGTTCTTTCTCAAAGCTGTAAAGACATCTTTCAATGATTACAACTTTCTTTCATACTTGTAGCAAGGGATCTTTATCTCAATGTGCTGTTTAGTTTGATAGCAGTTTATCCAACACATATGCAACTTTTTTAATAAAATATGCAACACATATGAAACTATTATGCATTTAATCCATTTACAACCGCATGTGTTTATCATTATTGTAAATGTGTATTCCGTTCAAACTTCTCAATTGAATACTTGCTACACTTATTTAACTATTTAAATAGCTGTTTATTTATATACATATTTAATTATAAATGAATAGGCTTAGAATTCCTATCTATAAATTTTAATGATTCAAATATTTATAATATTAACAAAACACCAAGAGAATATGAGTGCTCTGACATAGCAACCATATTCTCTTGGAGCTATGTGAAAGTTGTAATTATTGAAAATGTCTTTCTAGTTTTGAGAAAGAAAAAACAATAAGAATTATCATGTATTAATCCATATAATGATCAACACTCAGAGCATTGCGAAGCAAAATATTTCTTAAAAAAAAAATTCTTTTTTTTTTTGTTATAATATGAGTAGAATATATTAAATATATATATTAAGTTTTAATATAGCACATTAAAAAAGATTATTACTGAAGTAATTATATACAATATATGTTTTACTTTATTTTTCTGAATTAAATTACTTCTAATTAAAAACCAAAATTAATGAGAATACTAACTTTATTTTATTTACAATAAGAAAAAATAAAATTCAGTTAGTGAAGTGTTGTATTTAAAACTCTTACATAATAACTTAATTTTTCCTAAAATAAAAGCACAAGTGAAATAATTTTAAATACAAACAATAAAAGAGTATCATCACAGCATGATAAGAAGAAAAAAAAGTTTAGTTAATTAAGTAAGTAAGTAATTAAAAACCAAAGTTAGCGAGAATATTATCTAGTCTACTGTATAGGTCCTTTTTCTTATTTTGAGGGATTTCCTCACTCCGGAATGAGATATTATCTCTATATTTCGGCTACGTGCCTCGGGTCTTCTTCGGGAGATTTATAAAAGCCAATCACATGAAGGAAAGCACAGAACTAGCAACTTCCGTCGTTAGTTTCTCGGATAAGTTGCTCATGATGTTTGTTTCGAGCAAATGGTGGCCGCACTGTGAGATGGAAAGGGGGTGGAAGGGAAAGGGAAAAAGAAGAGTCCTTGGGGACAATTTCTTAATTGCATGGGTGGGGGGCGTGAGCGGCGGCAAACTCAATTGGTCTCTTCGAATTCAAAAACACCGTTATATTGAAAGACAGCAAAGGCAACAGAGGGGAAGAATTTAAAAATAAAATGAATAAAATAAATTAAAACAAAATATAATAAAATAAAATGAAACCAAATAAAATAATTGATATGTATGTAAATATAACTAAATGAATAAGTGGAAATAATTGATTCATAGACGTGGGAAGATTGGAAGAGAAAATAGTGATAATATTAATAACAGTAAAAATAATAATAATTCACCTGAATTATATATATAAGAATTAAAATTAAAAGCTGGATTAAAATTTGTCATGGATAGATTGAAATGTGACATGAGAGAAAAAGAAAAAAAAAGGCAAAAGGAACAAATAAAAATAACTGATTAAAAACAGCCGACCATAAAAAGCACGTACACATTTAAAATTAATTAAAAATCACGCAACGTTTCGGACCTTCGGCCGTGATTAAGGTCCCTTCTCAAGCACAGCACCCTACCTATCAAAATCCTCCCGAAACGTTGCGTGATTTTTAATTAATTTTAAATGTGTATGTTATGGGGCCCGGTAGCCGAGTGGTCAGCGCGCTTGGCTGCGGGTTGGAGGTCGCGGGTTCGATTCCCGGCCTCGGCGGAGGGCGGGAATTTTTCCACGCTCCATTCTCCTCCAAACGGGTCCTAGGGTCTACCCAGCCCTCTGTAGAATGGGTACCGGGTTTCTTTCCCGGGAGTTAAGGTGGATCTGGACTGAAAATCGATGGTTTTCACCGCAACTTATCTTTTCATATCTCTTAAACTACTGCTCATAAAAATCTGAAACTTTTTATGTAAAATCGTTAAACATATAATAATTATATTTTCATGTTATTATTTATTCATTATTATTGAAATTCATTTTATTTGCCTTCAAACACCCCCAATATATCATATATATTGTAACTGTTGTGATGTTGTTTAAACTCTAAAAGTCTGGATCCAATATTCAAATGATACAGAAACGTAATTAGGAAAATTTAATCTAAACACTTTTGTCATTAATGCCTTTGTTTAATTTAAAAAAAAAAAAATGTATTTTTTTGACAATGCAGTTTGACAAATGATTTTTTTTTGAAACAGTCGAATAATTTTTTGGG
>JAFIDM010001028.1:12478722-12488986 GCA_023159025.1 Thereuonema tuberculata | reverse complement strand
TTGTTTGTTTTAGCTTTTGCGGGTGCCACATTTCTTCCGACGTTTTATCATATAGACCCCGTGTATCGAGACTTGGTTGTGTACTGATGACTGCTCCTGGCTGATGATCGCCATATTAGCGTGAAACAGCTGTACCAGGATGTCATTTTGTACACAACTTGGTCTCACCCATTGTTATTATTATTAATATTTACCTGCGCTTTCTTATTTTTATGCGCTAAATAAATTCATAGAGGCCGCGTGTAGCGGCACATGAATTTTCTCGCCATTTGTCCTTTCGGCGAGTTTTTATTGTTTGTTTTAGCTTTTGCGGGTGCCACATTTCTTCCGACGTTTTAAAAATTTTTACTTTCTAAAATTTTGCGCTATCTTACCATATAAATCAAATTGTGCACATAATCCCCGAAGGGTTGGAATAGTTTTCACTTTCGTTACATTCTTGCTGCTGTTTACCATAACGGCCTGTTCGAACTGAAATAATAACGAACAAAATATCCATTTTAAAATTTTAGAATTAAGTAATATCAAAATAATTCTAGTATTCAAATCTTTCCTATAAAATAATTTAATGATTTTTTTTTGCAAATATATAAATAATTAAACTAGGCATTATTACTTTCAATTATTATAAGAGAATATAATTAATAGAGAATATGCTTAATAGACATGACTAAATCTGAAGAAAAAAAAAATCAAATTTTTGAATGAGAGTTTTAAAAATTTTTCTCATATTTGAAACGCGGAATATGAAAAAATTTATTTGTTCCAATTTCAATTTTAACCAAAATTTGTTTTTACAATTTTGACTACCACAACTTCAGAAAAACCAAGGTTGGTTAATTCACATTTTTATATGATGGAAAACTTACTGTTGAAAGATAATTTTGAAAATTATATTATCTGTTCGCTTATTATAGGTATTTTCTCTTTAGTTTTAATACATCTGGAAATGGAGGCAATTTCTAAACTGATGTTAACAGAAGTTAAATTTGTTTCTCGCCATTTGTGTGATAACCCTCAATTTTTAAACAAGTAGTAATGAATTACATAATTTTGCTGTCATAATAGATAATCTTAAAAATGGACTTAGCAGGGAAATAAAAAGCTATTGCTTCAATTCTTTATTATTGTGCTGACCATTATAAGCGTTATTTTTCATAATTATTATTCAGACGTTAAATTGTAATACTTTATTTTCTTTATTCTGTTTGCCTTATTCTTTATAAGTTTAACAAATATAGTTTTAAATTTCGATTAAAAAAATAAAAAAAAACCTATTGCAAAAAAAAGAAATCTCACCTCAAAGAAATTAGAGAGAGAATCGCGAAATACTGTGTGCAAATGCCTTTCGATTCATATGCAAATGATTAAAATTTCAATGCCAATGAAGAAAGAGCGGATTGAAAAATCTGATTGGTTTTTCTGTTTCTGTGAAGATGCTTCTACGACACAATACCAGCAACTGAGTTAGTTTCTTAAGAGAACTCGGTAATCGTGCATATGAGGAAGCCGCCATTTGTCAGACAATTGGCAGTTATGGATCTAAAAGGCTTCACACAAACAGCACGAAGGAGGTGGACGTACCAGTGAGAGAAGTGCTGAAGAGGATTTACATATCACTAGAGCAGCCACAACGACGCAAATGGTGTCCCTGCCGTCCTTCGAAAGGTACGTAGCATCCCCTACAGATTGTTTATTATCAAGGGACGAGTGACAGAGACGGGACTTCACTCTCGGCTTCTCTTAGGTCTACCACTGAACACTTAGGTCTTAGGAAGCACCAGCTGGAATTTTTTCGAGCAGTTTGGCTGCAGTAATCGACTGGCACATGATAATCACTCCTAGGTTGCAGACTGAGGAACGATCTTCATTAGTTTTGCAACAAGGTATTTGACAGCAAACTCATACATTGACAACAAATTGCTTAGGCTGTTATATTTTCCAGGAGCTATTTACCAGCATGACAATACCAAGCCTCATAAGATGAGACTCACAAAAATAAACTTCAAGGGGTTCAACCCTCCCAAGGCCAGCCAGTTCCCCTGATATCTCGGAGATCGAGCATGCTTAGGAAATGATGGAAGACAGTTCCCAGAAGGCATAAAGCAGCCATCACGGGATGTGATCGACCATCCCAACAACTGCGAAACACCTGGATGAATCTGCCAAAGCATACCATTAGACTATTAATTGTCTCCATTAAGCACCATATATATCGTCTTGAATCGTGGCGAGAAGGGGATTTACTAGTTATTAACTTACATTCGATTTGTTGCCGTTGCTCTGTTATAAAAAATTTTCAATGAAAATTTAATCGTTTTTTTATTTTTACATACCGGCATTCATTGAGTGTGGGAAGTTTCACAGTGAAAGAACACTGGGTGCGTCTTTCTTTTTGGTAAATAGAGGGTATTTTGGGTGGAGTTATTCACTAACTCAAATAGAAAGATCAATGATGTATGTTATATTAGTAAGGTTTGGAAGTTCCTAATTTCTAAGTTCAATAAATACTTATTACTACAAAGAAAATGTTTTGTTGTGCATATACTGATAGTATTCACAACTATGACTTCCAAGTAAATAAAATTATTAAATTTTGGAAAATTTAGTTAGTTTTGAAGTTAAAATGACATTCGATGGAAAGGATTCTTCTTTTGCTTTGGAAACAAAGAAAAGGTAAATTATTATAACAAATGCATATTAAAATTGTATCAAAATCAAAATTTAAATAATACAAAGAGCTTTTAGTAAACAGCAAAAATACTTTTAAGATAAGAAACATAACATTCCGAACATTTTGTTCGGAAAAAAAAAGTTTGGAATGCATCGGTCACATAGAGAATTCTAATAAATCATCCAGATAAAATGTCAAAGAAAACGAATAACATCTTCTACAGATACCAAACCTAAAACATCTTGTAACTTATTAGAAAAAAATATGCTCCAAAACACCTTTGGTGATATTTCGACTTTTATTTCAAAGTCTTAATCATACTTTATAGGAAGTGAGAACATCTGTCACTTTCCCGAAAACGAAAAATAATACAAAACATGAATTAATTTTTCTCAATCTAAATTAAAAATTAAAAAGCATAAATTGGAAATAAGCATAAGTTTAAAAAATTAATATTTATTTTAAAATAAAAAAGAATTTTAAATCAATGAATTTTTAAACAATAATTTGACTTGTAAATTGGTAGCATGAACGTGGCTGATGTCACGTTCTCTGTTGTTAGATTGAGAAAAATTAATTCTTGTTTTGTATTATTTTTCGTTTTTGGAAAGTGAGAGATGTTCTCACTTCCTATAAAGTATGATTAAGACTTTGAAATAAAAGTCGAAATATCACCAAAGGTGTTTTGGAGTATATTTTTTCTAATAAGTTACAAGATGTCAAAGGAAACGACTTTATTCTGAGAAAGGAACCTTAGAAAAACATTTTTCTCACTCATTGTTATTGATATATTACCCTTTACCTCCGGCTTAGATTGATCTAGCTCTAAATAAAAGCTAGGTAAGTATTTTTTAATACCTAAAGTACCTTACATTAGTCTTTTAATAACAGCCATTGTGATCCGTTGCCTGAACATTAAAAAGAAATGGACAATAGAGATTTTCTTGAAATTCAGACATTCAGAATATCTGAATTCTGAAATCAAATTTTATCCGATATCGGATCTGAAAAATTCCAATATCGGATACAATTCGAAACAGATTTACAGCCATAATGACTATAGAACTTTTATTAATTACACATTAAAAATATCTATTTCGGAATCATATATTACTTTCCTAGTTAAATTGTGTTATTAAGATTCTATAAAAAAAAGAATAAAAAAAAACCGAAAAAATTACTTTATTCAATATTTTATATATTTGTTTCAAAATGATGTCAATATCTCTGCATCTTTATAAAAAATGAATTTATATTTATAAAATTGAATTCCCTTATTTTTATAAAAATTTATAATAAGTATAAACATTTTTGCCATTTGTTATTGTATCTGTTTGTTTCCATAGAATTGTTCAGAACTTTATTTATTTCGATATTTTTGCTACAGAAAGCTAGTTCGGAAGTCCCAAATGTCATGTGATGACTGGTCTCTCTTCTCTTCCTTCATTTCTCGCCTCCAGAAATACGGGACAGAGGGCGACTGTGAAAACTTTAAACTCAATTGATTACATTCTGTCCCCATTGAGAAACAATGGCCGCTTTACTTAGTGAATGAAGGGGATATTTCTGGCAACAATATTCCTGTGCTAGGGATATTCCTAGCGCAGGCGTTGAGACGCGCCAATGCCACTGCACCTTAAGAGTTATATTTAAAAAACATTTTCTCCTTAAAATACCTATACTGTGTAATTTCTATTATGGAATTCTTTCAATATTTACGTTTGAAGCATAGACATTGTTACCTTTCCAAAAGGAAAGTAACATTTTATAAAGTTAAAACTTCTTATCAAAACCGACTGTTTCATGAAACCTTTATTTCCGAAGAGGCGGGAAAAATTATTTCATTCAAAATTAAATTATCTTCCCAAATTCTCACAAAATTTTAGGTTTCTACCGTGTAGGCTTCCTAAACCAGTTTTGGGTAAGTCTATATACACTTCCGCCAATGATTTCTGAGGAAATTTCGAGCTTTTCTAAGTGTAAATGAAATTCTTTGTCTGCATTCAGCCTAGTCTTCTGATTAAACTTTCTCATACCTAATTTTTTTCGACTTTTTTTCTATAATATCTCTTATCTCAAACAAGAGACTTTCCAATAAATAGTAGTTTAATATATGACTTTAGTTTTAATGTAGGAGACAATCCACATTATTCACGCGGGAAGAGGTGAACACAGAAGAAGAAAGGCAAAAAACCAACCCAGCTCAAAATCCCCATTTATCATTCCACCATCAGGCTGATGCTTTGACAAAAAGTTTATGTCTGAACGACAATCCTTAATTGTCTAAATGTCTAAATATCTAAAACACTGTTTTTTACAGTTTTTATTTATCTACAGTTCGACCACGATAACTTAAAGATTGAAAGGAACCCCACGTGATTATGACGCATCTGTTTTCAGCCAATCACAAAAGCGCGCCTCAACAGAGGTCTCTATTAATTCCCTCAAAATGTCGCCCGAGAATATTTTACAGAGCAGTGCTCTGGGTTAAACGAGCAGTTACAGATTGAAGATTATTTCCGAAAGGAATTTGAAAATGGAGGACGAAATTTAAAACTAAATTTTTGTTTTTGTTTTGTCTTATAGCTGTAACGTAAAATTCTAAGAGAGGCTAGTGCTGACGTCATGGGACCAGTGCTGACGTCGAATCGTCACGTTATCGTGATCGGACTATATGACATACAGAAGGCCACTTACAGTAGTGTACTTTTTATTTTAAATAATTAGCTTATATAAAACATGAGAAACGAAACGTTTAAAGATATTTGGAATTATATTTCATGCACATAAAAGAATAGTTGAAACAGAAAAGAAACAAAAGTTATAGAACAGTGTAAGTACTACTAACATTTATGGAACAAAAAGTAATGGTTTTAATTAATTTCTACTATAATAATTAAGGTTGTGCAAAGAATAGATTAGTATTATCTTTACGTCCTTTTCTGATTTTTTTAAAAAATGGAATAGGTTTTCATGATTTTTTTTAATAAACAGCGCATTAAGTTATCATCATCAAACATCTCTGTAGATGTAATTCTTATAAATAAGTATTTCAAGAAAAGATGAAGAAAATCTGAACAGGTTTACAAAATGGTAAATTCCTCAAAGAATTGGATGAAGTAACTTTTACATAAGTTTAATAATTCGGGCGAATTACATTCTAAAACTTCTTAGTTGGTTAAATAGAATTGCTATGTAATTCCAGATATTATATGTATATCAGGAATTCTATGGTATTTTTACTTAATCAACTAGTAATAAGTAATTCCCTCGAATGTTCCACAACACTGTTAGATTCTGCAGAAGATCATCAAAAAATTCCGAAGGACTATTCTGGAGAATCTAAAAATGTTGTGGAACATTTATACAGCAACCTTCTTAACGATATTTCATGATTTTGTTAATGATAAAAAAAAATATGAGAGTCAGTGAAGATATGTCCACTTTTTGTGTATTGTGGATATAATTATTAAGTTATAACAATAGCTACTGATATTCTCAATCACATACAAAAAGTGTATAAATGAACCACGTTCCATTTCTCCATTGACTGTATGGGTCACTCAAAAACTTTCATCCTACTTGTATTAAGGAAGCCTGCAAACTTTGAAGTGATGTTATTTCTAAGTGCTCATTCGGAAAAGACATTATGAGTTGTTTTTTATTAATATGACTTTATTGTAATTCCAAACTTTGATAAATTATTTACAGATTCAGTTTCAGAAAATAAAAAAAATCAAACTGAAATAAGTACTTACGTAAGCCTGCACATTGTCTATTGTCTTAAAAGTGTCCCAGACGTCCTGGACATTCATACCATTATAACCCACCAAGTCCATCCAACTAATTTTGCACGGATCAGAGATGTTAACCTTCTTCTCGTCTGCATACTGTTTGAGAAGAGTATAAGAAGCGTAGACCATGTCTATGCAAACAGTTATTCCTGGAAGTTGGATGGTATCGTTAACCTTCACATCTGTTTCGAAATGAGTTTCTTGTTTTAAATACATTAAAACTCGTTTAGTCACTTCTCTAAAGCACAGCAAGAAGCAGAAAACAATCAAGACTGCCCAAACGATCCGGTACCAGAACGGTCTATGGTTGTCCGATACCTTAGATAGACCTGGAATGGTATTAAAGATTTCCGAAATTACTTTGCTAGTTTCCGGTTGTTTTGTGGACTGAATTTCACATTCATTGTCTAGGCTAGACCGTACACGCTGTCTTAGGTTTAAAGTTGCTGTTCCTGGCATCAACAACGCCATATTGCTCTTTGAGAGATTATTCTGCGAATACTTGGATGTCATCTGTAAATTTAATCAGAAAAACTCAGATTGAAATCAATATTGTTAGTGCTAAAAAATAGAGCAATAAAGTATGACAATTTAGGACTCACAAACACAAAATTGACCACCAATAACTGAAGCTTTCTAAGGTGTTATCAGCTGAGCATGTCCGTGAAAAAACGAATCAATTAGAATATTTATAGCGTATGCATAATTGAAGGCAGGAGCTCGCATTTTCAGCAAACCGGGTTTGTTGTTTTTTTTTTCATCCAGTCCGTTTTATCGGCTTCTCGTTTGAAGGTTGGAATGATTTACAACTCTTAACGTTCGCTTCAATATTGCCACGCCCATTGCTATGATGGATAGGATAGCTTTGTTGACTTTTAAATAGATATCCAAATAGAAGGAACATATTAAGTCATTAATTTTCTATAGATGGGAATAATCAACAGATTAACTGGCAAAATTATCCACGATTATAAGAAGGTTCGTGTTTCAAATTATCGTAAGAAAGAACAAAAAATACTTACGAACAACAAGTACTAGGAATTTTATGAATCTTTCAGTATTTGCGAATTCTTGATAAGTATCGTTTTCTGTTTTTGTCTTTTTTATTGGAACTTCAGCAAAACAATGTTTCGACATCGTTATGTCTCATCAATTGGAGTAACCCATTGGTCGATAAATCAATTTCGACCTCCTAATAAACGTTTTACAAAATTGATTATAGAACTTTAAAAAAATCAATTACAAATAAACAATCACAAATTAATCTATTAATCCAGTGATGCCCAACCTACGGCCCGCGAAGGTGTTACATGTGGCCCGGTGTTTTATTCCTGTTTTTTTTTTT
This sequence comes from Thereuonema tuberculata, assembly GCA_023159025.1. NCBI lineage: Eukaryota > Metazoa > Arthropoda > Chilopoda > Scutigeromorpha > Scutigeridae > Thereuonema > Thereuonema tuberculata. Next base: position 12,481,173 of record JAFIDM010001028.1, on the reverse strand, counting down.
TTGGTTGTTAAATAGGAGATTTCGTTTTTTTTTTTGTTTTTTTTTTGGTTGTTGAATAGGAGATTCCGCCACATTGTGGCCCGCGAGATTCACAGCAAAGTCAATTTTGGCCCCCATATTACGAAAGGTTGGGCACCACTGTATTAATCTATAAATAATATATATATATATAAAGGGAATATTTAACCTTGGAATATTTAAAAATATAATCAATTGATTTTTAAATATAAAAATAAGTTTAAAAAAGTGTGAATACTACTTGTGAGTGACTTAAAGATTGTGTTTAAAAATTATTTCTTAATGCTTCAGTTTCTAAATAATCTTGATTTAGAATTAATTATAAGAATTAGTAATACAATCGCTAGAAAAAGTTAAATAAAAGATAGTTCTAAGATAATAGATTTTCTAAATGCCTTCATCTAGCAAAACATTTCGCTATAAATACGATTAAATGAAATGAATTAATAAATATCCTTTTTAGAGAAAAACATTTTCACTGAAACGTCAGCAGATACCATTAATAATTTAATGTTTTATTTTTACTAATTCAGTTGCTTTTCAATGAAGAACATTCATTTTTTTATTGTATAAAAAAAAAGCAGCCTAGTTTAAGAGAACTAAAGTAATCAATATGCTATTTTTAATAGATTGATTCCTTTTAATACAGCTTGAATGCGTTTTCTTTTATTTTTAATGTGTGATATTTTGCTATTTTTTAATAAACATCAAAATACTTACTTTCTGTTTCCCTAGGGTTTAGACAAGTTATAGAGTTCGTGTGCACTTGTATCGGAGAAATTGTTTACTCAAAATCAAAAAGAAATTAGAGCCACTGCTTTCACGATGGTTACTGCCATCAGTAGCATAATCAATAGGAATTACGCTTTTATTATCGATTAGGTAAGGGTGCTTTTTTATTTTCTAATTAGGTAACTTCCAATAAGCCTTACTACTGTAGTTTCTGGAAATGTTGAGTTCCACAAGTGTTTCACAATTTTTAATACTCATCAATTACATGCAGACACAATTCTCTCATTTCCTACGTAGAGAATTTCGTTATATAAGAGAAACAATGGCAGCCTTAGAGTAATTAAGAAACTATAAATTACAACTTTTAATTACGCATATGTCAACAGGAAAAAAAACGGTTCCTTCACATATGTTGACGGTTTTTGACCCACAGTTCGCCAGTTCGATTATTTCCGGTTTCCATTAAAAATCAAAAAAGATCTGCCTCATAAAATGGTAGATAAACTTTTAAAGCTTCAGATTAGCGGATGTAAGTGATTTTTAGTTTCTTCGAATATTTGGTCTTTTTGGCTATTTTGTCGGAATTGGATTTTTTTTTAATCCTAGCTAATTTTGTTTGACTCGAACTGTTTTGTGAAATGCACTACTACAATGTGGGTTTGTTTGTTTTGCCACCCCACCCCAATCCCAAGAGGACATCGAAGACCGTCAAGCGGCGCCACTGTCGCCCAACGGCTTTTACCAAAAATTCAAGTAAAATGTAACGATTGGCTAATTCCCAAACACACATGTTGTAAACTAAAAATCACTTTATTCAGGCTGACGAAAAGCCCTGTGCAAGGGCTTGAAAACCGGTTCCGCAATATAATGTATACAAAATTCCTTTAATACATATTTTTTTTCAAACTTAAAAAATTTGTGTTTTTTTAATTGAATTTTATTTCAACTTGGATTTTAATTTGTTTTTATTAAAAAATAAATTCGTTATTTAATCTTCGTTGAAGTTTATCAATATATTTTCAAGTATAGCCTACAGATTTAAAATCTTACATCAAATATCTTGCCTTGTCTTATAATTATAAATGGCACTTCCTGTTATCACCTCAAATTGTCTGGACTCAGTTTATCTGGACTTCAGTGTTATTATTTAAAATATTTATTTTAAAATATTTTAATTGCAAGTAAAGATTCAGTTCAGAACATCTATTAATCAGTTCAACCACTAAGGCATTTAATCAATGGTAGAATTAATAGAGAACCTTATCCTTGAACTGGCAAACGGCCCCGTAAGACCGAGGAACAATAGAAAATCAATTGACAGTTGATCTCTAAGCATTTAGTTAACAATCAAAACTAAAAATCCAAATGTATTTTAATTATCAACATAGTTTATGTACATACTATTAAAAAAATACTTCAAAACAGGGATTTAATTTCAATTAAATTAGCTTTACATGTTTCATAACTAAGAGTTATATTCTCAAAAGTATATAGGATTTCAAATCACAACAATAAAATAATATTACAAATGAAAGATATGACATAAACAATAATATTAAAGAAGGACCAAACACACACAATAAGTAAAATAAATAAATATAAACACTTCATTATAAACACTTCATGATATGTTTCGAGAATCTTAATCCTCCTCCTCAGATGATAAACATAATATAAAGGAAAACTCTATGGCTCCGAACA
>JAFIDM010001028.1:12438062-12472372 GCA_023159025.1 Thereuonema tuberculata | reverse complement strand
AAAAAATTAACATTTCAATGTTAACAAACAAAAGATAGACAATATTCATAATATTCATTTCAGTTCACTTCAGGACAAATCACTTCAGGACACACATAATGAAGATAAAATTAAAATTTATTTATAATAATAAAATATTAAAAACCTGGACAGTTTCGGCCTGTTTTTAACTTCACAAGGCCATCATCAGCATATCCTAAATTTCTCCCTTTTTCGGATGATATGGAGGGTTATGAACCGACCAGTAATGAAAAAAAGTAATAGCATTAAACTAATCTAAATGATTTTTTTCTCTAATTATAGCAAAAAAAAAATATCTATCTATCATTTTTTAGAAAAGTAAATCAATGTCTATTATCCAACGAAAGTAAAATTTATAATTCCTGTCTCATAATTACTTTTTTTTGAAAAGTTTCGACTTATTCTTTTTATTTTCTCATTGTTCCAGCTGCTGCTAAATTTGTTATTGTAACATTATTGTGTGATTTTTATTTCTTTTAATTTAATTCTTAGTAACTAAAAATTTTAATGATCAAATGAACAATACCGTTCGACAAGCAAAGAACCGAGCTTCTGCCGTTGAGAGACAATGCTCAGATAGAAAATATCGGGTTACCTTCTACGTAGTCACTCAGCTGCCATTCCTGGGTGATGTAGTCTCTCCGCTCACTTTGGCGCATATTTTAAACGGGTTAAAACCAATAGAATTTGGATCGCTGCCTCATCTATAAGTCTATTTACAGAACTCAATATTGTTCGTATCTGAGACCGCACATCCTGACTATTAAAGCGAATGGAATAGAATTTTTACTTGCCAAAACTTCTCCTTTTTATGACAAATTTTAGTTTTGAAAATCAGCAAACAATTAGAGTAATAAATGCAAAAATTTGATAATGATTTCAATTCCGTAGGTGTATGAAACGCCGCACACAAAGCACGTCCTGAATATTCGCTCTTGATAAATCTATACATACATATAAAATACAAAATCCACTGACTCATTGCACAGCCAAAACCGCTGACTCGAGGAATTTGAAATTTTCGGGCTAGGTTCCCATTATGACGTAGGATCTCATTAAGAATGGATTTTTAAAAATACTATCCCTAAATGGTGTAAACCGGGGTATGAAGCTTCTCGAAGGTTATGTATATCTCGGAAACGGTTTGTGCTAGAAACACAAATTTTGACATGAATTTTTTTTGTCAAAATAAAAAAAAAAAATCCGTATTCGAGGAATTTTTGATATCGGCTCCTCCCCTAAACGGGAGGGGGGGGTGAGGGAACAACTTTCTTGACAGATATGCATATTCGGAAACCGTTTGAGTTAGAAAAACGAAATTTGACATGAATGTTCTTTGTCAAAATCAAAAAGGCCCGTATTCGACGATTGACACGTGTTCTAAAGTACTGTTCAGCAATTGGAATTAAAATATTGCTGTCCGTAATAACACCACATATTAATCGAGACGCAAAAGCTAGAACTATGAGGTGTAAACGGGAGGGCGGCGAGGGGATGAGCAAACATTGTTGAAGGATACTTCTATGGGTTTTCGGGAGAGATATATATTTTCGGGATATATATATTTATATATATATATATATATATATATATATATATATATATATAGATTTGTAATGATCACATGATTTTTTTACGAACTGAGAAAGGTTCGAAGGGATAGGGGTGTGGAGAAGGGGAGAAAGGAATGGGAAGTTAGGGATCATGAGTTACAAAATTCAAATATAAAATTATTTTGTATATATCATGTGATTTTTGTACCAACTTGGAAAGTTTCGAAGTGATCTCACAATTTCAATTTCTTTCTCATCCACATCATGATTACCAGTGCGAAGAACGGGGATTTTGCTAGTATAAATATATATTTAGTATAAATATATATAAATATATATTTATAAATATATATTTGATGTTCACTTCACAAAAAAAAAATCAAAAATTGCTATTAAGAAATATTAAGAAAATTAAGAAAATTTCAGAAAAAAATATCTTTCATTATTCAGTACGTACATTTTGACCTATGTTTCAGTTACCTAAGTCAAGTTCAGTTTTGTTACCAAATATTAAAAAAAATAAAAAACAGCTTCACTGATATCGCAAATGGTGCAGCTTAGAACCTTGCTTTTTAATATGAAATGACTACTTTTTTATCTGTAAGCTTATATATTTATTACATACATTGGGACTGATTTACGACTTACTGAAGTAAATATTCTCCCTTACTTATCCTTTTCAATTTCCAAAAATAAAAAATAAATTCATTTGGTTGATTTCAGAATTTTTGAAAAGCTATTATAGAACACTTCATAAGACACCACACAGTCGTTATTTTACTTGAATTACATTTTCTCCTCATAGCATTCTTCTGAAAATTCGCAGAAGTTACTTTGATTTTAAAAAGCTCAATTACTTAAAATTTCTAATTAATAAATAGAAGATAGAGAAAATATTATTTGAAATTCTGCACCGTATTTATTTTGAATGTTCGAAAGATATCAGTAATATGTTCTCAAAATATTCTAACTTTTTTAGAATATTCTCTTATGAACTGCTGTTTTGTTAACAGATTTTGTCTTGAAATTTGTTAGTTAAACTCCATATTTTTTTACATGCTATTTCTATATAATTCATGTTATGGATTAATTTTTCCTCTTAAGATTACACATGTTAAAGAAGAATTTGATTCACTTCAACTTTGCCCCATCTATATAGTGTTGTGACAGTAAAACAGAAGATATCTACAAGGCACACTAATATCACAGCAAGCAGTGAATAAGCAGTTTCTACAACAGTTTAACATTACATTTCTTTATTAGTAATTTTATAGCTATAACGTAAATGGCGAATATAATAAAAATTACGTTTTTGTTAAAATGTCCAATTAAAATATTAATTAATAAGAATTTCATAAAGAAAATGATGACTTGTAGATAATAAAGCCCTTTATTATGTTAAATTTTGCATCTAAAATATTATGGAAATCTTCTTCTTGATATACTTTGAAATTGCTGAATGAAAAGAGTTGATTGAGGAAACAGAAAGGAGTTTGGGTGAAATTATAAGTTTTTTAGAAGATTTTTAAATCAAAATTGTGATTTAATCCAGGATTAGTTTTTGATACTTACTGTTGGTTTTCTCCAAATAGTCATAAGTAACACCTTGATTTAAGTCCAATTAAATCCAATAGAATTGAGACATGAGCTACTACGTATATTATTTAGAGAAATCAGCCACTAATGTGGTAATTTTAGAAAATGAAGAATTCCCTTAACAGTTTCATATTGGCAGATCCAAGATATAAGACAGCCCGAGACCAATGTACAACTTGTAAAGCCTTCTAAGCCTTATCTCTGAACCGTAAGAGATGTATAATAACTTGTGAATTCTTCTTATAGTATTTATTTGCGAAGAAAATCTGAATGAGACAGATATCCAAAGAATTTGGTTTTTGATGATTTTTTTCCGGGAATAATATATCCTCCATTCTAACTCTAAAAGAACTCTACTACTGTGAAATAGTCAAAATTGAAATATTGGTTCGGAAAGGTATCTTCTCTTGATATTCTAATGATTCTAGATTCGCTGCACCCGTCTTTCCCTTCTATTATTTTTCATATTTTTCTAAAGCATAATCCTCAGAAATATGTTTTTCGCTCTTCTTCATATTCCTAAACATTGGTTTAAGCATTCCTTTATCTCTTCTGCAGATTTCTTCCAGAGGCTTTGGTGATGCTCCATCGAACATCCTTCTCATACGGCATCCATTTAGGCAAATTTCTCTTGCCATTTGGGTTTCGTTTTATTGTTTTCTACTTTCCTTCTTTATGCTTTATAGACATCTTCCTTTGTTTCTCTTGTCTTTCAGCCGTTGACAAGTGTCAGATGGACAGGTGGACGCCATCTCTCCGCTGCTTTTCATGGTTACGTCATTCAGGGAGAACAGTGCGGACTTGTGAAAACAAACAATGCAAAAGACAATAAATACAGATAGAGTACAGGTGCGTCTGAGAAGGGCAGGCGGTCGGTTACTTAAGGTACGATTCCATTGAAGCAGTTGGCAGTTGACTGCGCTGGCCTCAATTACAGCCCTCTCCATCCCTTACTGCCACTGGTATTGAATTTACAATAGAGAAGGCAGGCTTTTGTTGTAATTGAGGGTACTAAAGCCGTCCTTCTCCCAACCGCGAAAGTAGAGACGCCGGGCGGCTCGAAGAGGGATCACTAATGACTGCTGGCGACTGCTGAATCTAGTTTCTGTAGCTGAAAATAGCCAAAATATCGAAATAAATCGTGTTTTGAATTCTTTTTTTGAAAACAAAGTAAATACAAGTTGACATTTATTACAGAAATTTATAAACGTAAGGAAATTCAATTAAAATATAGATTATTTTATTGAATTTATTGATATAAATCATGTATTATCATTATAATTTCTTTAAACTTATTGTTTCTAAAATATGTTTGACTTTTAAGCTAATATTCAGGACAATTTAATTATGATATGAATTTATGTTTGAGAAATTGATTTTTTGTAGTATTATAATGGAATAATACAATAAAACTTTCTATTTTTTTAAAAATGAAATTCAAGTTAAATCTGAAAAATAGAATCATACTGAAATATTCAAAGAAAACCTAAATATTTAAAATTAACTGATAGTGAAGATTACAAAATTATTTCACGGTAGCTTTGATTAAATATATTTTAAAATATTTGTTTTTTTAGTGTGTGTTTAAATTTTTATAAATTTCATTAGAAATAAAGTTTTAATGTAGCGTTTTCAATTAAACTGAAATTTCCTTCCTTTCCTATGAAATATAATTTCTATTGGGAAGTCACATAAAGAAAGCCACATTTTGAAAAAAATAAAGGAATAATTTCAATTGCATCTGCATTTTTTTTTTATTTTTGGAGGTAGCGCAAGAATAAAAATAATAATATCATTTATTTATGCTTCATTCTTGCTCTTTGCGAGTTTTTTTTTCAATTTTCCTAATTTTACAGACGTGAATTTCCTAGAAAAATCTTCTTTTGTCCATTTTGTTTTGATGTTCCTGGCAAAGTCATTAATACATTGGTGTGAAGTAATTTTTTTTCTTTTGGGCCGAGCATACAGTAAGGCAATTATGGCTTCTCTTTCTACTTGTTCGCGCAAGAAAATATTGCCACCTCTGCAAAACAATCCATTGCGGCTGAAAAAAGCGGGAAAAGCATATCCTTGCCTTGGGCTAAAGCGACGCTGTTGAATTTACTTCAAAAGCTACACCCTCGAAGATGCTGACGCTCCACTCATTCTTGTAGCCTACAGGTAAACTGCAACTTCAACTCCCTTTCCCGCGCCAACAGTACCAATGGAATCGTACCTTTAGCTGCATTCTAATGCTTGTTCAATTGAACCAAACGACAGCTTCTGTGCCAACTAAAGCCTTCTTGGTCTATCTTTTCGGAGAATTATCTGAGATCTGCACGGAGAGCACGACTCGGCAATAATTAGTTTCAAGAAGGATGGGTTGCGTCAACGTGCGTTCTGCAAATCCTTCCCCCTGCCGAGTGAAAGGCAATACTTCGTTTCACTGAGGATTCATTACATATATATAAATAAACTTCCTCTTATAATTTACTCAGCCTTTGGATATTTCTTTTTCTTCATCTTAACCTAACTATTGATCTTACATATTTATTTGTTGGCCTACGAGAGAGAGTAGCGCCTTTTGGGGTATGGAGTGCCATGGATTATTTTCGTTCTACCCCTCTGCCATCTCTCATTCAGTCCTGACCTAGCTTTTCTCCTCTGTGCTAGACAGCTTAGCGACATACACATCTTTCCTTCCATTTTGTTAACAAACAGTCCCCTTCCTTTCTGGCTTCACTGTCCGACACCATCATCTCCGTGAATCCTTAATTCTCCGATTTTCTACTTTATTCACATCTTAAGTGGGCCCGGTAGCCGAGTGGGTAAGGGCGCTTGGCTGCGGGTTGGAGGTAGCGGGTTCGATTCCCGGCCTCGGCGGAGGACGGGAATTTTTCCACCCTTTTCTCTCCTCCAAACGGGCCTAGGGTCTACCCAGCCCTCTATAGAACGGGTACCGGGTTTCTTTCCCGGGAGTTAAAGGCGAGCAAGCGACGGGCCGACCCCCCGTCCTCAACTTTGTCCCGTAGGTTCTGAACACTGGAGCCTACCCTCCAGTTGCATTGCGCGGTCCTCTGGGCCTGATCGCAACTTTAACTTATTCACATCTTAAACGAAGTAAAACTTGGGCCCGGCGCTTCATTAATCCTTTCAGCCTTCCACTGCCATAACCTTCGTCCTTTCTCATTCCCCTCACCCTCAATCTTAAATGTAGGCCTACAAATGCACGCAAAGGCGTTCCAATACAATCAACCTTTCAACCAACAAATGATTCTAAACGTCAATGGATCTGTAGAGAAGTATTCGAAAACACCTATGAATGTCATGGAATGCGGCTGTTTTAAAGATTTGAGACCAGTTTTGGCCTTGCCTCTGTTATATGCTGTAGTGAAACTTTGATTATCCGTAGATATAAAGATAAGATTTTAGCATTCACAATTTGTTTTTATGGATAATAAAATACTGTCATAATGAGGATCAGTAGTAAAACCTGAAACATGAAGTAACAATTGCCGTGGTCATGTAGATAATGAAACTCCATCCAGCATTACAGATATGCTTAAGAAGGTGACCCAGTTCTGTTACTTTGAACTGAAGATTTGTTGGGGAGAGAAATAAGAACAGTGCAAATTAAAACATTATTTATCAGTGTTTACATGGTTTTATAAAATTATTCACTTCTTGAACGACATTCACTACTCTTCCATAATCAACATAAAAATATTATATTCCACCAATATTGCATTCTTTTAAACAAGGAACTTTTTCAAGGCTTCTTTAAAAACACACATAAAGAAAAGAAAAATCTTCTTTCTCAAACGAGCACAAAATCATACATGAATAATAAATAAAAACATAATAAATAAGACATTAAATGAACGTGAAATAACACAATCAAATCTATTAAATGAACGCGAAACAACATAATCAAATAATGCCAACGTGTAAAACAAGACTTACACGTTTGTATTATTTGATTATGTTATTTCACATTCATTTAATATGTTTAATTTATTATTCATGTATGATTTTGTATTCGTTTGAGGAAAGAAGATTTTTCTTTTCTTTATGTATGTTTTTAAAGAAGCCTTGAAAAAGTTCTTTGCTTAAAAGAATGAACTATTCGTGGAATGTAATATTTTTATATGATTATGAAAGATTTGTGATATTAAATTTGATATAAAGAGATATTTTGACACTCACTACCTTTTATTGTCTAAGAAAGCATGTTGAATAAGCTTAGAATATACATAAATAATTAACAAGTAAATATATACAATGAAATGATGTAATAAATGAAATGACAAATCTTTGAATTCATTAGCCTAGATGTTAGCTGAAGATTTCATGGTTTTAGATGAGGGCCTTTATATTTCAGTTATTTCATAAATCACTATGAAACTCAATGACTTTCAGAGCTCATTTATTAACCAAAGAATCTCTCTATGATTAAACAGTCTACATACACTTGCGAGAACTGCAAATATTTGCATAAAATCTTTGAATTTAGAAACCTTTTAATTATTATTTCAAACTTTTGTTTTCTATACTAAATGGTTAAAGTGGAGTTCCAAAGAATATGTTTCTTTTGTAAGTATCATTAACTTAGAATGGTCAACGATTATTATTGTGATTATTATTTTTGTATTTTAATTAGTGACTGCGAAGCCACATCAAGAAGATGCATTAAGCTAATACCGAGGATAAAACCAATAAATCCTCCTATGTCTGAAACGCAAACTAAAAACGGGTAAGTTAATGTTTCTGATTTTGTTACAAAAATATTGGTTTGCATAAAAAGACCGAATGTATTGAGCTCTTTGGTTATTTGAAAAGGTGAAACCAGGACGGTGAAATGATGTTCCACACATCTTTTGGTACAATGGGTGCAGTTAAGGTTACTCCTGTAGATATCTTTAGCATTTCTGAAGACTTCTTCTGTCGTCTGCTTGTCTTTGCAATATGGTAAGTTGACATCCATAAATGGAAGCCTAATTAAAATGTAAAAATAAAACTAAGCTGCTAAAGTGATCAAAAGCTACGCAAAACAGTCATTATCCATTTTCTTTTTTTGTGTGAAAATAAATATTTTAAATGTTATGGCAGAGAAAAATCAACCCAATCACAAATCAAAAATACTTACAACATTCTTAACTTAGGTTTTCCGGAATATCTTTAATTAATTAAATCTTTAAAATCCAATTAAAGTGTAATCATATAAACCCTCTTTCCGTATCACATAAGAATTTCGGAAAACTCAAGCAAGTTGGTTTGTTTTCGATTCAGTTCTTTCAGATTGTTTCGAAAAGAAAATGCTTTACACTAGAAACTCGTTTATCCAAATCTCGTTTATTCGAAAATTTGGTTTAACCGGAACAATTTTTAGAATATTTTAAAACTATGCAAAAACATTTTTCTGTTGCTATAATCAATACAGTATTTAATAGCGTTCACAAGCGATTATGTAACTGTAGCTCTATTAATAACATTAATGTTCAGTAATTAATGTAATTAATATTAATAATATGGAGGCCTACATGTTTAATACAGTATTTTATCAGATTATCCGAAATTTCGTTTAGCCATTTAACGGGCGCGCTCCATCAAATTCGGATAAACGAGTTTTTAGTGTATTGAGAAATATCAATTCACCCAAATACAATTCTTAGAAATAGTAATTTAAACAAATTAATTAATCATTAATCAATTAATTAATTTAATAACTTATTCAAGATCAATTATTTTGATATAAGAGTTTTATAAAATTTTTCTTTATTTTTATTTTTTTTATGTGGAAATGATTGACGACGAAGAAATTTTAGAAAAAGCATTTACAAATACTTAACATTAATAAAATATTTAAAATAAAATAATAGGATTAGAAATTTTATAAAAGTATTCCAAGCTAACGAATGCTGTTTTATTTTATATTTTTAATACATTTCGCTTTAAGGTCCTGCTCAAGCAATTCAGGAGGCTGAAAACCTTTTATTTCTTTTTTAATTATTCTTTTTTACGTGTCATCAAACAATCACAATAAAACTAATTTCATTAAAGACTTTCTAAATATCAGGCAATATGATGCTGTTCGTTTCCAAAAATGAAATTGTTTTGAAACATTTTTTTATAGAAATAGATTTTTGTTAATTCTAAGAATAGATATTTGTTTTTATTAGGATTATTTGATAATACATAAAAAAAATTAATCTCAAACAATTTTAAAAAAGTATACTTTTTGTTTTTTTTAAAAATTAACTACTGAAATAATAAAAAATATTATAAATACAAGTCATTATTTTTCCGATTTTTTTTTTTAAATTTCAGGTTGTCTTCATTTTTTTTTAAATTAAAAATATGAAGTACAGTAGAACCTCATTATAACGGACCCTATTATAACGGACGTCGCTTATAACGGACAGTTCTAAAAAAAATTGTAATAATAAGAAAGGATGCTAATTTTTATCTGACGATTTTTTACATTTCCAAGCAAGCGATTAAACATCGATCTAACAAACTCAGCAGAAAATAAATTATTTTTTCAAACCAATGAATGTAAGCAATCAACATGAACCTGGACCTTCTGGTTCTAAAGATTAATGCAGTGTATACATACACATCTTTTTCATTTCAACCTATTATGTTGAAGGCTGTTTTTTATTTGATATATAATAAACACTTTTTGTAGCTAACTATTGTACTTTCGTTGATGTACACCCTGCTGCATTACACCCCTATAAGTATTATTTCTTATAAACCGGACTTTCATTAAAACGGACAACCTTCAGCCCCTATTAGTCCTTTATAATGAGGTTCTACTGTAATACATCTGAATTGTAATTTTTGTAATTGTGTATTAATTTTTGTGTATTTTTTTGCATATAGCCTAGAAAGTTTTGAAAATTAAAAATAAAATAATATAAATCGCACATGCTTCACAAGTTCAAATATAAATTTTCAGAGTTTTAGGTGGTAAAAGAAATATATAAAAGAAATAAAAGGTTTGCGTTCCCTGAATTACTTGAGTCACGACCTTAAAATAAACATTAAGATTTTATGTTATTGAATGTTTTGTAGGCGATGGGGACCCTTGAAACGAATTGAACTCAAGAAAAAAAAAGAACGGGATTACTAACCTTTTTTTTTCTTGTGGTTTAAAATTGTGTTTTCGTTAATCAAATTTATCTGTTTTTTTTTAGGGAAAACGTATGAGGAAAATAAGCCTTCATGGTCTTTACAATAATAGTATGAGTGCAACGGAGAGGTAGCGCGGACAACAATGAAGTCGAGATGTTAAGCGCAAGCCGTTGGAATCAATTGTTAGTGTTTCTTGGAAGAGAAAAAAATTAGTCTTCAAAATGAGCTTCTTGCGGAAGCAGTAAAATATTTTTTTTTTCCCTGACATGGGAGAAAGAATTTAAAATATATCTATGGCGAAATAGATATATGTGTGAAAGTCAATGCCAGACAGTGAAATTCCCAGATGAGTTTAATGGAAAACTCAATTTATATTTTTTTTGATTCTTGAGAAATCGGAAAAAGGAATCTGTGCAACGAAGAATGGAGAATAAGCCTTATCTACGCACAACGTGAATTGGATTACGACTATTATCGAACAGTTGTTTGCATTTGATGAGCATCGATTTATTTTCTCTTAAGGATAAGTTGTAAGTACAAATTATTTACTTATTCTTGAATTTACGCGTGGGAATGTTAAACAGTTGAAGATGACGAAGGATTTTCGCATTGAAGAATCGTTATTCGAAAATGGCGGCGACTCGAATCTACATGACCGATAGGAATTATACGGATTAAGTTAAGGCGAAGAACTCTTTAAATCTAGTCTAATGATCCAGAGAATTATTTATGCGGGATAAAGAAGTTATTTTCTTTATTTAAATCTATAAAGTGAATTGTGAATATTTTCGCATAAGGTGTTAAACCTAATTTAGCATAAGGTGTTAAAATCCAGATGATCGTAGAATAGTACTATCAGGATAAACTATCGCTAAATTAGAATTAAAGGCAGATCAACTTTAATCGAATCATAGATGTTACTGATTTGTTAAGAGAACTTTTCTTTTAAAATAAATGATGTTTTCAAGTGAACTTTGAACATTTAAGAGAATCGATATAGAAGACTAACATCGATTGAATAGTGAATTGATTTAATGATTAAAGTTAATTATTGTGTTACTGCTTAATGTTAATAGAAAGAATCTTAGAAAGATAGCGGAGACTTATTATGTACATTGCCAAAGATAAGTTAAATGCAACTATATATTTTGTCTTTCTTAGTTTTCTTCTAGATCTTCCATATGAACTTAAGAAGAGGGAATGAGTTACTATTAATCACATCATCGTATTCTAGGATAGGACTTTTGAGAATCTCAAAGACAGCCTGCAACTATAGTACCTAGAAGATAAATATTCAAGTGAAGTGTTCCCTACAAGTAGATGTTATTGACGGAAGATTTCTTATCTGTAAATTTTATTCTCGAGGAAGAAAATTAATTGTAACCCAACTAGACAACACGTTTCATTAAAATAGATTTTGTTATGTTTCCTGGAAGTTAACTCTGCAAAATTTTTGTAATCAGTTTTAGCTTACACCAAAACCCGATTACAGTAAACATAAATATATACACATTGAAGGATTGCTACTTAACAGTAGATCTAGAATAATAATATTATTATTTCATTCCAGATTAAATTTTATCAACCTTCAACCCCTACAGAGGCTTGAGGTGTAGGCCCCAAATATTGAATATCGTAGGAAAGAATCTCGGGTTTAAAGTTCTTGAAGCAGAGAAAATTATTTATGAACTGTAAAGTAATAGAGCTTATTACTAACCTGCAAGGCATTCCGAAAGCAATTCTTTTATCCATGCAGTTGTCATAACAATTTTTAAAGACTTCTTTCGTCACGCAATGATCATTCGTCTTATTCTGGAAAACTATCTAAGGAAAAGATTAACAATTTTAACTATAAAAATTGCACTGTGTATAAAATTTACGTAATTGAATGTTGATGATTTACATGGTTGAAATACCTTCTGAAATGATATGATTATATCAGCATTCAATCCCTGAACTATATCAATGGATTCTCTGGCCATAGAATGGCGAACGCTGTCTTCTAATGAATGCACTCGCAGCTAAAAATTAAATAAAATTAAAATTTCAATTGGGGACATCGTAAAGACTTAAGAAACAATGAGTTTTTATTACAATTTTAATGAAATGAAACTAAGATTCAAAGTCAAATTAATTTTGTAGCATATTCAAAACTTCCATGTTATTCCTATCAAAGCTTTCTATTTGTTTTCAAGAGTTTCTTTTTCGTACAAATATCTGAATTTTACGACAAAGGTTGGTTATAAAATTGGCTGTAATACTGGCATATTGAAATAGAGTATTGGGCAAAGAAATAGTAGGAAACATTCGACATCCCTACAAGATAATAGGGCGTTTCCCGGCGTTTTGATGTAAATATAAACTGTACATTAGCTGTTATTAAGTTTTCAATCAGTCGAGGCTATAATGATTTTGAACAAAGAAAAAAAGTATTTTTAGTCTAGTATTATAACCGTTCATACGGTCTATGACGAAAAGAAATACGTAAAGGATGCATGGGACGACCACGAACCGTAACAAGAGAATCACGGTTGTCTCTTGCAAGAGGTGCTGATGTCGCCAGACCATATTCTGAACAAAACAACTTTGAAGCTTCAATTCTCAAGGAGATCGATGGACAGATAATCAAAGCACTCGGCCTTATGTTCTATCGCATGAAGGTGGCCCAACGGCTTTGCGTTTGTGACAAGGAGGCCGAAAGCCTTTTCCTGAAAGTGTCATCTCGTGTCATCTACTGACCGTGTAATGTTACACTTCACATACGTCACCTAATCTTACCTGATCTTACGTCACCTAACGCGTATTTTTGGGGGATGTTGAAGCATTGATTAACCAACCGAACATTATTCAGAAACTCGAGGAGACGGTTACACATTATTGACAACGGATGAGACAGCCGTTATTCCGGAGTTTGGTAGAAAATTTGCAGGAACGGTATGAAATGTCTCCGCCGTAACGGCAAACAATTAGAACATAAGGTACATGCCTTGGGTGGATAATGATAAGTTAGGATATTCCTGTATTACATAACTCATATTTAATTGTATTTACTGCTTCCATTCGTAATTTTTGTTTTTAACTACTGTATGTTTTGCCCAATACTGTATAAATAAAATTAATATGCAATCAAAATAAAAATATATAAATATGTAATATATATTATGTTGATATATTTTAATTTATATACTACATAAATAGAAATACAGAAAGCCATCTAGATAGATAGATTAATAAAAGGTAGCTAGATATAAATATTTAAAAAAAAAAAACAGAAAATAATTTATACAATTTAATTTTATCAATTTAATAGTAAAACGTTTACATGATTCATATGAAATGGATTGTATTCGAATTCAATCTGAGAAGGATGTCTTTGTGTTATATAATGAAATTTGTTTAGTTAATAACTAACTTCAGTCATTATCTATTTTTAATAAGATTAAAGTAAAGTGTTTACCTTAATTGACTTATAAGAACATTCATTTTTTAACTTGTCATTAACTGCCAATCTCAAGTACATCAGGTGACCATTTTCATATTTCACCACGTGATCTTAAAGAAGTGACATCATTCATAAAATAAACAAAAATTATCGTATAATTATAGTATCTTTTAAAAATTAATAAAAATAATTTTAGCAAATGTCAGCACTTTTGGGGAACAACATTTACTATCAAAATGTTAAACGCCCAGTATTTGTTTTCATTGAAACCTTTACTACAGGTGCTCTTACTTCCTACACCAGTACTTTAGTAATGAAGATTACGTAACCAACTGAAAGCAATAATTACATGGATCACAAACTTTTGGGGATAAGAATGTACTAATACGAAACTAATACGAAAGCCATTATCCTGAAACGAACTTCAACGTTAACAACAAGTGATACAAATATTTTGTCAAAAATTACAGAATACAAGACACCGGTGCAAAAAGGAGGCAGCTCCATTTCAGCAAATTTTTCAGGAGAAGCAAAAAACTGTACCCTTTTTGCACCGAATCCAATCAGGAGGCATATATATATTTCCATTGTATTTCCCTTATGAGTTAACGGAGCTGCCTCGTTTTTGCACCAATCGATGGAGCGCCTTTCTATAAACTTGTAGCGATTAAAAACGAAAAATCGTCAATATATGGAGCTGCCTCCTTTTTGCACCGGTATCTTCAATTATTATAAGGAATATTCCTTCACACCTCATGTGAAAATCGTGTAGCAAACCAATGTAGTATTCGGGAACCAATTGGCCCCATCGACACATAAATCTTAAAATTTAGCTTGAGGTTTTTTAAGCTAAGTAAATTAAAACTTCATGTATTTTTATAAAGTAAAGTTCTAAATTTTAACTACAATTCTATTTCTGAAATAGATAAGTCCCTTTATATTATATTTGTTTATGTTTTTTAAATAAATGATAACAACTTTAGATTTCATGTTTAATTACAAATGTAATATATTCAACTCAATTCATCAGACAATGTTTCTTATGACAACATGAATAATGAAATTTGTTACTGCAAAATATTTATTTTAATATTTTTAAGTTCCTTAAGTAAAACAAAACCCAGCAGATTTACATAACATTGATTAATATTGTGGTAAAAAGTTGTTTCATTTCTATAGAGCCATTTTGGAACTACTATGATAGCGACCAAAATCGGTAGCTATTGCGTTTGTCCTGTCCGTCCGTGTCTGTCCACCCTTAACAATTCCCGAACGGATATGGGGTATTTTAAGGGACAATGCCCACCTATGTTCGAGATATTTTGCATTGTTTTCATTAAATTTTGTATGTTAGCTTAAATGCAATCATTTCATTTCAGTTATCAGTTATAGCTTGATGCTTAACGTCTCGGACTAATATACTGAAGGTGATTAGTTCCAATCTGCATATCTATTTTTATTTCTTTGTTTTGTCTTTTTCACTTAATCTTTTTTTCTCAATGTTCTCCAAAAAGAATTTTTTTTTTTATTATTTTGGTTTTCATGTGTGCCTAATGTTTTCTTCATTTTTTTTTTCATAACTGTCTTATTTTATTTTTCCTTACGCTAATTTGCTTTCTTTATGTCATTACTTTTAAATTTTTATTATTATGG
The DNA here is from genome assembly GCA_023159025.1 of Thereuonema tuberculata. Lineage (NCBI taxonomy): Eukaryota > Metazoa > Arthropoda > Chilopoda > Scutigeromorpha > Scutigeridae > Thereuonema > Thereuonema tuberculata. The sequence continues at coordinate 12,456,991 of JAFIDM010001028.1, read as the reverse complement.
GTCGTCCTTAAATTTATGCTTTAGCACAAAATTATATTCACTTGTATATTGATTGCGTTTTTTCTCATTTTGTAACGATTTGATAATTATCTAACAAACTGAATGTATATTACGAAAATACAGCATACCAATTTATTTTAGACATTTTTTTTTTAAATAAATCTTCTTTTGCTCTAGATGTAAGGTTTTTTTTTTCTTTTTTTATCTACTTCACTGTTCATTTTCAACCAGTTCATTTTTTTAAGCAGCTGTTTTTTAGCTTCCATGTGTAGGGGAGAGTGGTGACATTTGATCTCTTAGAAGACACATGTATTTGTGTATTTTTTGTGTTTTCAATGTTTTAGTTGGTGGGTATAATTTTTGGTCTGTAGTCGATAGGTATTAGATGAGGCTGTAGATGTGAACAAGACCAGTGTATTTCAATTCCCTTTGAAAGTATTTGCGAAAGTTTTCGTTCTATTTTGTGGTGTTCTTAGGCTAAATAGTTTCAATTATAGCACGAAACTACCTTTCGGAGGGTTTGATTCCACACACAGTCGGTAGACTTGATCCCACATAAAGTCGGGAGATTTGATCCGGGATCACCTCTCTCTGCGTGAAGGACGGAGAACCTCTGGATCGCACAGATTTTTGGCCACTAAAAGCATACTACAACGACGCAACGGCCAACAGGATGACAAATCATCCGGCGAAGACTATCACCATCCATCTACGCCATAGCGGGTTTGTTGGGCTGCGTCTATCCTAAGGCTGTAACCCCAGCAAATATTGTTAGCGGGTTTCGAGTTACAGGAATTTGGCCTTTCAATGCTGACGACGAGTTCCTCACAAGCGGAGTAATGGACAGACTAACTCAGTTGAATAAACCTCCGAACCAAAGTCCGACCCTGCCAGCTTGATTCGGGACGATCAAAGTGACTTGCAACGGCTAGCGGTGAGAGACACGACAACCCCATTGAGCCTCAGACACCTTTTCGCTTTTCACTACAGGACGTTTTTCCGCTGCCCAAGGCTGGACCCAAGCTTGTAAGCTCTTTTGGGCAGCAATAAAACCCGGAAACTTTCTACAGATAAAGAACTGCCCCTTTTTGACATAATCTAAGATTCTTACGGTCTGTAAACGATAGCGATGAAAAATTCTAACTGATCCTCCTGAAAGGCAAGAATTGGAGGGGGGGGGGCGTTCTTCTTCATAGGACAGGAAAGAGAACCAGGAGGAGCCCGTTTGTTAAAAAAAAACGAAAGAGGACCGTCTTGAGGAACGGAAGATGTGTGAAGAGGATTTTTCTGCTGAAGACAGTTGTAGTCTTCTTAGCTCTGACATTGATAATGAGGTTGCATCCGTAAACCTAGAAGGCACCGTCACTGAGGAAGTCACAAACTTCGACGGAGACCGAATGATTTTGTGGTTGTTCGGATAGCAACCAAAAAAAAAAGTTGAATCATTACGCCGGTCAGATAGTTTCAGTTAGGACGATTCTTAAAAAACTAAAAAATTTTAAGTTTTTCTAAAGAAAAAAATAGTACACTAATTTTCTCTCCCTGACAAAGAAATGAAAGGATTAAACAGAAAGAAGATCTAGTGGTAAAACTTCCGACTCCTCTACATCACAAGTTTAAACGATGTGTAGCAGAATTTCTTACTTTCACTGAGAGTTACAACGAAATTAAGTTGTGTGTCTGAAGTCTTATAAATAAACCATTGAGTTCGGAGTGATGGATTTGCGTTATTTATTTCCCTTTCAAAAGCACTAAGGAACATGAATCTCACCAGACGTGCCACGGGATCATGTCTCTTTCGCAGGAGGATCAAGTATCCCAACTAGTAGGGAGACTTGATGCCTGCTCTGACAAAACTCACGTATTTGATTTTCGCGTGCAGTTGTCATCTGTTTTCAAAAGCAATCATTTGCTCGTTGATAAGTCACATCAGAGCTATCCTTTGATACTAGTATGACATGGTTGGCAATGGCTGTTTGGCATAAGAACGTGAAAAGCAGAGTCGCGATCAAGTGTCACTACTCTCACCTATTACTACGTCATTACGTTCAATTGTTAGAAGTTTATACTAACAAAATACCTGATACCAGGAAATTCCATACAGGTAAAAAACTTAAGCCCCCTTTTGGCATAATCTAAGGTTATTACTAAATTGTCTAGAATAATAGAAAAAAATTACCATAGAGATCAAGCTGAACACACATTCCTCTCATAGTAGCAAAGCTGGTTATTTTTTTAACATCTCTTGATGAATTAACCATTATTGCTTGTTCAAACTAAAAAAAATAAATACACAAAAGAGATTATTTAGACAGATTATATTTGTTTAGCATAAAGATAGATCTTAATAAACATTGAAGATTTATTATTATTATTATTGAGGAAAAGATTTTTTGTCTTCTCAATCATCAAATTTGTTCCTTTCCTAGCTGTAGGGAAAGGATTCATGTAACCTGCCTTTTTCAGTTTTTGAAATGTAGCAGATAACTATTTCATTATATTTCTTTGGTAATTATCCTTCTAGGAGAAATAGCATTTTAAGAAATTAAGTTTGCAATCATCCCCGATGCCATCGTTAGAAAGTGCCAAACAATATTAGACTGTTCGATTGAGTCACATCTGGAATGGATGAACACGCAATGTCATCATTTTTAATTTTCCTTTTCAAAATAAGAAAGAATAAGGTTGGATCATGTGTAGTGATGAATTTTTTTTCGCATTTTTCTTATTGTATAAGAGCTTCGACAAATGATAATTGTAATCTAAACTGTTCAGATATAGTTTTAGTGTTATAGAATCAAATACTTAATCTGCCCACATGAACCTAAAAACATTACATATCAGTTCAATAGACGAAAAAAGATCCCAGTTTTCATAAAGTTCAACTTATCAATAAGAGGAAAAAAAATATCACTCTTAGGATCTATCAGCCTAATCTACAATTAATACTTAAGTATTAAGACTATAAATCTCTTCATACTGAGATTTATTTATTAAACATTTGGTTTAGATATGTGAAAAATACTTGAACAAAATTATTCTACATTTCCTGTGAATATCTTTGGTCGTTTCATGTATCCCTCCGGTCTCCACCATAGAATAAATAACTTTCACAATTACCACTATATTCATAATGTCTCAGTAACAGAAGCTCTATAAAGTCTTCAGAAAAATTGCTGTTGTTTAGTTGGTATGCACCGAGGGGCATCTACAAAGCTTCGCAGCCCGTGTTCTTTAGCACTCTAGTGTTGCCATCATGGCGAACCCCTAGAAGCAACCACAGAATATACTGGCGACAGATACTGAGGTGTTTAGCCGTGGCCTTTCTCAGGAAATCATTAAAGAATGAATTCAGACAGGAAGAGAAAGATGAAGAACAAGATAAACACAGAAAGGAAATTCATGCCGACGACGGGATTCGATCCCAGATTCCGACACATCGGCCTCATGGCAGACCGTCGTTTAGACCCTTAGGCCACGCCGGAACGGCGAAAGATTGCTATCCCTTTTCAAATTTCATGAATCTCGAGAAAATGTCTTTATGGAATTATGAGGAGTTTTTTTCAAAAAAATTCTTCCACTGAAGAGGAATTATTACTTTCTTGAGTATTTTCTTAATGAGAAATGTAATATTTCAAGATCCATCACGAAGCTATGGAAATAATATAATTCCAGAATGTTTTAAAGGATATTTAAAGCAATAGTAAACGGAACCACACTTGCTAGCCTGATAATATGCAGCAATTACAAGTTGAGAAAGAGTTATATAGAATTTTGAGAAAGATAATCTCAGTTTTTATTCTACACCGCGCTGTGATAAATAAAGAAAATTATATTTTTTTATTTTAAAATGTTCATTGCTGATAACATTTAATAGAACACAAAAATATTTTTCCAAGCTAAAAATTGTATCTTTGTAGCATCTAAATCTATTTTTCTATTACTTTAGAATTCCTAAGACTATCAAAAATTTCCAAAGGAATTAAATAAAAAGATAGATTCTGAATTCTTATAGGGACTTTTAATTACACAGTCTAAAACTTACTTTAGCAATTATATAATTTGTTATATTGAAAGTTCTCCAAACAGCATTTACATCCATATTTTTATATCCCACCAAATTCATCCAGTTAATATCACAGGCATTGCTTATGTTAAACTCATTTCCATACTCTTCTAGAATGCTCTTAGATGAGTACATGCCATTGAAGCACATGGTCACAGCAGGCAGATGAACAGTGTCATTAATAGTAACATTGGTTGCAAAATATGTTTCTTTCTTTACAAACATCATTATACGCTTAATGACTTGATAAGAACAACCAGAAAATCCAGCAGCCATGATAACAGCCCATAAGATTCGGTACCATAAAGGATTATCACTATTCGTTATGTTACTCAATCCAGGAATATTCTTCAAGATGTCTGGTAAACTAAAACATTTGTTAACATTGAATTTCTTGATGGTACGGGGTGCATTTGGCAAATAAGGGTTGCTCTTGCTTCCAAGGTTATTTGGTGTAAACTTCCGCGTAGTAAACATATGTTTTGCTTCTTTCTTCTTTGTAAAATACTTGTTTCTTATCATCTCGAAAGATGAATCCGGTTTTTTGGTAACTGCAAAGTAAAAAATAAAATATTACATAAAAAAATGTATTGTTTCATATTTTTTGGCAAGAAATTACACATTAATTCGAGATTCTTACTTTGTTGCCAGAAAAGCCTCATTTGAAAGAATTTAAGTGCCTACGAGAAGCACCTTATTTACAACTGAAAGAGGGAAATAACGAACCTGCACCAAGATAGTAATCAATGTATAATTTATTACTAGAAAGAAAAAAAAATATATAGTGTAAATCAATATCTGTCAGAAGGACAGCGAATCTAGATCGAAATGTTGATTCACTTCGTAATAGATTTTTTTCTTAAGTGCATTTCGTGGAAGAATTTAATGAAGGCAATTAAGGAATAGATGATACAGCGATATACTTTCAAATATTTACCAAAGTTCCTAAATGCAATATGGTCGATGTGAATTCTTCAAAGTAATAAAATAATTCTTTATTAATACAAAATTATATTATTATTATTATTATTATTATTATTATTGGAGTAATTTTTAGGGAATTTTCAAAAAGACCAAAATTGTTTTTCCTGTCATCAATTTAAAAACTCTCTCTGATTGGCTTGACGTCATCTGTCTTTTCTAATGTCAACGATAGCTACTTTGCAAGAAGGATTCATTTCAACACCTACCTCTTTTTTATTAGATTTTTTTTTTAGAATGTCCTTTGTCAATGATTAATTTTCTTAATAAAAAAAGACAAAAATCTATTGGGCATCTAAAAGTGTTTTAAAAGTTTGTGTTACCTACCGGGTGGTTATAATTAAAGTTCCCCACTTCTGCGCGGTCTGGAGACCGCGTTATTGCACGGATAGTAATGCAACTTTGTGTATAAGTTATGTAGAGCATGGGGAAGAGAATTCCAACGAGAAGCAAATTACTTCAAACAGTTGCCACCAGGTGAAAAAGTGGCGTTGCAAAATCATAAACAGATGGTGGGAATGCAATATTTTAATGCTTTTGGAGTGACTGTTCAATATGCCCACCATTTGCGTGATAACATGCTGGAAGCGCAGGACAGCGTGCTAAACAATAGCACGAAGTGTGTCTCGTGAAATGGCTGCAAGGTCCCTGTGTGTCCCTCTTAAACACGATCTTTCAGGCTTCCCCACAGCCAGAAATCACATGGATGAAGGTCTGGTGAACTGACAGGCCACGCTTCTGGAAAGTGTCTCGACAGAGCACAATCATCGCCGAAGCGGGCACGAAGAATTCCTTTGCTGGGCGATCAATATGCGGTGCTGCACCATCTTGCATGAAGACTGTTGTCTGAAAACGCCCGCGTTCTTGCAAGGCTGGAATCACATGCCATGTTAAGAGTTGACAGTAATGTGCACTAGTAACAGTGGACCGGACGAGACGTGCAGATGTTATTTCCTCAAAAAAATATGGACCCAGAATGAAATCCGCGGTGAATCCACACCATACAGTCACGTACTGGGAATGCAACGGCTAGGAATGCACTACATGGGGATTTGAGGAACCACACTCGCGATAATTCTGCGTGTTCACAGCGCCCTCTAGCGTAAGATGCGCCTCATCTGTCTACAGAATGTTCTAGGGCCACGCATCGTCGAAAGCCATTTTAGCCAAGAAATGAAATGCGAAGTCTGACCGCGTTTGTGGATCTTGCGGCTGTAACTGGTGAGAAATGGGCAAGACCAAATTGTTTACCAAGTGACATCCAGAAACAGCTGTTTCCCGCTCTTTGACGATCATCAGCCAGGAGCAGTCACTTGTAAACAACGAGGTCTCGGTACTGAGGCTAATAGGAATAATCGTCAGAATCGCAGTGATGCGTTTCTTTAGAGGCACAACTGCGATGTCGACTATTATTTCTGTTCGCCTGAGTACTAAGACCTCATTGTTTGCAGGTAACGTCTCCTGATGATCGCCAAACAGCTTGAAACAGCTGATCCGGGATGTTACTTGGTAAACAATTTGGGCTTGCACATTGTTGTAATTGAGATTTGTTACACGATTAAATTAATTTACTTGAAAATTAACTTATGAACGTATATTTCTTATTTTGGAATGCATGTTTTAGAGATACTGTACATTTTACATTTTCTAGAAGCAGTTCCCAATATATTTTTTTTTCTTTTTTAAGAAATATTTATCTTAATTGAATACAGGAAATAAATTTGTTCGAGTCAACATAGCTCAGTATGTCAATGTCTGATATTGAAATGCCCAAATTTCAACGGATAATGTCCATTGCAATCTTACGTTTCTGTGAAGTCTAAAACAGGGCCACATTCTTTTCTTTACAGATGACTGTGTCTATTGATTGAAATGAGGTGTTAACAAGATGTTTCGAAGAGGATATGTTTGTGAAGCAAGTATTGAAAAATTATTAATAAGTAATCATTAATTGATAGGAATAATTATAACTTAATTTTAAGTAATGCATAATTGGTAGTAGCTATTAAAAATTCATAATAATAAATATAATAATAATCTTAAAGACTATCCCTGGTGCCATGATAAAAACAATGTATCTATCACTAACAGAAAATCTACCTGCTTGAATTCTGTTAGAAAAATTGTGATTTGTAAAACAGACAAAATAATATTTTTCTTTAGTTATTTAGTCATTTGCTTGTGGTTTTTTGCGGCCCCTTTTGTACAGCTTGCCTGTAAAAAAAAAGGAACCGCTATTGGTGTTGTTTTTGTGCTGAATGTCACACTCTGTAGTGGCCAAACGGTTAGAGATATTAGAATGAAACATTCATCATTGTGTTCACCATCCAAAAGAAGATGACTACGTCCAAAAAAATAAGACCTACAGGACCACTCCCTGACCCCCTTCCCCCAAGGTTTGCTAATAATAGGTTGCTACAATCCAAGAAACCTGATATTGTCTTAATTTCCTTATTATTATAAATGTGATTGTTGCGAATGCAAAAGGCGCAATTGTTGCGTTTACTATGATTGTTGTGCCGACTACGATCTAATCGCTTCCGATAAAATTGTGATTATAAAATTATGATATTATGGGACCACTTTGCTTTTAACACTGTCTAAAAGCATTAATTACCTTGTTTTTTTCAACAATTATTAATGAGAATTACTAAATGCACGTAAAGTGTTATAGTGATAAGCATTCTGCTAGTGTAAAAATGAACGTGTGGATTTAATTACATAGATGATTATGATTGATGTGTAAATCATCGTATGATGCGGATGCAAAGGATTTTGCTCAAATAAAAATAAGCCATGTCATAACAAAAATATAGAGAAATAAATATCCAGGATTGTGATGAACATTAGAAGGATAAATATTATCAACCTGTAGATTAAACTATGGTTACGTCAGGATTGATAAGCGACATCATTGAAATTCATCAATTGGCAAATAAATTCTTGAATATTAAAATCTATAGTTCATTTACAATCACCTTTCCCTCGGCACCGAGATACAGGAACAAAATAAATACTATTTAACTCTCTGATAAAGCCCGCATTACCATGGAATTTAACCTTCTTCAAGCCATACAAAGCTTCTTCAATCTGAAAAACTTGAAACATTTTTTTATATATAATTATAATTTTCTAAAATTCCACTATATTCTTTTTCTTGTGATAAAAAAATAAATTTGCAGAGAACTAAAAAAAGTTGTTTAATTTAAACATTAATACATTTTGATTGAAAAGAAAACTATGAAAGAGATAGTTTTTACCAAAATTACAAATAACTAAAAACATGAAGTTGATTATAATAAAAGTGTAAATTTTCAGATAATTCTTCTGATTAATATTGCCGATATGCATCTAGTTAAAGAAATTAGTTGAAATACAACTTTTTACAATTTTAGGTGTAAAGCTTATTTATGAATTGAACTTAATACTTCTGAAGGCCGCGGGGTTGGCGATGTCGCTATGACACTGGCCTCTCACCTCTTGAGTCCCGGGTTCGGTTCTCATGTGGGTTTCGTTGATTGTGGCGATCCGCGCTGGGCAGGTTTTCCCGGGGTTCTTCCGTTTCCCCTGCATTTCTCACACCATCCTTTCTCAGTCTTTCTCTCCGTCTGTCCTTCTTTCCGTGGGATAGTAAAAAAGATCTTTCAGGTCGACATGCTCGGCAGTCATGCCACCCACTTTCAATTAATCTAATCTAATCTAATACTTCTGAAAAAGATTATTATTAAAAATAATATAGAAATTGAGGGAATTTTTACCGTAAGAAATTTGTAGTCCTTCGGCTTTTGAATCGAAATAAAATAAAGATGCAAAGAAACGTGAGGCCTCACTGAGTGACAACGTCTTTGCAACCCAGCAGATACAAAAAGAAAAAAGTTGTAAATTGAAGCAGGATTCTTCTTCTCTTGAAGAAATTTTCGAAATATGTTCAGAGTGAAATGAATTACGGATTCTGAGTTCGTTAATTAACTACTGAATTCCTACGCATTGTTTAGAGAGAAGTCGAGAAGCTACCTGTAGATCAGTCTTCAAGAAAAATTTAAAAAATTTCATTCACAAACATACTTTTTAATATACTTAGATTTTCAAATAGGAAACAGATAACAAACATTTGTCAAAAATATGAATACCAAGCTAAAAAATTGTATGTGTGCTACTTAATTGAAAAATATTTTGGATTCAGGCTAACAACGTGACTAGGAAAATAAATTATATGAATTTTATATTTACATTTATATGAATGTAATAAATACATAAATTTTTAAATTCATTTAAATGTTTTTATCCTGGGCATATGTGTTGGCCTGAATCAAAAAATGTTCTGATATGAATACTATTTCATGGACCGAGATGTAATAAGCAAGATACCTCTCTACAACTTGACATCTTATTCAAATTCGCTATGTTTGCCAAAAAAACATTCATTATCCATTTAAGTGAAAAACTTACCGTATTTTTTAATATAATTTAAAGTACATGAATTTTTCTATACTTTTAGTTTAATTCTAACAGATGACTAATGAATTATACTTGGATTCATAAATTTGCAGATACAAATTAAAAGAGAGCTAACTTCAAAGGTGTGAATTCAAGATGCAAATCAAAAATTTTAAATCAAAATTTAAAATAAATAAAAATGACGCTATAGGTTTATTCACTTAGAGCTACTTGTTCGTATTAATATGACTGTTAATGGCCACTGATCAGACAAGAAAAAGATGTTCACCATCAAAATCTGATTATTAGTATTATTGAATAACAAGAACTACAGCAAGATTAGTTCTTGAATGAGTTTAACAGCGTATGAAATTGATAGCAGAATAATTTCTATTTGGCGAGGTTGGGTTTTCGCAAATTCATAAGAAATTTATCAAATGATATGATGGAAACTTGAGTCATAAGAATGTTTGTATATAACACAGTAAAAATGCAAAAAAAAAATTCCTTGCAGTACCAGTACATAGTAAGTCACTAGTTCCAGTGAAATACCAACATAAAACTTTGAGATTGGTGGACGTTTTGTCTCCAGAATCGCCTATTGTAGATTCGGGTGATCTGGTGTTAGTTCTCTTCTTAGCAGACTACCAATGATGACTTGCTTTCTGTAGTGTCCAGGTTTGGTCCTACATCTGTCTTTCCTCAAACAACGGCACCTTTCAGAGGCTTTATTGTTTTGTTATAGTTTTGTTCACCATGAGAACCATAATGCTCTGCCTTTTTTCCGTCCTCTACTTTTTGAACCCTACCAGGAGGGTTCTGAATGGCATCGTTACCAGGATCATTGAGGCTATCAACATCAGACTGTAGATTATTATTATTATTAGAGGAGAAGGTCCGAATATGGCCTGCCACTTTTATTCTATGAATTTCACTAAGAGAAAATTAAGATAATTAAATTGTACCGGTTTACTTAATATCGAAAATGAGTCTACTATATGATAACCTTCATAAAGGCTGAAATAAACAATAACAAAAAACAAAGAAAATTGCTTCAATTTTTTTCTACAGATTAAAAAAACCAGATTTCGTTACAGAAATCTGGTTTTTTAAAATTGTGGTCCAAATATGGGCTACCAACAAAAATTTACTATACTACTAGAATTTTTTTTTTTTTAAAATATAAAACAATACTGAAACAATTAAATTAAATTTTAATTGTCTATTTCCAAAGTAACAAATATAAACGTTCTTTTCAGCACCTGCACAATCACTGGGTCCACATAAAGCACTAAATTTTTTATTTGCGCTGACATAAAGCACATAAAGCAATAAATTCCCAAAGTTCCCTCCCCTTGTGGAATTTCTAGGTTGCTATCTTCAGGTGGATTGAATTTTTAAACTTTTTTCTTATCCTTTCGAATAATGGTTTGGAGTATTTCTGGGCATTCTAAAAAGAAGATTTTTTTTTTTGCTCCAAATAAATACAAAGGTCTAAATATTTGCTAGGGATATTTCGACCTTCTTAGCTAGCCTGTATTTAGGCCAATTGCTACGAAACATTAAGATCAGTTCCCGCCATTATCATATGGTTCTATACAATAAATAAACTATGCAAGAACAAGTTTAGAATGTAAGTAATCTCATATATTTTACAAATCAGCTTTTGATTCAATAAAATTTTATTAAAGAAAATAACAAAACGTACCTGTGAAATGTTTCAATGTCATGAAATAGATTGATTGATTGACACTTATCACCACAGTACCTCTGAACAACATGACTGTAGGCGATCAACTGTTCTATTCATTTCTCTTTATTACTCAGATACATTTTCACTTTATTTCCACTGCGCGGAGTACCTCCCATACCTGAATACTTCAACTAGCCCATATTTAGATCCTAGCCTTTATCTGGACCTTCTTATTAACAGTAATAGTAGTAGTTGTATTTATAGTATTATTTATAAAGTCTTTATTCAGTATAATCTTAAAAGACTGAATTTAATACATTAAATTTTGTTTTTAATACAATCATTGATATGTAAATTTGAATTAATGAAAATGGTTACAATATTTCAAAAATTAAAGTGCGTTTTTTAAAATACCAAAGAATTTTATAAAAAACTGCAGTGAAGTTGTCACATATATCTTTGTAAAAAAGATAAAAATAAGCAAATTGACAATGAATAGAAACAATACATCATCCCAAGGTTTTAGAAAACTTTAATGCTTCTAAGCTACAATATTCCTAAGAATATTTATTTCTTTTACAATCTTCAAAAAACATTATAATTATTTAGCATTGAATCTAAATGAATTTTTTTTTCCAAACAATCAAGATGTTTCTGTGCTATCTGTTCTACAGAAGTAATGTGAAAATGAAATGAAAAAATAAAAACAAAAAAGAACTACAACACTGTATACTACGAGTAATCATTATTAAAACACAAACATCTAATATTTTTTTCTTATTATAAGTAGCTTAATTTATAATTATAATTCCATTTGTAAAATTCTTAGTTTCTGCAGCAGTTTTTTTTCCTACAACATAGTCGTTTGCTATATCTGAGTAATTGGGAAATTATATCCAAAATATTTAGCAAGCAGATTCCTAACAGCAAACCAATGAAACCACCGACATCAGACAAGCAAACTAAGAAGGGATAAACTAGCTGCTCTGTCTTCGTAACAAAGACATTCTCTTTGTAATAAACTCCAATTCGATTTTGTTGCTTTTTAATCTCGAATGGGGATACAAATACAGTGTACTTATGTTCTTCACATCTCTTGAAACAGTGACCACAGTGTAGATTGCTTCTATAAATTCTCCAGGCATGATCGTACACTTTCTTTGTTGATTGCGGATCGTTGCAAAAAGGCAAATTTCCTGTCATAAACGGCAATCTGAGAAAGGAAAAAAAATATCGATATGTTAATTAAAGCATCAAGCAGTGAAGAAAATTGTGAATTAAAGGATTAAAATTAAGTTAGCACCTTAACTGAAACCTTAGAATAGTAATTTTCTGAATATGCTCACAGAGCAGAATAAATAATAAACAAAAAAAACAATGCAAATAAAATGGCATATGAAAATGACTTTGTGCTTGATGTTCTGAAGAACCACATGAGTTAACACTTCCACCGAGAAGTAATAAAAAGGAAAGAGATCAATATTATTAGTTCTTCCATTATTGAATAACTGCTTTTCTATTCGTATAATAGAAAGACAAGAGTTAAGACACCTGAAGTAAAGGAAATTCCGAAGACCAGATATATGGAGTTTCATTAATCAAAACTGTCTCCATCGAATATTGTGTTAACACGGATCAAATTTAAAATCTGCAAAACATTTTCTGTTTCATAAATCGTTTGGAAATGCTAAGATTAGCTGAACACCAATTATTCTCTCTGCGGAATTGACTGCGAAGCTATTGACTACCAAATACAAGACAGCACAATAACTTCGAACAAGAAGGAGGGAAAATTATCAAAGAATCAACTTAGACATCTGCAACTGCCATCGAACACGAACTTACGAGTTCTTGAGTGAATTAATTTTCCTAATAAAAAAACCTTCTGGCATGTGCAGTATATTCTTTACGAATATGTAATCCCTTGCGATTTTTTTCTTTATTTCTTAGCAGAAAATGATTACAGAGGATATATATGATAAGAAAAAGCATAAAAACGCACACAATTAAAGGTTCACTGAGCTATTTTTAGAATTTTCCTACCGGGATCCCAAAACAGACTGTTTTCAGATTCCAATATCTCGTCAGTTGGATTTTGCCCAGTGGAACCAAAACAAACATAAACAAAGGGTCGTTGTATGTTCATTGTCCTTTTATTGTTCATTTGTTTGTTTCTTTTGGTTCCATTGAGCTATTGAGTCCTGGGCGAACTGATGAGAGATTGGAATCTCGAAACAGACTGTCTTGGGTTCCCGGTACGAAATTTCAAAAATAGCCCAGGGAAACTTTAATTGTATGCGTTCTTATGCTTTTTTCTTGTTATACATCCTTAAAGCACTTTAAATTTTACTACTATGAGGATATATGATTTTGCAAATATTTGTGTTGCTTGGCATTTTATTGATATTTTACCAGTGAAGTAGATCATTTCGCAACAATCTTTTCTAATAAGATAAGATGATAAGATAAGATAATATTATATCCTTATTACATTCTTCTTCATTTCAAACTTTTCATTGATTTCTTTCAACTGATTTCATTTAACTATGCTTTTTTGTTTAAATTTTGATTTTTGAAACTGTAAATACTGCAAGTATTAGTGGTAATTAATATCATCTGATGAAGATAGCAAGTATTTCAACGAAATCAAAAACTTTTTTATCCTTTTTTTTTTATTAAAGGTCGGGTATTTTATAGTAGCAGATTTTATATGAATAAGAAAAAAATTAAAGTAATGCAGTTACTTGCAAGGCATGTCCTCTTTTAAAATTTCATCCATACAAGTATCAATACAGTGATTTGCTGAATCTTTATCCGAACATGGATTGTTAGTCTGGTTTAAAAAGACAACCTGTAATGAAATATTTTTAAACATTAAATTAGAAGAAATTACAGACAAAAAGATAAAAATTAAATTGATTTTGAGTGAAGTACCCGTAATTAAGATATTGTGGGGGACTTTCAAAAACAAAATCATAGCACAACAGTAACTTAAAAATGGGGAAGAGATTAAAAAAAATAAGGTAGAAAAACTGCATAAACATGACGGAAAAAAATATTGCACAAAAAATTAAAAATATACATAATATATTTTCACTTCAGATATTACATTTTTTACTTATATGAATTAATTAATAATTTTTATTAATGGAGAATAATAAACAAACGATTTCAAAATGTAATGTTTGTAATTTCTTTAGTTTCTGTAACTTATTATTATTAGGTTTTCTGATACTGTGTACAGTAACCTGAATACTCAATGAAACATACATTTCTTAAAATACATTTTTAATTTATTTTTAAAAACATTTTTAACCCTCCTAATTTTAATGAACTGGAAACTGAAATCAATGATTTTTTTTTTATATATACAGAGTGCACGAGAAAAGTCCTAACCTAAGTCATCCAAATTACTTTTGAACGAAGATAGCTAGAGTTACGGAAGTTAGGTATTCGTATAGGAAAGCGACTATGTGCTAACAGATGAAAGTGACGGCAGCGCCCCTAGCGGCAAAATGTGGAAGTTATTAATCCTACCTCGGAAACTATGAGAAATCATGGGGAAAAAATAAATGAAAAAATGTTGTAGAGCATCACCGAATTAGTACAAAAATGATATTTTAAGAGAAAAGATAAGAAAAGAATCGTGCAAATAGAAGGCGGTAGACGTCGCGAGCGTACACCATTGTGGGCTATATGCAAATGATGGCTGTGATGTGAAACCACTCCTGCAGAAAAAAATCATGCTTTGCAGTATACAAAGAATCGTCGACTATCAAACACTATATAGTAATTAATGGAATATTCGATAGTATCCTATAAACAAAAAATTCATGTAAGATTATTCGAATGTAGAGGACTGTGTATTGAGGTTCGGCGAAGTTGGCTAGAACTCTACAATATGTTGGCAATATGTCTTATGATTTCCTACTGCTCCACATCCAGCTGCGTCGACCACTATGGCGTACGTCTTCCCCAGCCTACACAGCAGTACGAGAGAAGTTAGTTTCGCATCTGGCTTATCACCATCCCTTGTGTGGGAAATTTTACAGCAGCAAGGTGTTCATCCTTACCCTCCAGTAACGGTACAAGCACTGCTGCCAGAGGACGACTATCAACGCTTTGATTGGTGCAATGAATACCTGGATGGAAATCCGACCTTTTTATCAAATGTGGACGGAGGGGGCGCAACTCACACACGTAGCAGAGTGCGAATATAATAATAATATATAATAATAAGAAGAATATTTTTTTATTCTAAACCGTTGCACAACACAATTTCAAATGTTTAGTTTTGTATATGCTGATCAAACATGTAGAATGTGATTTTTTGTTGCAGGTTATCTTTTTCCAGGTGTGAAGTAAATTCTTTCTTTATTTTTTTTTTAGAAACAACTGATTTATGATTGATTCCTAATTGATAGCTTCTCTGGATAAAATAGGGATAAAACAACAACGTTGAGATGAGTGCTAAAAAAAGTGCAAGATTCTACTTTGGATAAGTTAAGTGTATTAAACTATTCTTATATGTTTCTGCTGTATCTTTGTTTAGTTATTTTTTTAGTTACAGCTAAAATATATCACATTTCACATTTTTGCTAATTATTTCTATTATTATGAACAAAACATCGGAAGCGCAGTGGTGCCTCAAAGGAAAAAATACACAATGAAAAACTCACCAATGAAAAAAAAAACAGTGAGAAAATCCTTGTGCCAGCGAGAGCGGCCTCAATGAATTTTTTTTAAAGTATAAGACTTGAACTGCGATTTATTGTTCTGACTAGCCTCAGTACGGAGACCTTGTTATTTACTGTGACTTCTGGCTGATGATCGCCAACGAGCGTGAAACAGCTGTTCCAGGATGTCATCCATTGTTATTTTTTAACATTTCTATCATTATTTGCTGATTATTTAATGATTGTTGTACACAAACGTTTCAATTGGATAATCCTTTATGGAGGGGATTCTGCAACAGTTTCTCAATGCCTCTTATGCTAGTTTTCATTTAGGCGAAATCTTCCGCCGATTGAACTTAACCATCCTTTATCATCTCTTTCTTGATGTTCTATTTCAATTAGCACTGCGTATATTAATAAGAATTTACATCTTATTCATATAATTATAATTACAATTTTTTGTTTGAAAACAAAAATCTTATAAAGACATCTTTTTCCCAGAGCAAAATAGGACTATTTCAGATGGGGATTTTCAGTTTCGACTAGTTTCAGTTTAAAAACTCACTAATACGAAATTGCTTTTATGTTAAATTCTTGATACAAAGATGTAAACAAATCCAAAAAGAAAAAAAAATCACATCGTTTTAAAAAAAACAAATTACAGTAATTGTTTGTTTGGGATTTATAAATTCTAAGCAATAATTTTTTTTTAATCCTGAATTTAAAATTGACAACTTCTGGTATACTATAGAGTAAATATAGCTTCAATGAATGCATTGTACTGCCTTGTTAATGTTAGAATCTCATTAGATAATCCTACGCCAGATGCGATAAAGATGTTAATTTTGTATTAATGCAAAAATAATGAGTTTGGGTTAATTTAAATGTTCATCTTCATTGGCTTCAGTATAATTATCTTAACTTTGAACTCGGGAGTTTCGTCTGGAAAGTTGGAGATTTGCGGCTTGTAGATTACAGAATTTTGTTGAACAAATAACCTAATGAGTAATGACGTATTGAGATAACTAAATATATCAACTTATTTTAAAGTTATTTTAAAGAATTAATAGAGATAATTGAAAAGAAATGTAAAAAAATGCCAAAAAACTTAATTGAGCAATTTTTAATTTACCTTAACATAAGAAATGATCAAATCTGTATTAAGACCTGGTGCTATATTCAAAGATTCTCTTGCCATTAAATGTCGAATGGAATCTTTTAAAGTATGAATACGAATCTAGAAAACAAATACAGACAATTGCAAAGAAATAAATCATTAGAAATTTCAAAATTTACAAGAAATGCAATTGTTTTCTATTTCAGTAAAAGGCTTCAAGATTCTAAAAATGGAAATTTTGTATTATCATAAGTGCATTGAATTTTATCAATTATTAGCGACTAAATTTAGTAAAATAAAAACTTAGAAAGATGTTAAAAAGTAACATGATTTATTACTTGTTAAGAGTTTATACTTAAGAAAAGCAGCAAGAAATATTATAATATCTAATTTCGAACAACCCCAAAAAAATTTCCCAGTCTTGTTCATTACTGTGAACCGATATCAATTAATATGAAGTGCCCAATTAATTAAAATTTGAGACCAAATTTTCAAACTGACATCTCAAGACAGTCTGTTTTTCGCTAACTTAGCGATCATCAGTTGAGAGTAGTGAGAATGAACAAAGCGCATAAGAAATTCATTGAGGCTGACAGAGCCCAGCAGGTGAATTTTCTTTTTCTTTTTCTTTATTTTTAATGTATTTTTATGTTTTTAGTTTAGATTTAGGAAGGTTCCATTTCTTTTCCCACTCTATACAATTGATGTTACCATGAAATTAGGATTTAAGCTTCCTAGAATACATTCTTTTTCAGACGTTTGATCTGATGATAGAAGGAGAAATATTTTTTATACAAAAATGAATTGAATTTTTTGATTTTCTTTTAAAATTACAGTTTATTATAAATTATAGAAAACAATCATGTAAGATGTTTGAGAGCTGATACCCTTAATATCAAGTTTTTCTTATATTGGAAGAATTGAATTTGTGCAATTATCACTTACCAGACAGAGAAAGATAAAAAACAAAAAAAAAAGACTAAAATTCAAATAAAAACTTGTAACAAAGACATACTGCAAAGAAATGATTGTCCAAAATTTGAAAAAAAAAATTATAACTTGTGTATAACAAAATTTTAACTATTTGATATCAGTTTTGTTTCTTTCATACAACAACTTCTGGAAAATGTAACAACAATCCAAAAGATAAAAAATAAAGTTCAAAGTAAGTTTTTCTAATTATGCAATTTCACAAAACAGAACAACTAACTATATCGTATAAACTATGTAATGATTTTAATTGAAAAGTTGTGTCTCCTTTTGTCTCCCTAAAACGTACAATTCTTAAAGTTTTTTTCTATATAATTACAGATGTTTTGTAGTATATTTATTAAATTATTTCTATTTACTTTAAGATGTAAGCTACTAACTAATAAAATTATGTTAATAAAAATAACTTTAATTTTATTTTTTATTTTTATTTATTTATTTTAAGTTTTAGTTTTATGCAATCATTAGTTGATTCATTCTACAGGATATTTATTCATTCAATGACGAAGTATTACATGATCTTCAATGCGTTTTTTTTTTTTGAACATAATACAATTAATATGGATTCAAATTACCTTTATGGCGCTGTAAGGGCATTTCATTTCAGTACGATCCAAAACTTCTATTCTTAAATACATCAAATGTCCATTTTCATATTTAATCTTATGATCTGAAAATTAATTAATACCAAATTCTAAAACATGAAGACAGCAAAGGCACTGACATCATAACAAGAAATCATTCTATTTACGATACAAAATTGAAAATTTTACTCCTAAAATTAAAAATTTTTAACAATGGGTGAGACCAAGTTGTGTACAAAATGACATCCTGGTACAGCTGTTTCACGCTAATATGGCGATCATCAGCCAGGAGCAGTCATCAGTACACAACCAAGTCTCGATACACGGGGTCTATATGATAAAACGTCGGAAGAAATGTGGCACCCGCAAAAGCTAAAACAAACAA
>JAFIDM010001028.1:12410457-12428062 GCA_023159025.1 Thereuonema tuberculata | reverse complement strand
TCATGAAGTTTTTATAATGAAGTGTTTATATTTATTTATTTTACTTATTGTGTGTGTTTGGTCCTTCTTTAATATAATTACGCACATCATGTCTGATAATTATAATAAACAATAATAGTTTATATTACATATCAATAACAATTAAAATTTAAATAAAGTGTAGTTTGGTCCTGAAGGAAGAGTGAGACATGATACTGTAGGTCCTTTTTTTTTAGGGATTTCCTCACTCCGGGATGAGATATTATCTCGATATTTCGCCTCGGAATCAACAACATGAGCAACTCGTCCGAGGAATCAACGACGGAAGTCATTCGTTATGCGTTCTCCTTCATGTGATTAACTTCTAAAACATCTCCCGAAGAAGGCCCGAGGCACGGGGCCGAAATATCGAGATAATATCTCATCCCGGAGTGAGGAAATCCCGCAAAAAAAGGACCTACAGTTAAATAAAGTAGTGTAGTCCGGAATCTCATGTTTTCGGTTGAGTAAAGAATTTTTTTAATAAATAAAGCTTCTTTTATTAATAATTTACTTTTATTGTTAGACGATAGAATAATTATGAAAGAATAATCACATTTTCCCAATCAATGAAATGAGTGGAAAAATTTACAATATGTTCAGATTAAAATTTATAATGAAAATTAGAAAAAGACAGCAAATTAATTTTTTGAAATCTCACTATCAAGAAAATTAACAATATTATTGAAATTTCTTTATATAGAAAACCTACTTTTTCAGATCGCTTATTAGATTTCAATTCGCATCATCCTTTAATTCATAAGAAAAATGTTATTAAAAAATTATTCAACAAGTGAATATAATTTTGTGCTAGAGACAAATTTAAGACCGACCCATTATAATATAAAGAAATTAAAAATAATAATAAAAGAAACTGCATTTACATAAATAAGAAACTGCATTTCCGTAAAGAAAAACAAAACAAAAACTCCGGCATTGAGAAAAAAGATTAAGAGAAAAAAAGACACATCGTAGGTATACGGATTCGAATCGACAACCTTCAGTATATGAGTCTGAGCCACAGCTGACAACTGAAATGATTGGATTGCATTTCTAACATTTTAGCTAATAACCGAAATCCAATGAAAACAATGCCAAATATCTCGAAAATTTGGAGAGGGATATATGAAAATACCCTACTCCTGCGTTATCTGGGCCTCTGAACGCTATGGTGAAATCCGTTTGTCGATCCGACCTTCCGTTCGGGAGTTGTTAGGGGTGGACAGACACGGACGGACAGGATAAACGCAATAGCTACCGATTTCGGTCGCTATCAGAACAGCTCCCAAATAGGTCGCTAAAAAAGGCAAAAAAGTTTCGAAAACCACTCGTTTTCGAAGTCTTGTCATAAAATTTATATTGGCCAAACTAATCAAAAAATTATTTCAGATTAAAACAGCGTAGATGTGTTTCTCACAACACATCTGAACATAACAATTTCTGAACATATTGTAAATTTTCTCACTCATATCATTGATTGGGAAAATGGGATTATTCTACCTTCTTCTAACAATAAAAGTAAATTATTAATCAAAGAAGCTTTAGTTATTAAAAAACATTCTTTACTCAACAAAAACATGAGATTCCGGACTACATAGCTTTATTTAAATTTTAATTGTTATTGATACGTATAAAGGACATACTATTATTGTTTATATTATAAATCTTCAAACATCATTTATAATATTATTTTATTGTTGTGATTTGAAATTCTATTTGCTCTCTTAGTTATGAAACATGTAAAGCTTAGTTATTTAAAAATATATCTGTTTTGTAATTATTTTTTAATATATTGAAAGGACTTCAAATTCTTCAAATAAAACAAAAATAAATGTATAAAATAATACAGTTATTGAATAAACGTCTAAATTTTTGAAAAGACATGTCTTCTTTTCTTTTTCAAAGCAGAAAACAACAACAATATGTTACAAACAAATAGAGGAAACAATTTTATTGTTGAAATGGCCAAAGAGATTAATAATGTATTTTCACATTGTAAGAATAAGGTAAAAATTGAAGAATTAGGAGAGTAATACTTTGTAAGTATTGTTTATAACAATACAATTTCATGAGTGTCTTACATATGTGTAGTTTTCCTCTATTTGTTTGTAACATATTGTTGTTGTTTTCTGCTTTGAAAAAGAAAAGAAGACATGTCTTTTCGAAAATTTAGATGTTTATTTTAATAAATGTATTATTTTATACATTTATTTTTGTTTTATTTGAAGAATTCGAAGTCCTTTCAATATATAGAATGTCTAGAAGAGGGAGAATTAAGAAGACTTATGGTATTTTTTAATATATTTGAATGGGATTTTTCCAATATTTACGCGGTAAATACATACTATTGGTAAATGTATTGCATAATTTGTAATTTATCCTACGTAGTTTACATTTTTCTTTCTACGGTGCACCGAAGTGAGATCTTCGTAGCCGAAGGTCCGTGTGTTCTATGGATCTTTAAGTATTCCCAAGATAGCGAACCCCTAGAAGAATCCATAGAATTTCAAGGAATACCGAGGTTGTTTGCCGTTGCCTTCCTCAGAAAATTATTAAGGAATGACCTGAAGAAAACAATAAACACAAGAAAGGGATTTTTTTTTAAACATCCATTGCCAACGATGGGATTCGCACCCAGGTTCCAACGCATCTGCGACGGGAGATGACATTGCTTTGCGCAGGCGACCATGCCGGACCAGTGTTTATAGGTTAATCATTGATATTTATACATAAAAAAATTAATTAAAAAGATTAATTTATTTTAAAAAAGACTAATTTATTTTAATTTAGTATAAAAAAATATTTAAAAAAACTAACCAAAAAAGGGTAGATATTAAAAAAATCAAATCATCTAAATATAATAATAAAAAATAGAATCATAATCTAAAATTAAAACGATCTCTTTTTGGTATTATAGGTAGTTAGAAATAATCGAAAGTTAGATCTAAAGAGGAAATTAAAATCTGAAATTAAAATTACATTTTTTCATTTGAACTGTAAATTTTAGCCGGGTATTTTATTGAATTTCTTAATAGGTATTTTAGATTTCAAAAAATGCGCATAAGTGAAATGTAATGTGACATCACCTACTATTTGACCCTCTATCCCCTCCTCGTTACTTTTTGCCACGCTAATCCCCCCCCCCCCCCGATATGCCTACGTAGTTTATGGATAGCCCTCAAATAATCACTTAGAAAAAATTTTTCGCTGGGCTTTCATGAATAAAATAATATTAATTCCGATTTATATTTCATTCGCAAACACATATAATGTTTCTCGATTTTTAGAAAGGAAATAGTAAAGATAAAAACACACACAATTAATGATTCACTCATCTATTTTTTTTGGAATTTTCATACTGGGAATCCAAACACACTGTTTCACCCTTCCTAGCGATCATCAGTTGAATTCGCCCAGTACTCATAGCTCAGTGGAATCAAAAGAAACATAAACAAAACACAAATAAACAGAACAATGGCCCTTCAGTTAAAAAAAAATCATTATACAAATTAAGAATAAAAGAATACTTTTTCCTTACTAACATTCCCATGTTAGTTAAATTTTCCCATTTCTTGATTATTTGTTTTTATTATTTTCATTTAAATTGTACTTTTGTATCGTGTATATTAATTTAAGAACTGATGAAGTCTACTTTGCGTCGGACAAATTGGATAATACAAAGGCAATTGTGGAAGAGTTGCCGTCTTTATCATTCAAAGAGAACTCTGTTACCATTGAAAAGATGAATTCCATCTGAATTATGACTGAACTTATAGTTTAAACTTTCCATCTGTGGTACAACTAATGCAATATGTGGAAATCACTATACGGCATCTGTGAACTTATACCAAAATTTGGCAACGGTTTTTTGAATGGTAGGAATTCCTAAAAAAATGGCGGAATATTAAAAAGTAAATGCATGTTATAGTTGATAGCTTTGCATCAATCTATCGATTGTATAGTGGGAATGTAGAGCTAGAGAGTCAACTTGAACCTTTGAAAAGTGAAAAGAAGCTTAAGGATTTCCACTATAGGCCTATGTAGGCTCTTAGGATCGTGTGAGATAAGGCTCCTGGCGTTTTGTGACCAATGGGACAAATTTGTAAGTTGAGTTCAGATGGTCAGGCCGACACCTTCCGTCTTTAACCCCCGACGAAGAACCCTGGGTATTTTAGAGAGGACTGGTTGAATCCTAGGACCCGGCTGGAAAACTTCTCGGAGTCCTCCATCTAAGTCCGCAATCCAGTGCCTTTCCACTTGGCTAATCGGACCACAGCAAATCGCACTAAAACTTTTAAAGAAACCAATCACGTTTTATAGATAGTTTTGAAGGTCCTTTTTAAGGGATGAGAGGTGAGGGGACTAAATTAAGATGTCTTTGTTTTAAATTAGACCACATATAAGCAATGTATCGAATTTTAATAAAATCCGTACAATTTCTTTGCGGAAATTCCGTTCAGACAAACATAGAAAATGGAAATCTTCGCATGCTAGTGAAATATATACAGGCAATCCCCGGGTTACGGACGACCCGATTTACGACATTCCGCACTTACGAACTGGCTCCCAAGATAATTTTTAATTAAAAAATTAAATTAATAATAATTCGGTAACTAGTTTCTACCGCGTAAATTAAATTTTGGCGTAAGCGGTTCATTCGCGCAGCATCTTTATGCTAGCGGCTACTCTCATTAGGATCGCTTATGCGGTCGCTTACGCACAGCATCACTTTCATCTTAACTTTTTTATTCGATTTTGCGTGTATGTTTTTTTTTTGTTTTGTTTTTTGATTTGTTTGTGTGTGAGGACCGCCTGTATTTGAAAATCATTTATTTTATTGCATTATATTTTTCCTTTATAAATATCTATTCAGACCATTAAAACAAATGTAGAAAACTGTAAGAAAAAAGTTGGTAACTCTTAACTACCAGTTCAAAGCGAAAGCTTGAGTTCAACCACAATCGACCTTCACTAGCTGCTTGGGAAGGTTCGCTATTAGGATTATTCAACGAATGGAACAGAGTTCAGAGCGCAGAAGTACAAATAGATTGCAGTGCAAACTTAAGCCCATTGCACATGGATCCGAAAATCGGACGGTCGGATCCACGAATCGGATGTAATCTCTTTCACATGGCCACGAAACTCTCTCCGACGTCATCTATACGACATGTAACATTCAAATCGTTCGTATAGGCGACGTTTCTTGGCCATGTGAAAGAGAATATGTCTGATTCGTGGATCCGACCGTCCGATTTTCGGATCCATGTGCAATGGGCTTAGACTTTGAGATTCGTTTTCGACAACTTTTTTGTATTATAAAATTGCTTTAAGAATATAATTAAAGCTTATCGTACCCTTATCAATCCTATGAGTCTCATGATGTGTCTCACGATGTATTTCATTTAGGAATACAGTTTTTGTTCTTTTCTCTCCTAATCGAAGACATTAAATAAAATTGAAAAGACCACAACAATGCTTTCTTCTCGGAAATTTGAGTAGATGTTGATATTAGGGGGAGGAAATACAGAAATAAAAACGTTATTCCTAAATTCTAACCTACATTCTAAACGTACATTCTAAATTCTTCTTCGCAATTGCAAAAGTGCTAGTAGTACTTCGATAAAAGGAAAAACTAAAGTAGGAATGATTTTGTCATATTTAGTTTATTAATTCTTATTTGAAATTAGATTAGACATGCTCTCAGCTATCCATGCAGCAACTGATAGTAAGTTTTATGCAGCGACTGAATGACAGAATGCAGTTTTAGCGATGCATTTTGAATATTGGGATTCAGATGAAAATAATTATGCCCCTATTTTAAGTTGGTTCCTAAACAAGCATCGTAAATTTAAAAGAAAGCAGCGCAGTCAGTAAGAGTGGCATTTTGGGTGATGTTTTGAGGGATAACAAAGGCTAGAGACCGAATACACGTGTGCTTTATGCCGGACTTACAAATAAGTTACATTCTAAATTTTATGGAAATCCCTTCAGCCGTTTTAACTTCACACGCGCACAAACAGACAAGCAAACAAACGGACAACCAAGAACAATACTCAAGTGGTTAGCAAGATTTCGGATGCTTAGTCAGTAAAGTTTCAAATCAAGATTTAATTAAAGTCTGGAATATTAAAATGACCTCAACAAAATCACATTTAAACAAAGTCAGGTAAACTTTGCTGATAATGACATCTCTTCTATTAGGTTGGAAATCCTAACATTTCGGTTTTGTTGACCTACAAATATCAGCACTTCTAGGGAGGTAATTGAAGCATAGTCGGTTGAAGGATCACCCATACTGCATTTGGCATCGACTGGTCAGGAGGTTCTTTCTATTCGTCCTATTTTGTGAGTTGAATCAAAATATGAATACATTGGATATTCGACAAGTGATGTTTTTTAAGTTCTTACGAGGCTTATCAGCAGCTGAAATGAATTTTCACGCATTTTTCACGTACTCAGACATAAAGACAACTTTCTGAAGTGCAAGAGATACCTTCAAGAGTGTGATTTCAAAAAGAACATTGAATGATTCCTGCAACGCGAAACCATGGATATGTGCAAGAAAGGAATTTATAGTTTAAAACAGAGTTGATAAGATTGTTTAGATGCAGATGGAACCTATTTTGAATAACAAAAATTACACCCAACACTTAAAGCAGCTTTCTAATTCGTTCACTTCAAACATTTTAGGGTTTCCAGCCTGATAATTTTGCTTCGGAATCAATAAAGTACCTTATTAAATTCAATACTCATTACGTCAGTGCATTTATCAAAAACAAAACGTAAGGAAAAATATTGAATTGATACGACAATGAATGATGGTCAGAAAGGAAAGATAGGTCTACTTTTATTAATTGGAAATTGAAGATATTAGGGTGAAGGTTGCGTTGATTGAAGTGATAGCACAAGAGATAGCAATCAATCAATGTGGTTTCATTATCGTTAATAAATCAACAGAAGAAGTTCCGCCTCAATTCCGTCACGTGATCCCTTATCATCATAATCGATATTAATTTCTTGCTTGCAAGAAGTCAATATTAAGATGCTCATTAAAGAATATCCAATCATAATAATATTATTCTTTCAACAGCTATTACTAAGAATTTCAAATAAACATTCTGATTTCTCTGAAATAATATACTTTGAAAACATTATTTCTTTCTTGTAGTCTTAAAAAATTTCAGGCAAATTTGTTATAAATTGCAGATTTTCTTCTTAAAACAAGACAAATGGAACAGAATTGTACAACACTGTGCTGTAGATTTCAAAGTCATTGGATCGATTCCCATATTAGGTAGGTTTAATTATTTTACTTAGTCAGATGCCAAATATGTTATTACAGTTTTGATGGGAATGTTCATTGACTACCCCTCTTTTGGGCACTTTAAAAATTAATTTTGCTAGATAACTCAATTTGGTAATAACGACAAGAAGACATATTGTTTTTTATTTTCTTTTAGCATTAATCGAATTGATATTTCGAATTCCAATAAATTATTTCCAAAGCAGTAAAATATCTTTTAATTATAGTTCTGCTGATGAAATCACATTGACCTTAAAGGAAATATTTCAGCTTAAATCAGTTTAATTGTCTATTTTTTAATATTTAAATATTTTATGCAATGAGTGTTTTGGAACCCCTATAAACTACATTCTGGTTAGTTTTGTTGTTGTTGTTGTTTTCTTATCTGTAAATAATGCCTTTAATTTGCATTGCATTAAAAAAAAAACATTAGAATCATAAAGTTTTAGAGCATAAGTCGAAATCACAATCTTAAGTCCGTTCATTTATGACAACTATTTATCTTAAGAAGTTAAAATGTTACAAGTGGACTTAGGTTGACCTATTAATTTTATTACAATTCTGACTAATATCCTAATGAGTTAGTGGCAAAAACTGTCATAGTTCATTGTACCAAAACGCAATAATCGTGATAACTTAAAAAACTAATTATCTTAGAAAGTTGAAATTATATTAGTAGATATATCTTAGAAACTTGATCTGCCAGTTTCTCCCATGTCTAAGATTTTGTTCTGGATAATGCAAATTAAGTTCTTTTATGCAGATAAAGATAACTTTCGGAGATTTACAAGGATTATCCGAGCCTCGATTCGATGAGAAACACATTTATTTGTTCTATGAGAAACACATTTGTTTTATCAAAAGTAGTGTTTCCATTGCGCTATAAGTAACTTATCCTTCAATTCTCAGGTCCAAGTATTTTGTGGATTGACTGTTTTGAGTTTGTCTGCTTTTGAAATCTGATGAAGTTCAATACTTTTCCTTTTCATGCATCATAATCTAATAAGGGACCGTTCAAGTATAAAGTAAGTATTAAAGGAGGGGGGGCATCGGGTACGCTTTGCTTATTTTTGTAGACAAGGGGAGGGGGGAATCGGACTAATGCTTACGTAAGACAGAAGCACATGCATGTGAGAGTGCACGCTGCGCGAGTTCGGTTTTTTTTTTTTTTTTGACAAAGAAATGTTGAACATTTCGAAAGTACTCGTATTTTAATTGTACGTATATTTTATTTTTAATTGAGATGTGTGATGGCCTTAAATTCCCCAATAATATTTTATGTGTATTTTTACACTTTATTTCAGGAGTGAATATCAAGTAGTTTTGACTGTTTTAACTCAGTGTTAAGTGGTTTTTATTGTTAATGATTGGCAAATCTTACGTTAAGCACAAATGGGAGGGGGGGTCTAAATGACTAAAAATGTGCTTACATAATACTTGAACGGCCCCTCAAAAGTATTAAAATAACCTTTCTTATAAAACAAATTTTATTCAACTGATTAGTCCTCTTTTCAAGTCACAGACATTTAATATATTATTATATCTTATTTAAATATCGGATAAGTAATTATCATTTTATCCTTTTAATTTAACTTAAGAGAAAAGATCAATAGCAACTTAAAATAAAACATTTCTGAAATAAAACATTATTTCTTGGATCAGGACTTTTTGGGACAGTGAAAATACATCTCTTTGCTTTTAAATAATGCAATGTATGTGTCAATAATGCGTCAATAATGTCGTTCGCTTCAAATGACTGAGTTAAACAAGAAATGCTGACTTTGATGTCTTCTAATTACTATTTATTTAAAAAAAAATTAGTTTATTCAACAACATTATGTTACATAAATAAGAAGTTACTATATTGATATTTTTATTATTATATCAAATTTTTGAACATTTACAATAGTAATTTGTGCTAAAGCGTAAATTAAGGGCAATCCATAATAATAAAAAAAATTAAAAATAATAATAATAATAAATAGGAAGTACAATAACGTTAGGAAAAATAAAAAAAAAGTAGGAAAAATAAAAGAACGTTAAATAAAAAGAAAGCCAAAAAAAAAAAAAAGAAAGAAAAACAGATTAAGAGAAAAAAAAACAAACAAACAAACGTATATACAAGGATAGCCTACGAACCGACAATATTCAGCATATGAACTTACCGTTGCTGACAACTGATATCATATTGTTGCATTTCTGACATTTAAGCTAATAGAGGAAATCCAATGAAAACAATGTCAAATATCTCAAACATGGGAGAGGGGGGACCTAACAATACCCTATTCCTACAGTGTTTGGGCCTATGAACACGATGGTGAAATCGGTTTGCCGATCTGATCTTCTGTTCGGGAGTTATGAGGGGTGGACAGATACGGACGGACGGACAGAATAAACGCAATAGCTACCGATTTTGTTCGTAATCACAATAGTTCCCAAATGGGTCGCTAAAAAAGAGAAGCAGTACTATTATCTTCTTCTTTTTAAGCAATTGCCCACCCTTGGCTGTTGAGCCATTTGACGCCTCGCTGACAAGCAAAGACGGGTTAATGGGTAAAGGGGTTCTTCTTAATTATCATCCTTATAGTCGAGAGCTGACCAATCTAAGATGGAAAGTTATCATCCTCTTATGGCCACAAAGCGGGCATTCAGGTGATCGCGTCATTCCAATACGATGAAGGTGTGCAAAAAGATAGTCGTGTCCAGTCATATCAAGGAAGTTGTTACACTGACTGCTCATGGTAGATCTCGACGAATGGCGCCTTCGGTGACCAGGCTGGCCCAAGTCTTGCCATTTGAGGAGACCAAAAGTTGTTGTTTGATCCTTGTATTTACTTCCGTGTTGATTCGAGCTTTCACTGTTTGCAACAACATCAAGCAAACAGGTTGTGATACAATTATAGAGGTACTGAATTGTAGAAATAATACAATAACGGTAACCTTTATTACAATTAGAATAGTGCTCGCAACATACTTAGAGGTGCAATTATAAATTACTGTGAAAATAATAATCAGATTTTGATCATCTGATTAATATAATTTATTAATTTGATATTTTTTTGTATGTCCTGAAACTTACTGAATATTATTTTCCAGAAAATATTTTGAATCTGCTAAGCTTTCAAGGTTATCCTATTCGCCCCTTTCGTAATGGATTATTCGGCCAATGTAGATCAAAGTCAGAGATATTAATCTTTCTATTTGACTGCACTTCTCTGATGGATTATCGATGAGACTGACAACCGGACATATACATACATATATAGGAATGGTGAATAGTACAAATTCGCTCTCACACTATTACGTGTAGGTTTTACTAGTAAAAGAAAGTTGCAATGACAACGGTCATCTTAAAAAGGTACGTGTGTTTTTCTAACTTTTCAAATTTGACAAATTCTAAAGTCTGTTTACAGTTTTTGTTACTCCTTAAATTAAACCGTCTATTCAGTAGCCTCTCTCTCTTCTCGTATACGAACATGTAACAGAACAAATCAATTCTCTTCTTCAATTATTAATTGTAAAACCTATACAAACCTGCAGGGCCGTCGCGTGGTTTGTTGGCGCCCGGGGCAAGATTTCGTCAGGTGCCCCCCCCCCCCAATCCATAAATTCTACAACCAAAAAAAAAACGAATCTCCAATTCTATGTTTTATTTTTGCCGTTGCCGTTGCCCAGGGCGATCGCCCCAGTCGCCCCGCCCACGCGACGGCCCTGCTAACTTGACTGACTTCACTTCTTCATTTCTACAGTTATAAAGGTTACTAGAAAAGAACCGAAATCTTTAGTTTTAATTATTTTTTACTTGTTTATTATATTGTCCTCCTTCATTTTTTTCTCCAATTTTGTAAGTTCTTTCCGTTAGCCTATTAATTGTTTCTCATTGCATTAAAATAAAAAAGTCAGATTTTACTAGACTTAAAATTGGTTTTCATCAAGCAAAAGGTTTCATTTATTAACGACCGTGTAGGGAGAGGCTATTAGATTCATCCCAGTATCTGTATGGATGCATAACGCCATCCACAGCCCCAATCAGAAGTCAGAAGTCGTTGAATGATTCTTCGTTGAACTCTCCATGGCCTAGAGTTTTGAGTAGAAGTCCGACTTTCGAACCGGCCACTTCCGATCTAGCCACTGACCGTATGAGAAATAATGGAAATTGGACAAAAATATGCTGAGAAGGAATACGATACATTGGACATAATGAAAGTTTCAGATGGGCACTGGCCACCTAAAGAGTCATCCGAATGTTACAAAATGCTACGGGGTCACTTCGCTTTTTATTTGCTGTAAAAATAAAACTTGTTTACTATTATTTTTCGATTTAGTTCTCATTCTATTTTTTTAACAAGGAAATTAATTTCAAATTTTTTTTTAGGGGAAATGAATTTTATTAGGGAAATTAATTATTATTTATATTTTTGTTATTGTCATTTGTTTTGTAGTCAATTATTTCAATAAGTAATGATTTCACGCACTCTTCGCAGCAACAGAATTGTAAGTTTATGCTTAACTCTTCCTATCCAATTACAGTCTGTCGTAAACCATAGTTACAGGACGAACATCGATGCATGCCTTCTTACAATTAGGATGTAACAATGTAAATATAAATTCAAATAGAAACAAATGACATATTATTAGCAGCCATCTAACAATGCATTCACAAAACTGAGGCCGATTGTACATATATTTTTAGGATTTTTAATATTTTTCTGGCAATAAATAAAAAAATAGATTTTTTTTTTTGTTCAGAAAAGACTGTAATCATCCTATTAATAGGCAAAAGTTGTTCGGGTCTATGTAAATTTGTAAATTTGTAATTTGAAATGACCAATCACAGTGCAGCGTTGGAACACGTCAGGCATGACGTCACGCCCATGTTTAAACATGGCATCTCAAATATTCTTCTCACTTCACCTCGATGGATCGCGATTACACAATTATTATCAGCGTATTGAAATTTTCTTTCCCATATAAATGAAGTTTACACTGAAACGCATGAAGTTGCGTCAAAATTTATCAGAGAGTTTGTAAAACCTCGGTTTTTACAAAATTACGGCTGTGTAGTCACTCTCTCACTACTCAACAAGTAGGGGAAAAGGACGAAGCACCTGCCGTCATTGTTGTCCAGACAGGATTATTGGTATTGGCTGTTGGACATTCGTTATTGTTATTGTTATTGTTGAAACTGGTAAATCAATTTTTTATTTTCTTTTATTTTAACAAAATTTGGCTTAGTCATTCATTTTATATGTGGGCTGTTGCGGAAGTCATGGCTTTTAAAATATGAGCTTAGAATATCTTTTTCAATCTTGTGTTTTTCAAAAATTTCAGGTATTTCAAAAATTTGGCATTTGTTTTATTTTTAATATTGACTCAATTTCGACGAGTCTATTCTTTTAGAGCAGCAGGTTGCCATTATGTTTCATAATGAGAAACCGCAGAACTGGCCACTACGAAAGTGCTAAATCAATTTTTTATTTTTTTTTTATTTTAACAATATTATAATATTACTTTAACAAATTGGCCGATATTCAAATTAAATATGGGCAGTTGTGGAAGTCATGGCTTCTAAAAAAAATTAGCTTAGAACATATTTTTCAATCTTGTGTTTTTCAAAAATGGGGAATTTGTTTTACTTCCGTAAATATTTCACGGTTCGCAACTATTTATTTTAAATTGTTAAGTGCAGATTAAAATTAAAATCGTAATATTTGGTTTCTTCAAATAGTATCAGTATTTGATCATTTAGCAATTAATTGGATTCAATTGGACTTTACGCAGATAATCGCTTACGAATATTTGCTGAAATCCTCCTAAGTGCAGTAAGTTGGGTTCACCTGCACTTGAAAATCATTCATCATTGCTAAGATCACGCCATTTGCTTCCAATCAATATTGGTAGGTGGCAGCACTCACTGGTGTTTGACAATGTGTAAGTGATCGAGAGGAGTTTAATGATTTTTTTTTAAACTGCAGTAAACGACTGTATGTATCAGTATCTAGTCAATTCATTAAAGTTTCTGAAACACTGAATTTTATTGAAGTTATTGATGTAAATAATTAAACGATAAAAATTCTTATTTTCATAAATTTGCATAAATTTCTTTAGTATTAGTAGGAAGGAATATGAAATAAGCTAAAAACAAAAAAATGCACAATAAAAATAAAATTTAGAAAATATTTACCAGCCTCCGCTGGCCTCAATGAATTTTTTTATCCGCAATTAAATAAAACGCCTAAAATATACAGTTTATTAACATTAAAAGGTTTTGAGACCCCGTGTTTTACTAGGTGACATCCCAGGATAGCTGTTTCACGCTTTCTAGCGATTATCAGCTGAGAATAGTCACCTCCGTTTGAGATCTTGTTTTGCTGGTGGCTATTCTCAGGTGATGATCGCTAAAGAGCATAAAACAGCTATCCGGGGATGTCACCTAGTGAAACATTGGGTCTCAAAAAATTCTTTAGTGTTACTGGTATAGTTATTCATTTTTCAGTTAACTTTTCTTTAAGATTTGCTAAGTAGTTAATGCCATAATATAGCTTCAAGGGCATCTTTGCTCTTCATCCTCACATCTACAAATTCAATTCTTAAATTTGTACCAAAAGTAGGAAGCAACAAATATTTGTCCACTTCACGTTTACGTTGACATTGCGAAATAATATCTTGAATTATCATGAATACTTCGCATTAATGGTAATTTCGAGCCTAACTCTCAATGACTGTAATATATCAATAGGATTGTATTCAAATCTATTACTAAGTCTTCAGCTTTATAGATTAGACCATTTCATAGCGGAAGACATACGGATTGCATTGGATTTTGAATTAAAATTGGTTTCTGAAAATTTGGAAGATAAATCAAATACAAGTCAATGGATATTGAGAGTTATTATCACATGAATAATGTCTACTAGATTTTGGAAGATAAGCTTATTATGAGGATATAAAAATTCAATAAATAATCTGGGTTGTATTTGTCATTGAAAGAAAATTAAAAAACACAGAATTGAAGCCAGCAATTTTTATTTCCAATAAATTATGCAACTCGTAATTATAAAGTAATTTATGTGACTTTATCAATTGAGCAATGCAGCTTAGTTAGTTAAGTAGGAAACTTTTTGCTGCTGGAGATAAAAACAAAAGAGTTGTAGGAATGGATATGAAAATGAATTTTTTCGATGATTATTTCTTAAATTACAATAGTTTATTTTTTTGTGACTCGTTAAACTTCTAAAGACATTCTGTTATTTTGAATAAAGGTCGCCCACTTTTCCTTGAATGCTTTAGAGGAAAGGCCAATTTTCTATTTATTACAAGAGCTGCATATAAGGTAGATGCGACATAGAAGGATTAAACTTGTTTTGAAAAAGAACGCAAAATTCCAAGCTCTTGAACCGGGTCTTATTACAACAATGTGTTCCTAATGTGTTTCAGCACTATAAAACAATGTATAACACAGATATTAACGGTGAAGAAATGATTCCCAGGTGAACACATTACTTGTGTGAGTTTATTCGCACTTTGGACACATTATGACTTTCGTTATCTGCTGCGGTTACGCTCATGCATTCCTCATACACGTAAGCGTATCCCCCACACATGTTGGCAATGCGATCTTCACATCTATGTCACCGAGTAGACCTCATTAGGAGTAGCATCTTCACAAACCACTTTACTTAAACCTAACAGAGCAAGTAAACGAAAGGTGATTAGCGGGAAAAAGTAACTTAAATAATGTTAGAAACAAATTGTTCTAGTGTTATAAATATTACAATTTGTTCTTTTCCCATAACCACTAATGAAAAATACTAAATTTTTATAAATCTGGTTCGTTACTTTCCTCTTTCGCCTTTCTTTAAATTTTATAATGCCATTGTTGTAAATACCCTAAGTTTATTTGGCGGAAATGGACTATTGCCACTTCATTCCGATATATTACTGCTATCTGTTGTCAAAATACGATATTAGTGGGATTTATCAGACGTGGCCTTATTAGAACTGGGCCTTATATGGTGCACCTACCTTATTTTTACAGTTCTAGTAACGCTACCATTTTTGCAGTTCTAGTAATTAAAAACTGATATTATGATCATTACAAATGATCCATTACTTCCATTATGTTTTCATTGGTATCTTATAGTTTAAAACATATTTTATTTGTTCATGTAATGTTGAAAGAAGTGATCCCAAAGAAATACATCCTACATTTTCTGTAATTACACTACAACCTCCGGCCCTCGATGATCCGGATCTCTGGATAATCCGGATCAGATTTGTAGAAATTAATGTTCACAAAGATAATAATTTTAACTATGTTAACAAGAACATAACTAAAAGTACGCCAAACATTCGCTTTTTATTTTGATTAAATGTACAGTTCCTGCATAGATTGTACAATAAATTATGGTAATAAATGCTTTTATCGAGTTTAAGAAAGATTTACTAGTGTCATAGTGTCTTAGTGACATAGTTTTTTATCTTATAAACTTATTTAAGGATCAATAAGTCGCTTATTTAAGGATTTGTTTTGCTTACTACCCAAATTACCCGGATTATTCGGATTTTCAATTTTCCGGATTGCCTTTGATCCCAGTTAGTCCGGATAAAAGAGGTTGTAGTGTAATTACATAATCTAAAGTGGTAAGATGCAGAAAGTTCTTCTGCTCGTGTAAAAAGCGATCTGATAACTCCAAAATTATAACCCTGGGGTTTTATTTATTTATTTATTTATGTATTTATTTATTTTATCTGACGGTGGCAAAACCATTCTTGTACATCTACTCATAACACTCTCGTCAACGTAGCACCATAATTTCTTCTGACTTATAGAATTTTGTACAAGTAACAAAAAAAAAGCTTTTTAGATTAAAAACATGGTTCATCTGCACTTAAAGAATCATTCATTATTACAAAGATCAATAGTGATGGCTTGACGGTAGGTGGCGGCTCTGACTGGCGATGCCTACTGAGAAAGAATCAATGATTGGGAAGCGGTGTTTCAATGATTTTTTCCGCAAGCGAATTCAAATTGCGTTAAACTAACCTTATTGCTACAAACATTGTAAACTGATTAAAAAATTTAAATAAATCATAAGGTTATGAAAGAAAAAAGTAAAATAGAAATTCTAAATTATAAAAATTTACTTTTAAATTCTTTCACTCTAACTACTCGATATACCAACTGTGATTGCGTAAATTTAGTAGTTTAAAAATACTTTTAATAAACTTTTCTAAATAACTAAATATTATCATGACAGCAGGAATTTAAGAAGACTTCGGTATTTTTGAGTTTTTGAACCTCAATCCAATCTGTATCTAAGTAATGTGGAAAGAAACTTTCTGCAAAAATCACTTTTCAGCATTATTAGATAGTAGATATGTTTTCAGTATCGAGAGAATTATGTGTTAAATACGTTCAGTATTTGCAAACAGTTGTCCATCCGAATTGCATTATAATTTGTCAAAGTTAAGTTCATTATCAAAGATGTGGGTTGTGTAGTTGCTGAGATATGATATTTCATCAATTGTTTGATATGACTTGAAAAAATCAAAACTTCAACCAATTCTTGGAAGCAATAATAGAGCCATACACCTGCTTAAAATAACTGACATATTTATACAATTAAAAAGTTTACACAACGTTTCGCCGTCGAGAGACAGCCTAATCAAGTGAACGAGCACAAGAACTAAGATGAATTTATACAAAAAAATTTTACACAAAAGAAAACATTAATCGAGTGTGCGCATGCGGTTAAATAACGTCATTGGAGCTCTATGGGACACCCTCTATTGGAGAACTCCAACAACTGGGCAGTACTGTAGAGGAAACTGAAACGACTAAAAAGGACAATGTTTAATAATAAACGCATAATTTAAAATATATAAAGTATTATAAGAACAGCTTAAGATGAAATTAAGTTATGTCTCAAATGATGTAAACCTAATTAAAAATATTAATTAATAACGTCACTAAACCTTAAATTTTTTTTATTTAAAATTATGTAAAAGTAGTTATAGTTGCAATTTTTAATAGTATGGAAAAATATAATTAGTTATGTAATAAATTATTCTAATAACCTTCCTTCTATTTCATAATCTTTCAAAAAAAAATTTTCCCTTTCTTTTCCATTTTTCTCTATCCCCTTTTTTTATAAATCAATTTATACAAAAATGAGGGAAATAAGGAAAATAAAATTATTTAAGAACTAAGGGGATGTTGAGATGAAATTTATTGTAATCTATATTACTAAAATCTTTTATTTCTCTGTCTGTCTGTCTGTC
>JAFIDM010001028.1:12389741-12405457 GCA_023159025.1 Thereuonema tuberculata | reverse complement strand
AGATTTTGATATTAGATATTTTAATATTAATATTTTCCTGTTCTGAATTTTTTTTAATGGATTGATCACAGGTTTTCTGTATTTTATTTTTTTGCAAAAATCGTGACAATATTTAAATGTTGTGTTCTATTCAATACATCTTTTTTGCTTTTTAGTTTCCTTTGGCTCGACGGATCAGACCAAACAAAACTGTAATCGTCAGATCAGATCTTCCGTCTTATGAAGGAATTTGTGAAACCCTCGATCTCTCAGGTAAGAAACGAAAAATCTTGAAATAACAGATCTTTCCCTAATCAGTTCTAGAAGTATCTTTACTAAATTCCTTTCCTTTTGTCAATAATTCACTTACTAGGGGAAAAGAATGTTTCATTCTATTGCTATTATTCTGTTTTATTTTGTTTATCATGTTCTTTTAGCTTTCCAAAAGAAATATATTTAAGTTTTGGACTGAAATGACGTCCAGAACTGAATTCCGATTTTCCTAAATACAGGGTGCTCACACACTCTGTGTACAAAATTTTATGGGAAATCGGAAAGATCAAAACAGACCTTTAATGTTAATGAATGTCTGCTGACGTCACCTATCGGCGCCACGGTCGATAGAGATGTTGGTGGGGCTGGTACAAAAACGAATGGACATGATTGCAAAAAGTGTTCAAAGTGGTAACCGGCAAAATCAATGCATGGATGACAACTTCGAAGAATGATTGCCGTTCGTCTTCAAAGATTCCGGCATTTCACAAACAGTTGTAGCAGTGACAGCGATTCTTGCGACGAGGTCTCCTCCAGAGTCAATGGGAGTCTCCTATATGATGTTCTATATGTGTCAAGAAGACATCGAGGCATGTTAAGTCGGGTGATCTCGGTGGCCACGCGATGGGTCCATCCCGGCCTATCCATCGGTTCCCAAAGGTGCCGCTTAGATAATCGCTTACGGTGCATGTCATCTCAGCAGACGTGAAACGTTCCATGTTAAATAATAACTTATCTGATTTAAAGATGGCGACGTCTGTATTCTTTTCCACTTGCAGCAGAGTAAACAAACTACACCAACGCACTACATGACCACGCAAAGCGTCTTCGCGTGACGTATTAAAACTATTATTTAGTTCTCGCGAACATGTATTGTTGAGATTGCATCATGTAACTCCGTTGTGCCGTGGTATATAGTCAACACATCTTTGTCAACTGAGTCTCCATAGTCAAGCTCATATTCAAGAGAAAAAGTCTCGACTTCCAACTAAAGCAAAACCACAAGGAGAAAAGGCTTCTCTGGAGAAAAGAAAAGAATGTCCTGAGAAGGAATAGAACAAAGTAATAGGGAGTGATTAAAAAGAAATTTAATCTTGTTGATTCAGATGGATGGCAATTTCACTGGTACGATATTCGCAAAGAAGAAATGTACTCAAAATGTAAGTGTGGAGGTGAAAGTGTAATAGTGTGGGGAGCCTTTGGGTGACACTCTAAGAGTAAGCTAGCTTTTGTAACAGGAAGGACGAATGCTATAAAACATCAGAAGATATAAGAGGAGTATCTTTTGCCATTTATTGAGAGTATTGGAGATCCTATCTTTGAATTTCAGCACAACAGTGCTTCAGTACAGAAGAACATATCGACCTATGAGTGATTCCCTGACAATGGTGTGCAGATGATGGACTGGAGTGGACTCTAACCTAATAGAGAACGTTTGAGGCTACTTAGCAAGTGCTATGTATGCTGGTGGACCATAGTTCAATAATGTGGAGACTTTAAAAGTAAATATTGTTCAGGAATGGGAAAATATAGATAAAACTTATCTCAAAACCTCATACAATCAATGTCCAATGGTTGTGTTTTCAAATTTATTCAGAAAAGTGGTAACGTTATTGGATATTTGCACAAATGGCATTATAATTTGTGGAAATGACAGAATTAATAATGTTGCTTAACGTTTTCTATTTTTGACCATTCAATTGTGTATTATAATGTACATCATTACACGGGTGTAATGTTGTGGTAACAAATATTAAATAGCATTTTGGCTCGAAATCGTGTTTTATTTCAGGCTTACTGTGTGACTTTATAATTTCTGGACGCACCTTATGTACTCTGTAATTAGCCTACTATGATGTCATAGTGATTAATTGATGAATATGACGTAGCTGCTCTTAAAATTGTTCCAAAATTTCATGGATTATATATTATGTTTTTATAATAAAAAATAGAAAAAATTCATTATAAAAATATACGAAATACCAAGGGTCTCAGCGTCCACCAAACGATATTTATTTCAAAATGATTTTCTTTTTCTTTTCTTTTTGGACAAATACTTTTGCGACGGACATTGTTACGCATTCCACATTTATTGTTGTTGTTGTTGTTTTTTTTTTTTTTTTCGTTCTGTACTCTTGATAGGCTATTATGTTTATTACCTTCAGATTGCTCTTCCCCTCGTGCGCCTTTTTGGGTTTTGCACTGGCTCTGTAGCCTTGGCTGATGAGGGCTCAAGAAGCTCGAAACGACCGTTTCAGGGTCTCAGCTTAACCCGAAAGGCATTTATTTAAAAAAAAATTTCAAAAAAGTTTGAAAAATAAAATTAGAAGACCTTGAAATCTGTGAGGGAGACCTTGAAAACGATTTAGTCCTGTGCAATGTAGATTTTGAATTAGATTAGTATAATTACCCTAAAAACATTAAAATTTTGCTAGAATTGTGTGATAAGTTACTCCTGAACTCTGAATAACACTTTTACATGATTTTATAATTTTATTTACTAATTTATCTCATTGATTTATTTATTCTCTTAGCAAATGAAATTATATACGACTTCGATTCCACAGTTTATTTCAAAATAAAAACCGGAAACTTTCGAATCTACGCAGATGATATGTCTGAATTCCGTGTAGGTATTTAATTTTATTTCTGCCTCTAATGTAAATATAATTCTTTAAAAGCTTTTTAAAATCTTTATTAATATTAGAGCTATGTAAATAAGTATCTTTGAATTTCAGATTTTTGTGCATCCTCCATTTGAGAATATGCGCAATTCAGCCAGAGATGGAATCGCAATTCATTATGGAATGAAAGTGAATGTTATATTAACATATCATAAAGTGAGTAAATAATTTCAATTTCTATCTTAAACTTCTCATAATTCACCTCAGCTTCCAACAACGACTATTGGAATTTTGGGATTAGTTAAATACCAGTTGATTTTGAACCATTCCGAAAGTGGAGTCTTCCAACCTTTCCATGGATACAAAGTGTGTTAAATAGTTATTGTAGTTAAAATGAGTTTTAATATTAGTAACAATATAAAAATTAAATATACAAATATTTTATGTTTCAGAAATGTACCAGTTGGTTATGTATTAGTTTGTTTTAATGTAATTTATAGTTAGGGATGGCTAAAATGAAATGAAATTCGTTTAAATAAAACTCTTAATTGTAATCCAATAATAATAATTAAATTCTTAGCAATCACAAATTATTTTGTTAAGAAATATACACAAATTTATATATGCTTAGTAGTAGTGTTCATGTTACAGTATAAGCACGGTTGGGAGTAACGCGTTATTAGTAACAGTTACTTTTTATAGTAACGATCGGTAACGCCGTTGCTTTTTTTAATTGAGTAACTGTAATTGTGACTCAGTTACTTTGTATTTGTAACTTAGTAACCGAAACGCGTTACTTTTTCGTCCATTTTTTTATATAGACTACTTTCACAACAGGCTACTGAAAGGTTTGACAAGAGCTATTTCAAAAACTTAAAATTAAAAAAATTTAAAGCTATCCCACTAAAGGCTAATGTAGGCCTTGCAATGAGGCGAGGTAAGGCTCTCGGCGTTCACTATCAACGGAGCTAAGTTGAAATCAGATGGCCAGTCTAATTCGCGTCCGCCTTTAACCCACGGAGGGAACCCAATACCATTTAACAGAGGGCTGTGTGGACCCTAGGACCTGTCTAGAGGAGAATTCAGCGTAGAAAAATCCCCGATCTCTGCCAGGATTGAACCCGGCTTCACCATACCGCAGTTTTACCACTTGGCTACCGCTCTGTATATTATTCATATCTGTTTTTTAATAAGGTTTAGAACTTTTCACAGCTAATTATATAACAATATAACACAGGTATAACAATTTTGTAAG
The DNA here is from genome assembly GCA_023159025.1 of Thereuonema tuberculata. Lineage (NCBI taxonomy): Eukaryota > Metazoa > Arthropoda > Chilopoda > Scutigeromorpha > Scutigeridae > Thereuonema > Thereuonema tuberculata. The sequence continues at coordinate 12,401,326 of JAFIDM010001028.1, read as the reverse complement.
TTGTTACATTTTAAGTATGATGCGAAGAAATTCATTATTCTATGATTCTAAAGCCATCTGAAGACATTTCATTTAGTACTTGTCAACGGATCTCAAGAAATCAGACCTCAACCTCCCACAACGAAAACCTGCTCCAATTTTAAAGCAATCTGATTTTACAGCAAATTTAATCACGAAATGTTACACAATTTGATGTTAAATTCTCGACAAATTATGAAAATACTTTATTTTTTATCGATGTTTTCTTTTATTTTCTATGGTCAATAGTTACAATACAGAATTTTGAACCCCTGACAATGAGAATCTATTATTCTTTCATTTTTTTATATTATTTTTGTAAAACTGTTGCCTAGGTAATATCGTTTGATTTAATAGGATCTTTCGTTGATTTTATTTTTTTTTTTGGGGGGGGGGGGGGGGGGGGAATTTAAGACTTTTTTTCTTATTTCGTATTTTAATAATAATGATAAGAATAATAATATACAATCTGACGACAATAACTTTAAAAAAAAAAGCACAGTATTGAATTTATGGATTCTTTTGAATTCGAAGAATTTCATGATAGTGTTTGAAAAAAATTATTTCAACATTATGCAATTGTATAATTTTGTACTCGCATTATATTATGAAAAATGTGTCTACATTGTCCATTTAAATTCAAATGCATTTTTGCTTCATTTCAACTTGCATGTATAAATGATTTTCATTTATTATTTAAACCCATTTATTAACAAAATCAATATTTTATGAATAGCAGTCAAAACTTTGATGATTAGAAAACAGTATTACCATTAAAATTAAATATTAAATGGCATAATATCCACCAAGCTCAGGGATTTGCACTGACAAATAGATAGTTTAAATTCAAGCTCGCGATATTTTTAATGACAAAAGAACCACGTAGACTATGGTAAGGGAGAAGCCAGTTGGAAGACAAGAAATATGGAACATATATTCAAGGTAGGTCTTCAAATCATTCGAATATGTGTAAACGACATTCACTGGCTAAATAATTACTGTATCATATAAGATAAACATAAGAAAACCGTTCAAATTTAAAAACTTTCTTCTTAGGCAACGGCCATCCTTGGTTGTTGAGCCATTCGGTGATGCGCTGACCAGTATAGATGAGTCTCTTTAAAAAGATTATTGCAGTAGTATTAGTTATGAACCATAGCAGGACATAATTGCAGATGTTGAGCATTCATAATTTCATAGGCACACAACAGACAGTCTGGTGACGACAGGATACGAATCCGATGGAGATGTGCGGCAAGATAATCACGTCCCGTTAAAAATTCATTAAGAACTAAATTTGTGAAAAGCACCAAACAAACGTAAACAAATCTTGTTTCCAATTTCAGTTGACATTCATGAATACACCGGAGGATCCTTGTACAGACTCTGAGTCCTATGACAAATGTGAAGAAGAATGCTTAGATAAATGGTTAACAATGAATCTAACATGCAGGTAATAACATTCAACGTTTTCTTAATTCCTAGTTCTGTAATTTCACTTTCATACATTTTTCCTTCATTTAAATCAATGAGAAATAAGATTAATTTTAGTTCATTTTTTAAGTCACTCAGTATAAAAATTACAAATTCTTCAATTTAATACAATATTAACACTAATGATCGCTTTACACCCTCTTCAAAACTTGCCTGAAACCGGCAAATGGCTCAAATATCTACCACTTGCTCGAAAACCATGCCCATTGCTCTAAATAAAGCAAATTCCAAATTCAGGGAAATATTAGAAGCAAGTCAACACCAGCGCTCATGGCGGTGAGAAAATTTATTTCAAACTACGAATATGTTAACTTCACGCTGAAATCTGGATATTCTTTGCTCATGATTTCAATCCAATTCTTATTCACCACATTGTCTTCCTCTAGGATATTTTTCTTTCCTTTTTCTTTATCTCTGCTGTGAAATGAGTTGAGAAATAATAACAAAACAAAGCTGCAAAATACTCTTGTTTGTAGCTTCGGCGACAAGAGTTATAATCGCGATCTCAACGAGAACAAAACGAGACTTGAACACGGGACGTTCTCTTCCCGTGTAAAAAGACTTAACGAACGGCCAGCGGCTACTTTTTTTTGCTCGTTGAAGCAAGTTTTCTAGAGCGGCCATCACAATAAGAAAATACCTAAATGTCTATCGAGAAATATTGAAACAACTAAAAACAAGAATGTTTCTGGAAACTAATTAAACCAAAAGACTTTTTTTTATTACTTAAATTTCCAAATTCTAAAACTTTACTTTTAAAAACAGCTCAAGTGAAAACTCACGAAAATCGTGTAACAATTGCGTAATTTTCATTTTTAAAATCAATGCTCCCTAATAGCTCAAGTGGTAACACACTGGACTAAGGAATGGAGGAACTGGGTTCATTCCCGACGAAATTTGAGATTTTTTCTGGAACTTAGAGATTAATTTTCTCTCAGTTTTCTTCTAAGATACAGTCAGTCTTCTCTAAATTGGAGACTGGGTGGTTAAAGACAGGTAGTGCCTTTTAACGGGTGAGTGAGAGGCTGACACCCGATTCACTTACTGATGTTGGTCAAGAATAGCTGGTGTCTTTACTCCAGAGCTTTATTGGGTCAAGTAGACCTCCTATGGGGAATTACTTACCTTTGTAGGTTAATTTTCGCCCTAGAAAAGTTTCCTTTGATCTGAAAAGATTTTGTATTTTAATATTTATTGATTTAACAATCATTTTACTACAGTTGAGTGCGATTTGAATATGATGTATCCTTTACAATTCGTATACTATCTCTGATTAAGAAATTAACCAGAAAATATTCCTAAGAAGAATGAAACTTTATTTAGTAGAGGAGAAAGTCCAAATATGGGCTACTACTTTTATATGAATTTCACCAAGAAAAAAATTACGATAATTAAATTGTACCAGTTTACTCAATATTGAAAATCAGTCTATTTTATGATAAAAGGTTGAAATAACAAAAAAAAACAAAACAAAGAAAATAGCTTCAAATCTGGGTTTTTGAAATTGTGGTCCAAAGATGAGCTACAAACAAAAAATTACAGTAGTACTTGAATTTTAAAAAAAAACAAAATGCTGAAACAATTACATTAAATTTTATTTGTCTTATTTCCAAAGTCACAATGTAAAAGTTCTTTTTCATCACTTGCACAATCGCTGTGGGCCCACATAAAACACTGAATTCTTTTGATTCCTCCCCTTGTGGAATTTCTAGGCCGTTATCATCTTCAGGTAGATTGATTTTTTAAACTTTCTTTTATCCTTTCGAATAATGTTTTGGAGTATTTCTGGGCATTCTGAAGAGAAGAAATCATAAATCACTTGTTGTTTTTGCTCCAAATAAACGAAAGGGTCTAAATATGAAATAGACCATCTTTAGACCTTCTTAGTTAGCCTGTATTTAGGCCATTTGGTAAGAAACATTAAGATCGGTTCCCGCCATTATCACGTGCTTCTATGCAATAAATAAACTACACTAGAACAAGTTTCTAATGTAAGTAATGTCATGCATTGTCACGAAGACTGTTCTCTCCCCGCTCTAGCGCTTTCACCCTTCCACTCCTTTTCTTACATAAGTAATATTTCGGTAATATATCTTTACTTCTCTGTATGATTATTTTCTAATTCCGTATCTTTATCTAGAATTAGTCCTGGTATTCATTGGGTTCCTTACTTTTGATCTCCTCCAAATCGGCGCCGAAGAAACTTTTGTGCTCCATTTTAACGACTTCGAGAATGGCTCGAGAAAGCTTCTCGGATAGTGCACAAAGGCAATCAGGCCATGAAGCCTATTGTTTCCCTGTGAAAAGCTTTCTTCCAATTTTCCCCCCTGTTGTAAAGTGCATCAAGAATCTTCTATCAACGGGGGAAAACAAAGGAACTGGCGTCAAGACAAACAGCGGTGCCAGAAGCAATAGAAGGAAATGCGTCGGAACCTCACCCCTATGGACAAAACGCCGGCCCTGGAGAGAAAGATGAACGCCGAAATACGCAGGCTGTGCCATTATGGAAGAGAGTCCACGAAACGGCTTCGCAAATACCAGACCGTTATTGAACTTCCACTGCCTGAACTTTGACCGCCGAGCATTGGAAAGCAACGACCCCGAGCGAGTTTCACTCCGGCCCTTCATAGCGCCCCGAATCCTGAAACGTCCCCTCCGGATGAACCCTTGCGAATTATAGAGGTTACAGGATCTCCCCTCGACGACAGGGCCCTAAAGATCAACGGCCCTAATGGCGGTCCCCACTTCGACGTAAGGCATTCTCCGAGCTCCCGAGTCCCGGACAGTTTGAACGGACCCTATGGCCGATTGTATATAGCACTTGTAGCTATTTATCTATTATTATCATTTGATAAAGTCTTTTCTTGTAAATCGTCCTCCTGTCTTCGTCTCACTACTCTTTACCTGAAACGCGCGGGCCACTGGCGAATTCCCGTCGCGTCAATTAGCTAGCTTTCCACGGCACCTCCCATTTACCCGTCCAATCTCCTCACTCTTCCCCTTATCTATCTCTCCCTTTTATCCCGTCATCGTGGCTTGCTTTGGGAATGCATTCGATTGGCGTGCGCCTAAAACAACAGGTACTAGCATTTTACAAATCAGCTTTTGATTCAATAGAATTTGATAAAGAGAAATACGTTTAAAGAGCTACCAATACGTAGCTGTGAAATGTTTCAATGTTACGAAATAGATTGATTGACACTTATCACCACACTATCTCTGAATAACTTGACTTTAGGTGACCAACTGTTCCACTCATTGCTCTTTGTTATTCAGACACATTTTCACTTTATTTCCACTGCGCGGCAGTATCTCCCATCCCGAATACTTCAACTAGCCCATACTTAGATCCTAGCTTATATTTGTTCCTTCTCCTCTATTAAATTCTAATTGGAATCTATGTTAATTAACTAAATAATATAGAAAAAAAATTGAAAGAATGAAATAATTGAATTGCTGCAAATTTCATATGATCTTTTTTTCCTTTTTAGAATGCCTTACATGAATGCCGATCTTCCGTATTGTAACGATGAAAAGTCAACAATTGAAACCCATCAAAAAGGCTCAAAGATCTTTAAAGACCCTATTCCATGTCCTCAGTGTCCAAGAAAATGTATTCAAGATAAATATGAGGCCATTGTCACCCCATTCAGTACCGGTTTTACATTTTCAGAAATACATTTGTATTACGAGCAGAATGTTTTCGTTATGAATAATCAAGTTTTAGTTTATAGTTTCGTAAAGTGTATCTCGGACATTGGCAGCATGTTAGGAATATTTCTTGGCTTTTGTCTTGTTAATGTTCTTCAAATTATAGATAGAACATTGAAAACATTGATATCATTTTGTTACAGAATGTTACCAAGGAAAAAAAAATATCCTGCTAGTAAAGTTTAATAATATTATTAAAAGATTGAAGTCTAAATGAAGGCAATAAATACTTGAAATTGAGATTACTGCAAATGTATTTTTCAGAATTCCGTGTTATGTAGGACTGAAACAATTTACATACCACATTCTTGATATGGCGCTCACTCCCACGAGCCTTTTTCTTCTGAAAAATCAAATCAACTTTTACCATATTTTAAATACTATTATAGTTAAAAATATAAAAAACCGTTAAATTAAAAGTTAAATAATTGTTGTTTTAAATTTTAAAAGCATTTTGATTTTTAATTGATAGTTTTCATATTAATAGTAACAATACTAATATTAGCTAATATGACAATTAGTTCAGTAAAAATATAGTCTACATCAGACCATGCATCAGATCGGGTAGTTCTGAAATTTTGCTGAGTTGTTTATGATGTTATCCCAATGTAAGATCCAAGTTCTCGACCTCGAGCGCCAAACGCAACCTTGACAAAAATCCAAAAAACCGCGAAATTTGCCATCCTTCTTCAGTGTTTGGCGATTTTAACCCTGAAGGACCATTGTTGTGGTAAGAAGTACTGAGTACGTTTAGAAAGGAGACTAATTTTCCTACAGTTTGAGATCAGAACCGTGTAAATGGGCATAATAGTTTCCGAAATACAACATTACAAAAATTAGTGATTTTTGCGAACTCAATATTGTGATGATCTGTGGGAATAGCGAGCATGTAGGCCTATGTTCCGCAGAAAACAAATAAATGTGAAAAAATACAACAAAGGAAAGAAATAATGAGAAGGAATACATAATGTGGGGACGTGAAAGTGATAAGAATAAAAAACAGAAAACAGTCAAGAACATTTTCCCCTCTTGGAAGGGCCCGGTTGCGCATCATCGGGTTCCCCACTTTGAACGGCTGCAGCGGAATCATTGATGTCTTCCCAAATGATAGCCTCCATCATGTCGATATCTGACATATCGTCGCTTTCTGGGGAGTGCGAATCAACCGCAAGTGCGCTGTACGGCACTTTGTCGCATGAGGTCCCGCTGCAGTTGCTGCAGTCTTAAGAGCACTTCAGCCCTGCCTTCCTGCAGCTGCACGCGTTCCCACAACCCCTCTTACAGCCACACGAAATCATCCGCAACAGGTATTGTTGAGCTGCGTCTCTGGTCATCATTTTGGGGCTGAGGCCTTGTGAGGTGGATATCCACCCCCAGTCGAGAGGGTTCAGTTCGGCTCCCAGCCACTGCTGCACCTGTAACAGAAATGGACATGTATAGCTGAATAGAATATCATGAAAGACTTGTTTATAAAGAAAGTGTGTATAGTAAAGTAAGTGTATACTGTATATAAGACCGATGTGTACCTGATGGTAGGTGCAGAAGGAGTGAAGTCGGGCCGCGTCTCGTGTAGGAGGTAACCTGGCGAGATTGAAGCCCGTTTTTGCCGCAGCCCTTGCAAATAGGTGATAGCGCAGCTCATGAAGGCTCTGGATGTCGGGGTTGCCACCATACAAAGCAACTATTATCCGCTTCCCTGCTGCTGCTATCTCATCAGGTGTAGAGGTGGTGTCGAGAAAAATGGCAGATACCGTATCGACGTCCGAGTGTTTCTGGAGCATGGACAACAGTTTCATTTTCCCATGGCCGAAGAAGGAGGATGTCGAGTCACACCCACTGAAGGCGTGGATGAAAAGGAAAAGCTCTGAGTTGAATGTGTACTTTGAGGAGGTGATGTTGGAATAGATCACATCAGTAGCTATGTTTCTGCCACATTTCTTGAAAAAAAATTTCACGTTGTTGTGCGATCCCAGTGAGGAGTATCAGCAAGTCGATATCCTCGCCAACGACTAACACTACATTATAAGAAGAGGCAAGAGTGACAGCTGTAGTGATGATGAGCCTGTCAGCATCTACCTCTGCCTGCAGTACTCGAATGTTATGGTTTGCAGGTCGATGAAACGAATTTTGTTTTTTTCGTTTGATAAGAAATTCTCTTGTGAAACCTGAGCCTTGGTATGTTCATCAAAGATTATTTCCGGAGATGAGTTGACTCGGCTCTGCGAAGACGCTCAGAGCTCTTAGTTCCTTTTTTGTATAGCATCGGTTGGGTATCCATCGAAAACCACTGCCACGCTTGAGCCGTAATGAGTACTGATGTACTGGGTGTACTCGTCAGCTATGGAAGCAAATGATGAGCCTCGAGGCCACACAACTTTGTGAAGTAGATGACCTCCATCCAGTACTATATATGTCGTTGTTCCTTGCTTGTCATTGAAGTTTACAGGTTGAAATGCGGAATATAATGTGGATTTCGCTCTTTCTAAGTCTCTCTTCGGTGAAAAGTGACAATGGAATTGGTGACAGCTTATATGTAAATAAATCTCGCAATTCGTCATCCGACTGTTTTAGGACACATACCCTGCGAAACAGTGTTAGAGGATTGACAGTGACCTTGCGATCACCAACAGCAATAGTTCGTACAGCTGAAGAATGGGAAACCACATTGTTTTTACGTTTGAATTTCTCGTCCTTGAAGTTCTGCCCAACCGCTGTTAGCATCGATTTCGTTCCAATCTGTAGAGCCATGTGGCTGTTGACAGTAGCTTCTCTAACCTGTCCACTGCTGATGGACATAATGAAATCCGTTGTGGGAAATGGAGGGTGCTGCGAAAACCAACGACAAAGTTTTGCAGTATCTGATTCATCTCTCGCGACACGAGATGGTCGCATGTCTACATGCTGTTCCCTTGTTGCAGTGTTAACGTCGCAGTATGTTTCCACTTCATTGCAGATATTCTGTAGATACACAATGCCAATGTCCATCGCGAGAGTACACTTGTTAAATACTGCAAAGCTGTATTGCGAACACTATTGGGTCTCGTAACAATTTACTTGATTTCCTGAAGCAAAATAGCCCTACAGGATCCCACAGTACATCACAATATTGCTAACAATTGCCGAGTTCGCAAAACTCACTAAATTTTGAAACGTTGCATTTCGGAAACTATTAGGTTCATATACATGGTTCTGGTCTCAAACTGTAGGAAATTTTGTCTCCTTTCAAACCGTACTAAGTCATTATTATCACAACATTAGACCTTCGGGGTTAAAATCGCCAAAACCTGAAAAAGGGTCGAAAATTTCGCGGTTTTTTGGATTTTTGGCAAGGTTGCGTTCGGCGCTCGAGGTTCGGCGCTTGGATCTTACATTGGGATAACATCATAACAACTCATAAGCAAAATTTCAGAACTACCCGATCTGATGCACGGAACCCCCTCTTTCAGACGACAATTTTACTGGGCTAAATAATATTAGTTTTTTTTTTTCTTTCATATTGTAGAAAAAACGATACAGAATTTTGTCAATGAAAATTATGATGTGATTCAGGAAGATTGGTTATCTATTCCTGACATTTACACAGTTCTTTTATATTTGGTTAAAAGATCGAGTCTTAAAAAAATTCTCAGATTTGAAAATCATACCGTTTGGCATCATTTTTTTTCTTAAAATAACTATTAAGGAAATAAATAAAGCTTTTTTTTTTAATACGACTGTTAATACATTTCTTACCTTATTCTTTATTTTAATTGTTATTTGTTGATAGTTTGTTCTATAAAATGTTGATTAAAAAAATTATGATCACAAATTTGGAAGTGCTATTATTAAAACTTAGGAAACCACTTCTGTTCCCTAGTTTATGTATGGCTTCTCCTAGGGATTCGCCCTTCGGGGTTCACTAGGGATCCGTAGACCTTCGAATACGAAGTTCGCACTTCATAAGGATGATGAATATTAAAACTATCAATTATAAAACAAAATTCATTTTAAAAGTTGAAAATGCTATTCTTTTAGTATTTATTACGCAATAATTTCTGATTTTACACTACATTAATATTCAAGGTATAATAAGTTCTGGATGACTCGAATAAAAAACAAAAGCACAGAGGTTGTTTAGCTGCACCTAAAAGTTAGCCGAACATTAACCGATATTTGTTTTATCGGCGCAGTTTCATCGGTCATGTTTGGACGACGTTGGCAGGAGGATAGAATCAACACCCTCTATTTGGCACTGAATCCAACCAATTAGAATGAATGATTGAAACACGTCACTGGTGACATCATACATGTTTTGCTCCGCTGAAAGTTCTTAATTCAACTGAAGTAAAAACCACCATAAATCTATTATTGCAGAAGGACGAAACGGCCCAATTCCTTCCCATAATCTAATCAGAAAGGCAATTTCTCCTTTTATTCAAGTGCTGCGTTTCCTCTGCTTTATTTAATCTATTATTGCAATAAGATCATTATTGAAAAGAAAATATTCTTTACATAGCAATTATAATAAATTTATGCATTAGAATACGCCAGAAAACATTTTGAAGAAAGATTTTCGAACGATACTGTGCCCGTTTCAGTTTTTTTAAGCGGTCAGCAAAAGATTCTTAAAGTTTTTCTTAAGGTTTTTTGAAGCATTTACAATGGCAAAATTCACATTCAGAAATTAAGAAAAGTTTAACAAGATCCATTCTGAGGCATTTTTAACAGTCTTCCATTTGTTATGGAACGCGCTCGAAAATATACCATTTGCCAGTTGCAATTTGACTGAAAAGCGATCGGCTTAAGCGTGTGAGCGGCAAATCGCGTTTTGATCTCATTTAGAACGCGATTTACAATATTTGTCGGTGGTTTCAGCCAAGTTTTTAGGAGCGCGTAAAGCAACCATTAGGATTAATTCATCAATTCTTTAACAACAAGTGATCAGCGATCAGAGCTAATGCTGTGAAATTTTGAAACAAAAATATTTTTTAAAATACTCTTTGATATATTCTGACACATAAAATTAATATATTTTAAGTGTAAACTTTATTTCCTTTCAAAAGATAATCTCAGTAGTGTTATAATAATTTTGTATTTTCCCTAAACTTCAGTTGAAGCGAAACCGAGAACTCTGGGAATATGCTTGACGTCATGATTGACGTCATCCAATGCTTCACTCTAATTGGTTGTCGGGTTTTTGTCAAAAGACCAAATTCTAGGCGACCATAAGAAATTTGTGGCTGGAGATTGTGGCTTACGATCAAATTATGTTTTGTTTTGACTTGTAAGCTGACCTTAAAAGTTGCCAATTGCTCAGTCCCTGATGAAGAATGATCGTCAGTCAACGAAGAGAAGAAATTCATTTTAACTCATTCCTCTTAATCTTAATTTATTTGTCTAATAAACAATTGTGATGAAGAATAATCTTCCACTTACAAGAATAAACCAACTTTATACAATTTGAATAGATGGACTTTGAAAAATAGAATATATTATTAAGACATTAAAAAAATACTTTTTTCATTTTATTTTTATTGAAAGACAGGAATATGTGCAACAAATATTTTTTTAGAAAATATAAATATTAGTAGATTCCGTCAAATGTACCATGCATTATTTCAATTTACTACGTGTATACGTTTAAGTTATTATCAATCAAGTAATTAAAATTAAAAATAGCCAGTTTTTGAGCATTGCCTTCCTTACTTGATGATTTGCTTCTTAAATTAATGCCTTCTATTTATTTCTTTAATAATAACAATTAGCTTCTGCTCTTTTAACAAAGCACAGCAGATTCTAGAAAGATCTTATGTTAAAATCGTAACATAATATAAAATCTCCTGGTGCGAACCTGTATACGAATTACCAGAATACGAGAGAAATGATTACAACTCAAACTTAGCTAAACTGATATAATTCATCTAAAGCAATTTCCCTTAAGTAAATATTTTTAAATTTTATAACAAAAACAATTTTTCAAGCAACAAAATGAATTATTTTCAATATCTAAATTCTTGTCACTGATTTGTAACAAATATTTTAAATAAAATCGAAACAAAATACGAAATTCTGGTAAAACTTTTTGTTCCGTAATTATTAATACTGCGAGATGTAAAGAACTGTATTTTAAAAGCAATGCATCATTAACAAATACAGCAATAAATAAAATAAAAATTATATTCAAATGAATCAGTGTAAATAGACTATACAGATTTACTGAACAATTGTAGATATTTTGTATTTAGTAATATAGTTTTTGAGTAAAAATCCAAAATAATAATTCAAATAAGAAAATAAAAATTGGAATCCTTACAAAAGCGTTTACTTTGTTTTATTTGATTTTTTGTTTACATTATATCTCTGGAATTGAATTTTCTACAGAA
>JAFIDM010001028.1:12365244-12381597 GCA_023159025.1 Thereuonema tuberculata | reverse complement strand
TTTTCGCACAAGGCAGTTCGTTGGCAGTCTCGGTGCGGAGTGGATGTATTCCTGGTTTCCGCACAAGGCAGTTCGTTTCCAAGTTAGCTGCAGATAGGATTTGTTCCTTATTCGCTGAAGTGCGGTTAGTTCCAAGATCCCAGTGATAACGATTAGGATCCTTTATCACTACGTTATTACGATAGCTGCGAAGTGATCAGCTATAATGAAGCCGTTCGTTACCGCAGTGTGAAGTTCAAAGTTCCGTACTGCAGAACTCCAGTTTCTAAGTGAAAAGCTGCGATTAGTGTGCTTCTATTATTGAGAAGAAATCCCGATTGATTCTCTCAATAAAAACTGTGAAAGACAATGCTTTAAAGACGTATTCTCGGTGAAAAGCCATTTGGACGAAGATCGCTGTTCCATTTCGAACGTGGGTCGCCATATTGGATTCTAGGAGAATTACCGATCTACGACGTGGATGTCCGAAGTTCCAGTTCGACGGAAAGCAGAAATATTACCCAGTGAGTACTGTTTTATTTCAGTGAGTTTCGGACTCTCTTCGTCCAAGCCCAGAAGTTTTAAGATTAACTTTTAACCGAAGAATTGAGACTCTGGCAAGCGAGCCGAAGACGGACTTTCGATTAACTCGCACAGATAATATCTAACTTTAAAGCATTAAGTAATTAACGTTATAGAAATAGAAATGTATTTCTAGTTTATTTATCTTTTGAAATTCTCTGTGAGAGATTGTATTCAAATTTAAAGTAAGATTGTTTTATTAAACGTTTTATTGTTTTGTTACACTTTCGCATTAATTTATTTTACCTTCCTAATTAAGCCTTGCATAGTCGGAATCATAGTAGCTCTCCAGTTAGCGATAAACCTCTGCCGAGGGAATTTAATTCGGATTATTTTTCCCCTCGTTAATTTATGGTCCCAGTGAAGTAAAAACGAATATAGTACATTCGTGCTACACTTGGTTATGGTGGCGTAATTTGTCATAATCACACACTATTTGGTTTCATTCACCTTATGTGAAAAATTAGAATCTATTTCTAATCTTTAAGTCACGTTCCGTACAGCACTAATAAGGCACCTGTTCCTTCTTCAATTATTATCGGGTACGCTTTGCCCATCCAAAATAATGAAATAAAAGTTCACTACTTACAGATTGAAGATTCTCGCTGACTTCATCTTAAGAAGTATTCTGCGATGCTAGGAATCGAACGTTGAATCCACCACGCTTCGTAGATTCCTGCAGTTAAACTCTGATGCACATTTAATCCTTAACTCACTAAGTTGAATATGGCGGGTTGCTTCCTAGCCATATGATCGGTCGTACCCACAATGCTTCGGGATAACGACTGGGACAAATTATTTCTACTTAATGAACCGTCTACTTCAAACTTCCTTCGGACCATTTATTACTTCGTGTTATAAACACTTTTCTTGTTCGTGTTTTCGTCTGACCAAACTTTTCGTGTCCTAGAATTTGAGGTTCAATTATTCAGTCACCGCAATCAACTTCAATTGGGTTTCCATATTCGTCTTCGTCTCCTTCCATTGAACATTAAGCTCTGACCGCCTTTTCTTCGAATAGACTCATTTCTCTATGAGCTCTCACTTCTTTCTGCCTAACATCCGTGTCTAATGGTTCAGTCCATCTCGAACCAACAGTTTACAGCTTCATGAACTAACTGTTCTCGACTTCCCTCACTTTCTCTGTGTGTGTCCCGAATCATTTCTTCTTACTTCATGACGTCACTTCTGCTTTTCACACTCGCCAAAATTTACATATTTAAATTTTTCTGTAGAACTCTTCCATTATAAATAAAAAAAATTTCTTTCAAGCATTTTAAATGCTAAAGAAATAAATAACTTCAACTTAAAATAATTAAACTATTTTCCATTTAATAATTTAATATATCACAGCAATTAGCAGCAAGATCTACATATTCAAATGCTTACCTCAATCATTTTCGTGTGAAGTCCTTGTCCCATTTCTGTTCCACCATGAGTTAGTAATACAGATCCATCTGTGTACACATGAACTAAAGCGCCTGCCTAAATGGAAGAAGTAATGTAGGCTTTAACAGAACTCATACTTTTCTCAATTGTGAAAGCATATCTTAACATAAGACGAATCCCAATAGGAATTTCTATTACGTCCTGTATAATCCTTAATACAGATATAATGATTAATATGTCTGGAAATAACATGTTAACGATGCTTTCATGCATGCCTTTTACCTTATTTTTTTCATAATAAATTTCAGTTGCAATTCAGAAAATATTCTTGCAATTCATACAGAAAGAAGTAGGATGTCTATGAAACCAAGCGATAATCTACTTCTATTCACTTTCACAAGAAAGCAATTTCCGATTAGGCCTTCTTACGCGATGTTTATCAATAAAGCTCAAGGATAGACTCTAAATAAAATTGCCATCTATTTGGAGAACGTTGTCTTCACTCACGCACAACTTTACGCCTTTGAGTCACAAGTCACAACCAACCATCAGAATTTGGTTATCTTCACTCGAAAGAATAGTCACAATCAATTCGTCGCCAAGAATTTCGTATACAAGCTACGATCTTCATTCATCATCTGTATTAACAAACATCCATCTTCAAATATCTGTATCAATCAATTTGCACACGGGTAATGGTTATAATTAAGAAAAGAGATTCAAGAAAGAAAGAAGCACTATTTCTATAAGATAGAATACTGAAAAATCACTATTTGTAACTTAAAAACCAATGGTCTTTGTAACTCAAAAACCACTGAAAAGTATATCTATATTACTAAAAGCTTTTATTTCTCTGTCTGTCTGGTGCAATTGTTGTAATTTGTGAAAATAGAAAAAATTTCTACAAATTCACTACGGTAATTGAATATGCAACCATCTGCTCCGAAGTGAGACGTCTTAGCCATTAGAGCACGAGGACTACATTCTAATCTCCATAAAAAATAAAAATATATCATAGATATATGATTCACACGCTGCGCTGGTTCTAAAAGAAGTCGTGGAGTGACAGAATATAAACATCAGAAATTAAATTAAAAAAAAAACTTTTAAAAAATTTTAGTTTTAGTTTACTTGATGTAATTTGTGTGGGTGTATTTTTTTAATAAATAAAAAGTTGTTTTCCGTTACAAATGCGGAGGCTTCCGGAGCGAAGCGACGGGTAGCCGACTAGTTATTTAATAAAACGAATATTTATAATTACAATCACTTATTCACAAAAAAAAGAAGTACAAACATTTTAAATATCAAATCCAGTTTACAGAAAATTAAAAAAAATATATGTAAAAAATAATTACTTTACTTTATTAGACCTTCACAATAAAAATATTACATCTACATTATATTACAATTCCGTTTATAACTTAACTGTAAAATAGAAACATTTGCTTTGATCTTGGCTAGTTATTTAAACGATTACCGACCACGGCTTGACGGATCATGGTTCGGCAGCAATAGAAAAATAAAAATTTATTTTGATTATAGTTAGTTTAGTTAAGAAATTTCAAAACAGTTAAAAATAATCAAATAAAATCAAGCAAAACTGGTAGATTTTCTCGGTAGTAATTTCCTCACGTTGTCAGAAAAGAGCTATAACTTGAATTTGTAATTGCTAAATCACTTCAATATGTAGTTTTGTACAATATTTGTTTTGGGTTCGGAAAGTTTCTTTTGACATTCAATCCAAAAATTTTTTAAAGCAATGGGATCTGATAGTTGGTATTAAGACACTTGTCTATGAGCTCGAAGAGTCTGAATCAGTGCCTGCTATTATAGGGAATTTTCCTTGGTTGGTTTTTAGTCTTTTGATAAGATCAGCAAACTAATATTCCCGTTTTGTCTGTCCGTCTGTGAACAAGTATCATTAAAATCTCATTAAATTATCATTAAGCACAACAATCGCAACAATTGTGTCTTTTGCATTCGCAACAATCACATTTATAGTGATTGTTGTAGAGCTGTATTATAAATGTGATTATCAAAAGGCGCAATTGTTGCGTTTATTGGAAATAAACAGAAGGAAATTAAAGCAATATCAATGATCAGAAGACGTTGCGAAGCATTGTGATTGGTATACTAATCGCTTTCCCTACCTTGTTTTTTTCTCTACAAGCTCTTTGGGATCACTCATATTTGTAAAAGATTACAATTTTTTTTTTCGAATGTTAAGAATGCTAGTGTCGGAAACTTCCTCTGATTTTTATTTTATTCCATTAGCCTTTTACTTTCTCCACTGCCAAAATTATTTAATCTTTACAAGTTTACTTTTTTTTTCCTTCTCTTTGACGTATTTAGTATTTGTAAGAAATATTTATTCATCAATTTGAAATAATAGTATGAAAAAGAGAATTAGTGTCCAAATAAATTTGAAAAGAAAGACAAGTGATGATATAAACTGCTGTACATTGTATTTTAGAAGATGTGACATATTAGAAAATTCGAAACTAAGTTCCAAAATTCGTTTTACTATCTTCAGTAAAAATTTTATAATTGACTTAATTTACAAATGTTTTAATTGATATGAATGAACGTAATTCATCCTTACACAATATCTCAATAGCTTCTCTGACCAATCAAGTCATGAAGTTAAAACTGAAGTGAAGGTCAAAACTCAACGAAAAGAATTAAAAGGAAAAAACTTATAGAAACAAAAAAACTGAACAATATTTCTTGTGCGTTGTTTTGTTTTGTTTTTTTTTTTTTTTTTTTTTTTTGTTTTTTGTTGTTGTTACGAATGAAAGTTATTCATTAATATATTATGACTGATATAATTATTTAAAAGAGAATTGCGTGATCTCGAACGCTGAGAACCGCACGAAATTGTGCTTAAGCCTAGTCCACACTTGGAAACATTTTCAGGAAACATTGTTTGGAAATTGTTTGCAAACATGTTTTTTTTGTTTCCTTTTTGTTTTTGAAGATGTTTCGGAATTGTTTGCAAATTGTTTGTAAACAGTTTGCAAACAATTTGAAAACAACTCGGAAACACTTAACAAACAAATTCGTGTTTTTTTGAGAAAAAAACAGTGTTTCTTGTTTTCCATTTCAAATGGAAAACAAAAAACATTGTTTCTTGTTTCCCATTGGAAATTGAGAAACACGAAACAAAGTTTCCATGTCTGGACGTGTTTGCAAACACAGTTTGTAAAACATTTCCCTCCCCTGGACAGCAGTTATTCTTTCTCGGCAAGTACTGTGTGAACGTCTCTGCTGCTTTCTCCATTATTTTTATCTATTCAATCCTTTTTATTGAATCTGTTTTCTTACTGAGATGTGGACGCAGGAGAAGACCCTACAACTCATTGAGATGTTTCAGTCGCAAAGAATACTTTGGGACATTACTTCCTCTGAGTACAAAAATAGGATTAAGAAGCACGATGCTTTGAAGGAAATCGCCGACAGATTTTCTCTGAGCCAACAAGAGATTGACAAGAAGTTGAAGGCTCTCCGTGTCCAGTTTCGCAGGGAGCACAAAGCTTTATGTAATTTGAGGAAAAGTGGTGCTTCTCCCAAGAAAGTGGGGTGGTTTGGATACGAGCCATTACTCTTTTTGCTAGGTTTTCAAGAATCTCGAGGGAGCAGAAGTACTGACCCTTCAAATGATCATGAAACTGAGGTAGTTATATTTCTTTTTCAAATTTATCCTTTTCAAGTTTATCGTATTATTATTAAAAAAATTACTACTTTTTCAGGGTTATCAAATAAATTAAACATGTGGAACTTTACTTTAAATTCGTCAAGTGTATTTTTTTTCCCGTTCCCTAGTATTGTATTCTTTTTTTATTACTTTTTTTACAATTTTTATTCCCAAAATATTAACAATGAATTGTGGCGTAGCAACGCCTTTGGGGGGCCCGGGGCGGGAGTTTCATTATTCCACAACCAAAAAAAAAAAAAGAAAGGAAATCTTGCTTTAACAACCAAATAAAAAGGAAATCTTTTTTTTTTTTTTGGTTGTTAAAGCAAAAGGAAGTCTTCCTTTAACAACTCCAAAAAAAAGCTGGCTGGTGGGGCCCCTCTCAGGCGGGAGCCCGGGGCGGACCGCTGATGATGGGAAGCTATGACTCCCTGAAACTGTCCAGGAATTGTTTTTAAATATATTAATTTTTATTTATTTTCTTAACTAAGATTTTTAACATAAAATCTGTTTTAATTGTGTGTCTCCAGTAATTTTTATAATCTCTGTCAAAAACTGAAATGTAACATTTCGCAGATACCGCAGATAAAGCGTCCCTAAAAACTTTCCCAATATTCTTTGTAACTGTAAACAATTCAAATAGTTTCCTGTTTAATCAATATTGTATGATAATTGAGCCCACTATGAAATTGATATCGTTGTGTTTATCAGTAACCCACAAGCAAAAAATTAAAACTACACATTTCATTGAAGTCTGGTATTGTAAAGAATGTAATGTTAAATGAAGTACAAGTACAAAATGACTACTAATTATTCAATTTTTCAAATATATTGATATACAAAGGTTTACTTTCTCAGCCAAGTTTGGAACAATATATAGACTACAACTGTGTTACAAAAGATACAAATTCAGTACTTTGACTGTCTCATTGTAAATAAAACTTCAAGCACACTGAATCTGCCAAGGAACACTTCCTTCTGATGAGTTGAAGTAGTCCCTGAAGTCATTCCTAACTGTTTCTGCTGAGTTCACACTTCTGCGTGGCAAAACTTGCAAATTAAGGAGGCCCTCATTGTTTGCCATTTCTGCTCTCCATGTCCCAGGAACAATATTGCCATCTTCAAGATCCTCAACGTCAAATGTTCCTTTTGGAGAGTATAAGCTTCTGGATGTCGAATCTCGGCGAAGGAAGTTGTGTAAATAAATGGAGGCTAATGTAATACTTTCCACTTTGTATGGATGCAATGCTATTGTTGTTAGAAAAACCCTAAATTTCACAGACAACACTCCAAATACATTTTCCACTAATCGGCGTGCCCGGCTCAATCTGTAGTTAAATATTCTTTCTGCTGTCATTGAGCCTAGCTGTCCAGGATATGGTTTCATTATGTTTGTCGTTAAGGCAAACGCATCATCAGCAACAATTACAAATGGTACAGGATCACGTCCTTCAGAGAGGGCTCGGGGCTGAGGTAGCTTAAGTTCATTTTTTTCAAGCTTCTCACATAAAGTTGTGTAACCGAAAACACCTCCATCTGATATCCGACCTTGGCAACCGACATCAGCAAACAAAAAGTTGTAGTCAAAGTCCACAAGGGCAAGTAGAACAATACTAAATCTTCCTTTGTAATTAAAGAACATACTACCGCTGTCAGGAGGGGCTTGAATGTGGATGTGCTTACCATCCATCGCACCCACGCAGTTTGGAAAGTTCCATCTTTTATCAAATCCATTAGCAATGCCCATCCATTCTTCTTCTGTTGATGGCATCTGTAATAAAAAGGAAGGTTTATGAGTAATTAATTGTACTAAAACTATAATTAATTTGTATTGTTTCAGAGAGACGAAAGCCTATCAGAGATGGGAGATGAGGATGAAGACAAGTTCGTCGATCCCAATGTAAATGCGACTGCAAACGCCAGCGGAAGCCAGATTGTTGACTTGACTGAAAATTGTAAGAAAGGGACCCGTAGTGACAGTCCTCAGATGACAGATAACAAGATTTTTTTCCGAGTTCCACAGTCAAAGGACAATAAAAAAAAAAGACTTGAACAAGTTGATGAAGCATTCAAAACCATGACAGAAATAAGAGAAAATGCTGCAAAACGTGATGAATACACAATTTTTGGTGAATTAGTGGCTAACAAATTGCGGAAATGCTCCAGTTCTCCACGAGATGTTGCTATTGCTCAGCACAACATTAGTGATATTCTCTTTAATTTAGAACTTGGGATTTACAGAAACGCAGTTCCATTCCACGGTAGTGGACAGTTTGGCAGTAGACAGTTTCATGCACAAGATGGGTACAGCTACTCTGCATCCCCTAACAGCAGTACCTCATCACGTAGCCCAGTATTAACAAGCGTGGAAAACATGCATCAGTCTCCTATATCTAACATGTCTGAGTTCTCTGGCAGTGGTACCAGTTATACTGCAGCTACTGGAGACCAGACTGCAACTATACTCCACCATACTGCAAGTATACTTGGTGATTTCCCTTGTACAAATTCTGAACTTTCACAAATCTAATTTCTTTGATAGTTCTAATGGAACTTTTAAATTGTGTTTTTTTTTTCAGGCTTAACAATTCAATTTTGTAATTTTATGGTCATTTTCTGAATACTGTACTTTTCTGCTTAAATGTTTTTGTAAGGCTTCCTATTTTAATAAGCATTCAATAATCAGTAATAATAAGTAAAATAAAAAATCTATAAGTATGAATTGTGTTATCAAATTCCTTAAAAAAACATTTTTCCCCCATTTTAGAAGCAAACTGACTGTCTTGTTTTCGAAGACAAAACAAATACAAAATGAAAAAGATAAAAATATACAGTGAAACCATATTACAGCTTTTCCACGAAGAACAAGTATACTACAAAATGAAGGAGAAGTTAGTAAGAAATTTAGGCCTCCCAAAAACATGGAGGGTAGTGTAACTTAAATTAACACACTGAAATTTTTTTAAAGTTTTACTAACAGTTTTTTTAAGTTTTACTAAAAGTTTTTTTAAGTTTTACTGCAAAGTAAATTTGACAAGGTTTTACTGTAATACATGAAACTAACTACACTTGGAACATACCTTGACATAGCCACGTAATGCAGAAATGATTGCCTCACATACTTCAGGGACGATCTGAGAAATGCTCTGCTTGGAAATCTTGAAAGTATACTGAAGGCTTGTGAATGAATCACCACTAGCAAGATATCGCAAAGTAACAGCAAGTCTTATCGTAGGTGGTATTGCAGCTCTACACCGTGTATTCTGTCGTGATATGTTCGGCCCTACCATATCTAATAAAATCTGAAAGTCCTTGGGACTCATCCGGGTGAAGTTTCGAAACCCAGCACCATCTTCAAGCTTGAGGTCTGCTAATAGATTGAGGCCATAATGTGATCCTTCCTGCAGAACTCTTCGAGTCCACCAACGTCTTTTCCTAGGTTCACGCAACAGCGTGCCCACCACGACATACGAAGCACAAGCTATTCCTACGTCCTCCTCAGTAAACATCTCTACATCGACTGGCAGGTCTGTACGCAAAACATTGAAAAACAATGTTGTAGAAACATGTTTTTAAAAACATGTTTCCAGTGTTTTCAAACGATTTGCAAACTGTTTTCAAACAGTTTGCAAACTGTTGGGAAACAAAGGAAACTGTTTGCAAACAATTTCCAGAAACATGTTTCCAAGTGTGGACTTAGCTTAATATAAATCGCTCATGCCAAGAACAGTGGTATGAGTCATTCTCATGCAAAACTCAGCTGTTGTCTGCTAGCGCCGTCCGACGGTGGCATGCTGTACCTAAACTAACAAGTACATAATATCAAGATATTGCCACCGAAGATAACAAAATATTGCCAATCTCTTGATGTGTACTTCTTTAACCAAAATATGCTCTACATGAGAAGGATCGTTGATTTTGTAAGACTACAATGTGAAAAACCAGAAGTAAACTTACCAAAGATCCTCTCTTGGGCCTTCAATAGATGATAATTCAAATGTCTATCGTGGTAAGACGTGCAGTTTTGCATGAGAATGAGTCATACCACTGTTTTTGGCATGAGCCATTTATAATTATAAGCACATTTTCGTTATTATTGTTTTCGTTAAAGAAATAGTTTTGATATTGTACTTTTGATATTTGATTTCATCGACTTTAAATCAGACGATCAAAGAATATGAAGAAACTTTTTTGTGATTGGTGCTACTTTTTGAAGTCATTTAAAACTGAATAATCAAGGACGAGATCTGAAACAAAAAGACAAGAAAACAAAAGAACAGCACCTGAATCATTGGAAAATTGCCTTTCCGATTCAATTATTAGGAGAGGAGTTGGGTATGGCCGTTTCGTCCTTCTACCTACTCGTCAGCCCAACTCTGCCTCTCCCGATGTAAGACTCGGAAAGGCAAGATCCTTATGCTGAGAGCCACCGCCAAGCTGGAAGTGACCCCCAACCAAAGAAAAACAAGAAAAATAATTTGTTGTGCCTTTCGACAACAACCAAATCCTTTTCCTACGACTCGTAGGGATGAAAGGATTTTAATAAAAGAGCAAAAAGCTCAAAGAAAGTTATTTGAGAAAATAAGGCAGAAAAGAAGCCAAAAATTCAACGTGCTGTGAGAAGAATTGAGAAACAAAAAGACAAGAAAACAAAAGAACAGCACCTGAATCATTGGAAAATTCGTTTCCGATTCAATTATTAGGAGAGGATTTTCAGTTTCCGCTATGGATTAAAATTATCTTTTCGCTTTGTCCATAGACTAAATGAATTTTGGGTTTGTTATTCACCTGATCCAAATTGTATGACATTAAAATATAGAGAGTCTAAAATACCAACGGAAGCGAAGTGCCTGTGAATGCAAGTTGGGAATTTTTCGAAAGGCGATAAAGAATCTCGTAATCCCTTGCGAATTTAGTATTTTGCTTAAAGAAGGAAAATCTCATTAAGCAATAAAGTATTCTGATGAATAGAATTAAATTATTTCAATAAAATTAGTGCTTATTTTCGAAAGATAATCTCGTGACAGTGCAACTTACTTCGTAACACCTCTGGACTCAGTTGCAGGGTAAGAAAACGGTGTCTGTACACTGCTGCTAAATGAGTTTCTTTTCCCTCATTCTCCGCCATGATTTATTTTCTCTTATCCTCGCTATTTTCCTACTAAACTTGAAATGCAAAGTTTTCTATGTTAAATATTAAATATAAATTACATCAGACTCCATTTCTGTGATACAGTGTCCTGCCCAGTCGGAAACAAGTGGATGGTTATTTCTGTAGGCGGCGGTATGATCCTCAACTCGTTCCAGCAACATTCTGCCTGTGTTTCCGAAATATACGTTTCCGCATGATCAGCATTTTAACTTGTACACCGTTCCCATGATTCTTCCTTCGTTTGTCTCTGTGATTATACCCTCCACTGTTTCTTTGTAAATATTATGTTGTATTATTGAATTTATGCTGTTTCCTTTCTTGTAGAGTATTTGAATTTCGTTCTTTTTACATATTTCTTGTATATTTTTGTTAACTCTAATATTATTAGGGAGTTTCAGAAACTTTGTCTTTCTTCTTTCTCTTTTATTTTGTCTTTTCCCTTACTAAAATCTTTAAAGATGTTGTCAATGAAATAATGAGGATATTCATTAATTTTTAATGTTCTTCGAAAATTATTCATTTTCTCTGTTCTTTTATCTTCATCTATAGTATTCATGGTTATATGGTCCAAGGTGTTTTTAATCACTGCTCTCTTTATTCTAATGTTGTGTGCAGATTTGTAATTGATGAATTGTTTGCTTTTAAAAGGTTTTTCATAATGTTCGAATGTTATTCCAGTTTCGTTATTCATGAGTGTTAAGTCTAGATAGTTATTTTCTTTTCCAGTTCTTCTTGTTTGGTGAATTTGATGTAATTGTTGGCTGAATTTATCTTATTAAAGAAGTTTTGGAATTGTCTTGCTGTCCCTCTCCATATAATTAGTATGTCGTCGACATATCTGTAATAATTGAATCTGTTCTTGGTCCAAGTTCGTATATGTTTCTTTTCAAAATCTTCCATAAATATATTGCATAGTAGTCCAGATATTGGGCTGCCCAATAATGTATCATTGCTAAATTGAATCAAAATTGTTATCAGTAATAATAGGAAGAACTTAATAGATAAAAATTGAATCAAAACTCGCTGTATCATTGTTGTTAAAAAATGTAGAAAGATTTATTTTGTAATAATGGAAACATAACTTACTGTATCATTACTGATCTTTGTTGTTAAAATGTAGACTTATTGTAGAAATAATTCAAAAAAAGATAGGCTTGAGAAAGCAAAAACGATCTCAGTTTTTTTGCGAAATATTGCCCATAAAAAGATGAAGAAGTATATGGAGTCTGATGTAATTTATATTTAATATTAAGAAGAATGAAGAAAAATATTGAATCATATGTTAAATATCTTTATTTATATTTTTTTTATATTCTTACATCCTACCACCTTATATTAACTTTCTATTTGTTATGTATAAATGATTTTATAAATTATTATATTTAACTTTTATTTTTTATTTGGAACATTTTTATGCTGCCGAGAAAGTTCTGCCATTTTCTTTCCATGGTGAGGTTATTATGATGTCACTTGAAGTTTCAAGATATTTCTAAATTCTGGAAGGGTCATTGGCGTCACTGTGCATATAAAATGCGCTACGTGAAACTTTTGGGTCAGTCTAGCCGTATACCGTCCGGGATAGCAGCTTCCTTCGAAGAAAAACTATGAGCTTGTTGGAAGTGAAACAGTTTCTTTCCGTTTTCCTTCGCCCAGTTTCATAGTAAACACTGGCAGTTTCATCTGTAAACCTGACGTCTCTGGCCATTTTGAGACATTTCCTTATTGATATGATGTTGACTGTTTAGATATCTGCTAGATATAATAAAGGCCGTACTCCACGAGATAGCTCGGGATACTTTGAGCAGCCATTAATATACGGAAGACATATTCGCGAAGTGAAAAAGAATGTGTTGTGCTTCATTGTGCTTACGCGGATACTTCGACATGAGCAGCTTAGTGATTTTCGTCGAAGCTATCCAATACTTCGTTCCAGTGTGACCAGGTCAGATCGCCGAACTGTGAATAGTATTTTCTTTGGAAGGTTAAGTCAGGGAGTGACTTTCAGAGATACTCTAGAGTCTTAAAGTCTGTTCTAAAAACGATTTTCACTCAGAATCTTCTTATAAAAGTGACACGAACTGTTTGTGAAACTCTCTTAAGCTTAGATTACTCTTCAATTATGTTGATCTAGGTTATTGTAAACTACTGCTTTTACTTACCAATTTTTAAGTAATTTTTTTTTGTATGTCGTTTGTTTGAGTTATTGAATTTATCAGCAAAGCTGAGTGTTTTTATTATTATTATTTTTTCTATTTGATATGTAATTATTCAACACTGTCTTGATTTCTTTTTATTGTGTATTATTGTATTGTATTCCATTGTGTTTATTTTGTGAATACATTTTGAGGTTTGATATGTCTCAGTTGTTTGTCTTTCTTTTCATTTCCTTGGGTTTTTTTTTTATCTGGCTTTAGCAGTGGAATTTTGGGTCAAGCGTTCCATCAGCTTCTATTTGTTTTTTAACACCTGGTTTTATAGTTATGAGCTTCCGATTGCCTTAATAAGAGTATTCTGCTTTATATATCGTTATTTTAAACAAAAGTCTTCCCTAACATTATACCTGCCGTTGCGCCACACACATTTTTGCATGTATCTTGAAAACATAGAAATGTTTGTGAATTACTGATATATCGTTCGATAGGACTTTCAAATACCAACATTTTCTCAATATAATGTTCTTTTCCAACTTTTATACTTTTCGTTTAATTGAGAAAAATTCAAAATTTGACCCATTAAAAGGCAACATTTTGGAAACCAAAAACTGTTTTGAAAGATTTTGTTTGTCTTTAAAAGATCTACATTTTATCCATTTGCATGACCAATCTATCTCTTACAGCTTGGTCAAAAAATTGGAAAAACTTAAAGTCTTATGACAGAATGACAGACAGAATAACATTTTTATATACAGTGCAACTTGGATAATTCGAACGTCTTTAATTCGAAATCGTGGTTAATTCGAAGATTTCTCTTACTCTCTTGAATTTCTTATTAAATCAATGTTCAAAAATCGTGGATAATTCGAAGTTCAACTTCCTTAATTCGAAGTTTTTTATAAAAAAATTTCGAACCATAATTCCGGTTTCATCGTCAAGAAATTCGACACGTGACAACTGCAATCCCCTTCCCGCCACCGTTCGACACGTGACGCTTCAGACGCCATTCGAGCTTCCTCCTGTCAGTGTTACCATGTCTTTCAGTAAACCACGCTTGTACAAGAATTTAACGTTCGCTGAAAAGGTCGCCGTCATTCGCGAGGTTGAAAAGGGTGTGAAGAAGAAATGCCAAATCGCCAACGAGTACGGGATAGCGCCGAATTTCGTCGGTACATTGAAAGACAAACCAACGGAAGTAAAGCTGTTTTCCGTTCACTAATCATGCTTGATGATTTTGATAACCTTAAGCGACTGAATTCTACAAAACAATCAGACATTGCACATTTTTTTGAAAAACTATAATTTTCTGTATTGAATGTAATATGTACTGTAGCTTACGTAATATAAATCTTATTTTATTTACATACATATAGTGTTTAAAACTTTCATACCATGATCTTTCTGAATGAATATTTACTTATTGACAGAATAATCTTTTCAAACATTCAGTGGACCTGAAATTAAAGTTAAAAGATGTAACTTGTTTAATTCGAAGTCTTGGATAATTCGAAGTTTTGTAGTGGTCCATTCAGCTTCGAATTATCCAAGTTGCACTGTAATATAATTTACAGACGATCAGGTGATTATATGATAGTAAAAGCAGACTGTAAAGAACTGTCTACAAGCAAAATTCAGTTTCACGTACAACTTAAAAATATCAATCAAAATAACAAAAACATTCTTGCAAATTAACCAATAAGAACATAAATTATTATCAATTAGTCTTTTAAAATAAAAGAACAGGTTTCACAATTCCAATACAACGTTACTTCCGAAAAAGACAAAGACAGCGGACAAAATGAAAAACTTCTAAAGAATATGTGGCACAAGCTCTTTGAAAGGAAAAAAAACTAACGACATGGCAATGAAAGTCTTATGAGGTAATGACAGTATCAACATTGATCATAATGCTGTGCACACGGAAAAAAGAATTAACCAAATGCAAGCATCAGAAATGAAATTTCTAAGAAAGGATACATAATGTTGAATCAGAAATGACTACTTAAGAAAGGAACTAGATGTCCAGGCAAATACAGAGAAAATAACACAATACAAAATGAAATGGAAAGAATAAGGTCCTCAAATAGAAATCCTGAAAAGGCATTACAGTACAGCAGTATTATAAAAATTGAAGTTTGTCAATTAAGCCCCACGCGCACAGGTCAGCGTCGAGCAAACTATCCACGGTTTATGATGTTGATTCCAAAAATTACAAAATGAAGGATAGGAAGACAAAGCATTAGTACAAAGTAGCCAAAAACTGGGAAATCAAGGTGAGTTTGCATTTATTTTAGTCTATGTAATCGAATCGAAAACCTACGACATGAACGAGCGGTCAGGAAATTAATGTTTTAAACATCATTTTTGTAGTTGCAGACAACATGAAAGCATGGAATAATCTTTGGGATACCGATGCCCTTCGGAAAAGGAAAAAATTCTAATAGATCTCCAGTAGATATTCAGCAGAAGTGCTGCAAACACGATAGGCTTATATACATTTCATGTATTTTATGCCGCAACACATGTCGGCCGTAAGTATGTCAAAAAATAATCAAGTAAGTAGTAATCATAAATAATGAAATAACGAGTAAAATATTCGTTTATGAAGGATAGGATACGATAATGTTGTTAAAAAAATATATCAGCTAGTTGACAAGTTGTAATTATTTATTGTTGAAGTTTGTGTATGGCCAATTCACTGCTGTTATAAAATCCACAGAAAATTCCGTACCGTATCCAAAATCCTTTCATTCAAACATCTACTCAAGAAATTAATGTTCTTTTAATTATTTTATTCGTAATACATGTTGATGTTAATGACAACAACATTATTATTATTTTATTTTATTTTTTTTGAATGGAATGATTAATTACAATTCAGGCCTCCTTGATTGATTTTTAAAAAACCTGTTTTGTTTGTGCTTTGAATGTCAAAAGTCGACAGGTTACAATGATAACAGTACTAACACATGATACAAATAAAAAACAAAACAAAAAATGATGATGAATGCGTTAATAAAGTTCACAATGTAAATCCTGAAAATGCATAAACAAACCATATACAAAAATAAACATCTATCAGACATTATCTATTGGTTGTAATACAACATAATATATGTGATGAATATTATTATATTTATTTTTGAAATTCCCAAAGAATGAACAACTCTTGATTGAAAAAATATATACTGTAATTGATGTAATATATGTCTGGGTGTACATAGATATAAGTGATGTTTTGTAAGATATTAGCAATTTTTTTTTAATTGCAATCAATATGTCCTGTCAACGTATATCAATTCATTTACATTTGTTTGTGGAGCATCAAGACATATCCTTAATCAGTCAGTTTGTATTGTATACAACACTATAAACTTGTCATTATTTCTAAGTTATTGCAAAAC
>JAFIDM010001028.1:12332840-12357144 GCA_023159025.1 Thereuonema tuberculata | reverse complement strand
TAAGCAACAGCAAACTACAAACTATGCAGTTATTCCATATATAAAGAACATTAACAATAACATCAAAAAATGTCTCAGAAAGCATAATATACAGATAATTAACAGAACTAATAACAAATTAACATACTGGAAAACTAATAATGAGCTGGATATTCTAACTAAAACTAATGTTGTATATGCCATCCCATGCAATGACTGCAATTAGAAATATATTGGTTGTACTACCCAAACTCTTAATAAAAGAATGAAACAGCACCAAACCAATTACAATAACAAAGATGAATTTAAATCCACTTTATATATCCACAACAAAAATACAACCCATACCCCCAACTTTGACAGTATTCAGATAATAGACCAAGCCCCTAACACTTTCTCACTCACATTGAGAGAGTCTTGGCACATAGCCAACACCCCTACCATTAACCATGAACTATCAAATACGGTCATAAAAAACTATTTAAATGCATGTTATTCGAGCCAGCAGCACAGTTGAGAATAGCCTACAGGTTAGGCTGAAACGTCCTGATTTTAACCTTTTATCTATGAGGAAAAATTACAATCCTGTAATTTGGATATAATATATAATTTGGGATATCTTCAGTTTGAACAATTATATGTAGTTATTTTTTCATTATTTTGATTTTTTCCCCTAATTGACATTATAAATGTTATTCATAATTATTTTATAAATAATTTTTTCTTTAATATTAAGTATTTTAAATTTCCTAATCCTGGTTTTTTTTTTTACAAAATTTTTTTCAAAATTTATTTTAAAATTTCAAGATTTATTTTCAAAATCTGTCACACACGTAACAAAATGTTACGTGTGTGACATATTTTGAAAGTTATACAATTTTTTTATTTTTTAATAGATTTTTATGTAACTTTACAAAAGTCATCTTAATATTTAGTTAAAAGAGAAAAAAAAGTTTTGTGTTAAAATTTTGACTAAATTAGAAGTTATAAAAGTAGATTCAAATGTTACGTGTGTGACAATAGTTTCATCAGGCCTCTTCCAAAGTTTTCTAAACTTTTAAATTTTTTATAAAATATACACTTCTAATTCTATTCACAGTCTTGAATATTTCAAAAATTGATTTCTATCATTTAAAATAAATAAAGTATGCAAAATATTTTTTAAATTCAGAAATCATCGGTGTATTTTAATTTTATCATTATGCAATTTTTTATGTACTTATATATTAAAAGGTATTTTTTTTAATGAAATTTTATTTTAATAACAAAAATTTCTGCATCATGAGAAAGAGCACAGTTTTTCCTACAAATAAAATTCATTAACATTTTTCTATGTTAAAAAATATTTTTTTGCTCTCTGCACGGAATGGCCCTAAAACAACCAAACCATATTTTGTAATATTGTATTGCAGCATTGAATAGTGACGGTATTACCAAAGAAATTGTTTTAATAACTTTTTTTTCACGCTTCCTTTTCTTTTTCAGCTAAACTGACGTCATAAATCTCAAAAATGAATAGCATTTCTGTGAGACGAATAAATCATGCACAAACCACCCAAGCAAAAGAGCTCGAGAAATCAAGTGCTGGTCAGCATATGGTACCTGGAATGAATCACGTGGTTAATCGGTCTAAGCCTTTCTATTATCGATTATTTTGGTTCCTTATTATTAGCGGCAGTTTTGTGATCTGCATCGTTCTGGTAATCGGACATATCCAACAATATCTCAGAAAAGAAACACAATTTCTATTAGTTGTAAATGTCAACAAAACGATTTCCTTCCCTGCGATGTCTCTTTGCACAATGGCAGTGTTTGGATCCCCTCAACTGAGACAAGAATATGCCAAAGCAAATAATAAAACAGACTGGTGCGAAGAACCCTGGGAAAATCTGGTTGGCTTCAAAGGATACAATGTGCTCGATGTCTGGTCAAGTTACAAAACGGCGGATATTTTGAACGCTACTGTGGTTAATATAACTCTTTTCTTGATATAATAATTGACATAAATTACAAATCATATTCTCAGATTCCATTTATTTCCTTAATTTACAGGTATAGATTCACAATCCTCTGTCGGAAATTCTAAATTCGGAAAAGCTCTGAAATCCGAAGTTTTTTTTCGTGGTGCCAAACACTGACTCAGTAGTAACTCAAGCGGTTAAGATGCTTGCATCAGTTGAGTTAGTTGCGTGTGGACGCTGTTACTATGCAGAAGTACGTCAGTTGCTCTGAAATAATTTTCTCTTTCGGAATATTTTCAAAAGTTTTTTTTTTTTTTTTTATAATATTTCCCTATAAAAATAACCGTATGTGTTCTAAAATGTTTAATTTTATTATTATCCATGTTAATAATTAATAATAATTAATGTTTAATTTTATTGTTTCATTTTGGTATACAGGGTTATTCTAAAAGATGGGCCCAATTTAATTAAGTTATATTTAATGAAGTATAAAGTGGACATGAACAATCTACATACTAATAAAAACAGGAAGTTTCAAAGTTTTTTTAACACAGATTATAAATGTTCAATGTTTCCCTCCCCTGTTGCACGGCAAACATCTAAGCGGTAGCCAAACTCGTCCCACACGCGAATAAGCATGTCTTGTGTTACTGAGTTCATCGCAGCAGTGACACGGTTCCGCAGGTCGGCCAGAGTTGTTGGTAGAGGTGGGATATAAACAGCCTCCTTAACATAGCCCCACAAGAAAATGTCACATGGCGTGAGATCAGGAGATCTCGGTGGCCAGAAGTGTAGAGCCAGATCTTGATTTCCCATGCGACCAATCCATCGCTGAGGAAGGAATTGATTTACAAATCCTCGGACATCAAGTTGCCAATTGGTACCAAACTCAAAAACGTAGAAAACCTTATGCTGCATAGTAGCCATCTTACTCACAACTGACAGTGACACGAAATGCCTGACTATTGACGCGAGTACCCTAGCTGCTGCCACAGATCCCACTTCATTATTATTATATAGCTATGCAATACACAGAACCCTGTACCGTAATTACAATGTAGTACCATTCTGAATTCCAAAAATTTCCGACAACTGAAATACTAAGAATTTCGGACATTGGATTGTGGAACTATGCTTATTTCGAAGTATTTTATTTATTAAATCGTTAGATTTAAGTTTAGTTGCACTAAGATATAATAGTTCAAAAATGTACAAAAATTAATTCATCAGTAAAAATGAAACAACTCAGAACGCCTATTTCTGAATTTCAAATTCATAATCCAGAATATCCAGTATCTCCGATCTAAATATCTCGAAATTTTCTCAGATGAATTACATTTCTACAATTTTATAATTTCGATTGACTGATAGGTTCTCACAAACACATCAATGATTATCATTTTAATCTTATAGTGAGGTTGGAAACAGATTGATTCAAATCATAACTAAATTTAGGCCATTCAAATCATCATATCTTTTCACTAATTCAGACAAAAATTTTAAATTTAAATACGACAGTGTTTAATATGTAGCAATTGTAGTTCTTTATTATCATTTATCCATGATTCTGGAAAGTCATTTTATTTAATTTCAAAAATAGCCAATATTGTAGCATAGACTCATGTATTGAAATGTTTAAACTCTTAATAAAGCTGGAAGATACCTTCCAATCATGAAGTAGTGTAGTTAAATATCTTAATTTAATTATTATTTCCTTAGTTTAGTTTTTAAAAATTAAAAACTGTAAATTACTGAAAATGCAGTCTGCTAAATGATTTTTTTTTAGATATTTAGAAGGATTTTTTTTATTATTTCTGATAATTTTAAGAGATTCTTTATATAGCATTTAAAAAAAATTATTTTTAGTATTTATACGAGTTTTGTATGAGTGTATCTTGAACTGTTGACTATTTTGAAATTAAATAAAATAAATTTCAATAATTATATAGATAAACAGCATTATTGAATTAAAATTGCGACTTTAAAAAGATTTCTTAATGAAAATTTTATTTTTTTTTATCTGCGTAAGTCAATAGAAATGATTATAATTATAAAGACTACCTTATAAGGCTAAATTTGATCACTTACGTTTGCCTGGAAATCATGATGTCACCATAGAAATGTCTCTGCAAAGGCGAGTTACTGTCAGTATGCGAGAGAAGAGATTATACAGCTAAGCCCTGTAAGTTGGAATGTTTTTCAAAACTCTAAGAGTCAGAGTGATGAAATATGATTTCGAAGCGCTGGATAGAACGGCTACAGCAACAGATTTGTCCGCTTTACCGTTAAAAAAATGTCCGCGAAGTATATTTGGTCAAGCATTCTACTTTTTACTAAGTAACTGTTCGTTTCACATTATCCGCCATCTTCAAAATAGTGCCATGGCCGCCGGCTAATGGGCGGCCATTGGGGGTACCACGTTTTACAATTTAACCAATACTTCTATTAAAATACATTCTTCTGGCCTCGTTGAATCGAATGACTGATATTTATGATCAATTCAGTTCATTGCTAATGAATGTTCTCAATAAATAATATAAGCCTCTCTTCTGAAATAACAATGTTAAAATCTGCAGTTTATCTACGGTGATTCTAAGCTTCGATTTCATTCCTTTCCTTCTTGGATATTTAGAGGCAATCTGCTTCTGGATCATTCTGCATTCGAATATTCGATGTCTATTCCGTTTAACATCGTCGAAATTCTCTGAGATGACGTTCACTGAACATTAACTAATTCTTTCAATTGTTGTTTGAAAGAATAATTCAAGTAAGTAATATTCGATATCTTCAGTGGAAAAAACACACACAATAAATTTCAATTCAAGACATTTCTCATCACTAAGAATTATAACGAAGCATTATCGACACACACTTCCATCAAGACACTTCATAACAGGCACAGTCGAAACCCCAACATAAAAGTTCACACGTGAT
Organism: Thereuonema tuberculata; assembly: GCA_023159025.1. Lineage (NCBI taxonomy): Eukaryota > Metazoa > Arthropoda > Chilopoda > Scutigeromorpha > Scutigeridae > Thereuonema > Thereuonema tuberculata. The sequence goes on along the minus strand of JAFIDM010001028.1, from coordinate 12,352,270 downwards.
CTCAACTCACGTGGTATGAGATACACCTTTTGTTGTCATTTTAATTGTTGGCTTTTCTTTTAACTGAGAATAATTATTTCAATATTTATTTATATTTACATATATGCTTAATATCACCATTAAAGTATTTTTTAGTATAAATAATATGCTTAATTATCTATATTTTAGTTCCCCAAAGCCAAAATGGTGACTGAAGCAGTTAAAATGACCAGAAGATCCTTTTTTTCTTCCTGGGGTTTGTGTGAAACAGTTGACATATCAGGTAATGGTGGTATTTCTTTTAATAGAAACGGCTTATGTTCTAAGATTCGCAGAATATTAAAAATATTTTAATTTTTCAGGTAATATAATGATTTATGAAGAGGGTGCTTCTACCTACTTCGAAATTTCAACAATAGATTACAGGAAAAAGTATCCCTGTCATTTCACGAAACTCAAGGTAAATAAGGTTTACGAAAATAAAAATACAAAATGATAAATTCGTAATCAAATAAAAATTATTTAAAAAGCACTAATTAAAAATATAAATTACTAATGTCATTTCCTTCCTAAATATATCTAGCTTATGGTTCATTCTCCGAAGGAAAGTGTGAGACATAATATAGTTCGAGAGGGATTTGATTTACATTACGGACTGTATTTAGATCTTGTTATTAATAATCAAAAGGTAAAAAGTTAGATGACTATGCTTTTATATTTTTAAACTTATATTTACATGTACGTATATATACAGTATTCAATAGAAATACATAAATTAAAATAAATATTAAACCAAAATTTTGAAGATTATTTAAATTCCACTATCATATCATTTTATGCTCAGATATTTTTTATGCTTTCATTAAATAAACAAAGACTTAAATTTAAATTAAATTTAAATAAGCAGTTTTAACCGTTAAAGATACTTATGACTCCATTACTCAGTGAAAAGAAGTAAGAATATTTAAGAAATAAAATAATGACGTGTTTAATCTGAATCTCTATAATGTTTAATCTGAAAGATATGACTTATATGATTAAAAAGTGTGCGAAGATAACTGGTGAATATACAAATAACAGCACACTTAAAGTAATTTAGATAAAAAGATGAACCGTAACGTGTTTCAATTAGCTTCCGCTAATCATCCACGGAATACAAGGAGAGGCCAACATTCCGCCAATTTAAGGCATCGTCTATCCAATCATGGCTTCCATTCAGGAAAACCAATCGTCGTGAAGACCACCATCAGTTATATTTGGACAATGTGAGAATTGTCGCCAGACAAAAGGATAACTACTGTACTTAAGGAAGTTTATTGAATCGTTTTTTATTTTGAAACATAAATCTTACAACACCAAGGTCTCTGTAGAGAATATTTATGATTATGGATTCCAATTTTAAATCAATCACTGACATTTGAAGTTTAATACAATCAACAATCTTTTTTTCCTTAACACCCCTCCCCTTAGGGTGACATAAGATTGGTCGCCTTCACGACGATTGGTTTTCCTGAAAGGAAGGAAGCCATGATTGGATAGACGATGCCTTAAATTGGCGGAATGTTGTCCTCTCCTTGTATTCCGTCCGAGGATGATTAGTGGAAGCTAATCGAAACACGTTACGGTTCATCTTTTTATCTAAATTATTTTAAGTGTGTTGTTATTTGTATATAACAAAAATTTAAATAAAAGGCCAATACACTTGACTGATTTTTAAGAAACATTTAAACACATTAAAAAATACAGGACACGACCGTTTTCGCCTCCTTGACGAGGCATTGACGAGTGACAATCATTATAGAAAAACAAATTGTTATTTATACATTCACCAGTCGTAACATATTCAGGAAAGATGAATATTCTGGGAAGTCGTAATATAGGTTATTCTCAGAAAAAAAAAATTATTTGAACATTATTCCTATTTCGAACGGTTTCCAGGATAGAACTTTTTGAGTGAACATATTTTGAACTTGGGACGTAATATTGACCTTCTCTCCCAGAACTAACCAGATGCCAGACTTAACCACCATAGAGTTTTGTTTATGAGGTTGAACAAAGAATGAAGGAAAATGATAAGAACGGCTGGATCGCAATAATTGATATTAGTGATGTTGACTGTGGAATTTTTCAAAATTTATTATAAACTGTAACAAATTTCTCGCGTTTTATCCTTATTTTGCAAATATTCATATCTCGGAATAAGGGATACATTTTGCTACATGTTCATAAAACTCTTTTATTCTCAGAATAATAATACTAGGCCTATAACTTTTCTAAATATTATCCTTCCTTTCTAGGTTACCTTGTATAAAGGTGACCTATTTAATTTTTAGATATGTGAAAAACCTATAATATAAGGAATTATTGAATCACTGTAATCTAGAAATTAACAAATATTTAAGCAGGATATATTAAAAGGTATATTTCACCTATTTACTTTTTAACTGGTTACTAAAAATTTTATTTTTGACTGTAATTTCTTTAGGTTATTTTTCTTAATTCTACTAAAGAGCGGTGTTATTCTGATGAGGAATTTATTAAATGTGAAGATAAGTGTATCGATGAAATTATGAACAGGAATCAGATGTGCAGGTATTTGGTCTGAAAATCACTGTTTTTTTTTGTTTTTTTGTTTTTTAAGAATTAGTATTTTCATTAATAAACTACGAGTAAACTTTTGTCGTATATATGGAAAATAGTTAAATAAAAGCATGGTATAGAGATTCAATAAATTCAAAATTCACCAATTGTCTAATATCACAATGCTAAAAACCTTACTTGATTTTATTCAGTAGCCCTACATTCAATAACATGAGGAGTTAACCTTTTGTCAGATGATAAGGAAATTGTAATGTAACAGTGACGAAAAGTAAATTATATAAAGATTGGTTTTAAATATATATTGATTAAATACTGTACATTCTTATAATTCAATGGTTGGAATCACAAAATATTTAAAAAGAGCCGGTGCTTCCATTTCGCTCACTAGTTTTTCAATATTAAGCTTCGTAGAAATTAATTCTACTTCCAAATGGTTTCTGTGCTTGGTTTTTAAAGCACTGAGAGTAGCAAATGCAGTTTTCTGAATATAGGCTGAGGGAAGTACTTTATGCATTGTTTCACTCAGTAATGGATATTTTTCAGGAATTTGAATCCAGAAAGTGGTATATTATTACACTTACTTTTCATTGCCAGGTTAGAAGACAGTTCAATAAATTGTTCCTCTGAAAGTAATTGGTTCTAACTTTCATTGGATAAAAAAGAATTCAGAACCCTCAAGTTTCCTGATGTAAAATCAGAACTGTATGGGAAATAATCTCCAACATTCCTTTGAAGAGATTCAACGTAATGAAAACACGACGAGAGAAAAAATGAGTATCAGAGCAACATCAGTGCACTTAATATTAAGCGTACTTAGTGTTGTTGCATCCACTGACTGGTTTTTAAGAAAAGTGATTTGTACCAAATGGTATAAGATACACCCAGACGACTTGTAGAAATCACTGATAGATAAAATAAATGAGAATGATAAAGCAATGTGGAGCTTTGTATCCTACAAATTCAATCAAGTGTGAATTGCTATTTTCATGAAATAATAGAAACAAAACATTAAAAGAGTATTTTCGCCAGAAAAATATATGAATTTAATGACTGTGGAATTAAAGAAATACGTATGTCTTATATTTATGTAGAAAGTACCTTTTTAATGATTTTTTTAAAGCTTATTATCACAAGCTAGTAATAATATGTGACAAAAACATCCAAAAGTAGAATTATCACGAAACTAGTTTGACTTTTTTATCTTTTTTAATATTTATGTTTTAACGAACATTTTTTAATTAATCAAAAAAAAGTTTTTTAAAACTTGTGTAGGTTTATTCAAGGAATTTTTTTTCAAATTATCTCTTTCTCAAACTTTTGATGTAAGTAAAACAACTTTCGAGACTCATTAGTGTGATAAAACATGTTTTCTGATCAAATCACAACATTTTTACTACAAGCAGTGATGCAAAAATAACTGAATGAGTATACGGAGAATGACAGATCTTGTTTTCTCCACGAAAGTTATCAATGATTGCATTTAATATGTAGAAACCGCAAGTGTTCTGAAAATACCAGTCGTTATCTAACATTCTAAATCTATTTTACTACATGATCTACTCATACATGTTTCTGCATTTTTTTTTTAAATTTATGTAAAATTACCATCTAAAGCTTTTATTACTATAACATTTTTGATGATATATTAATATTTAGGATAAAATCACATATGTATTTGAGGATACATCATGCATGTAATAAACAAATTAACATCTTAATACGTACGTAGTTACTGTAATGTATAAGAAATTAGAAATAAGAGACACCACCGAATTGAACTGTTATTTGATATTATCAAGAAAGAAAACTAATTTTTGTTGACGTGCAAATGCTTGATTAATTATAGTATTGCAAGTCCTTATTTAGCTTAATATAATGTAGATGATGGGACATTTCTGTGCTTCTTTTGGGAGATAGGATTCCAAATATTCTTGATTTCTATCATTTTATTTTTACATTACCATATTATACATTTCAATTGACTACAGATAGTAATTTAAAAAATATATTATAATATAATATTAATATTTTGATATTCATGCTTCTTATTAATCTAAAAACAATCAAGAAATGAAGTTGATATTCAGAAGAGTTTATATTAGGCTAATACAGAGTAGACTTTGCTGTCTTTGGCCAAATAAGAAATAGAAGAGGCGCAAACTAATGAAATGTTTTATAAAATTAAAGTGAATGTATGCTACTCCATACGATCATAACTCATGAAACATTTATGTGGTGTTCTACCAATCAATACTTAATCACCAAACATTACAGATTCAGTTAATGCACTTGTTCTTTAAATTTAATTTCTTGAGGCATTTGTAAATTTTCAACACTACAGTATTTGATTAGCAAGAGAACGGCCATTTAATAAGCAAGAGAACGGCCAAATAAAGTTGAATATTTTATAAATTCATAAAATTTTCTCTCAATTTGTATATTTTGGATATCTCCTAACTAATATTGTATTTAGCCTACTTTGGCCAAAGTCAGAAATAATTACGATATAAAATATGTAAAATGACGTCATCTAGGACAGATTTATTTCTTTTGTAATTGAAGTGAGGACGACTTGGTAACATAACAGATTTTACTTGTTGTAGTAGCTAAGGTGATCCAATATTTCAGGACATCGATCAAGTTAAGTTCGAATTGTGCATGCAGCATTTTGTTGTAATAGAAATACGCTGCTGGCTATTTTAATTGCAGCAATTCAGTCCGCCCTGAAATAGCTTATTGTTAAACTACAAAAACAATGTAGACAATATGTTTCTGAATGTACAATTTTGACAATTCTTCTGAAAAATTATTCCATCTTAGTAAACTCTTGTCCGATTCTTTTGGTAGCGTAAAATTCTGTACCATTAGATTTTGCTTACACCTATTTGAATAACTTTATTATTATCATTATTTAGGTTACCTTTCATGATGAATACTGATTTACCATACTGCGAGGATCCAATATCTACCAAGAATGCGTTTGATCTCGCCCTAAAGATATATTTGACTCATATGAACTGTTCTCATTGTGGAAGAAAATGTTTTGAAGACGCTTATGCACTGAGCAAAACACCATTTGGTATAAATCAGAAGAATGTAGTCTCAAGATTATACTACGAAGATAACGTATTTACGATGTACACAGAAGTTCTGAATGTTACAGTGGAAAGCTGTATTTCAGCAATTGGTGGATTTTTGGGATTGTTTTTAGGTCTCTGTGTACTTAGTGTTATTGCATCCACTGACTGGTTTTTAAGAAAAGTGCTTTGTACTAAATGGTATAAAATACACCCAAAATAACGCATGTAATAGTTCACAGCTGTAATTTATATCAACTGCTAATGTCTCCTTGTCGTACTATAATACAACATATGCGTCCTTGTAATTGAGAAATTAGTTAATTAGTAACACGTTAACTACACATTGTAAAATAACACACAATGAACATGAAAATTCAATTTCTGATTTGTTCTGTTTTATAACTATAGCTTTAATAAATGTTTAAAAGAAATATATTCTAAATATCGTTTTAATAAAAACTGGGCCCGGTGGTCCAGTAGTTTATGCACTGGACTAAGGGCAGGACGAGTTAGGGATTTTTGACGGGTTAGGGATCCGATTGGTCTTAGGATACTTGTCTAGGATCCCTCTATAAAATGTTTTCTTTTTTCCCTGAAGTTACAGGCGGGAGGGCATCGAACTGAACATTCGATCCCAAGAGGGATCGTTTAGTAGCCAAAAAAAAAACCAAATAACCTAATCTGCCAACTCTGTTTCAGCAAAGTGTTTCTCGCAACCATTTCAATTTGCGTATCAGTAGATTGATACATAATTATTAAACTCAGCTTTATTTTAAATGTTTTAAATATAAACCAGATACATTGTATTTTTAAAAATAAAAAACGATTAGAAAAATTAACAGCACAGCTGAACGTTTTACTTTTAAAGTTTTTTTTTTTTTTTCATTTCTTTATTTACCAATTATTTATTAATTTTGGAGTGGACGATGTAATAACTACATGAAATTTTCAGTCTGTGAAAATCAGGTATTCAGATCAAGGATAAATGTTAATCTGAAATGTAATTTTCCAAAGAATCACATTGAGAATACCTACACTGAAAAATTAAATTTATTTAAATATGTAGAATAAAAATTGCTTAGGCAGTTAAAATGCATTTGCACGAAGTCTTCAAAGAAAACAGTGCTTAGAATAAAAGATGTAACAAAATGCTTTGTAAAGAAACCAACCAAACTATTCATTTTTTTAGAAAAGATGATGATGTAAGTGTTCATACGCACTTTGTAAACTTTCGAAATAAATATTATTAATACCGTAAAAAGTAGTGTTCTGTTAATTATCCTATTAATTGAAAACATGCGTTAAGTGGGTTTTTGAATTTTAAGCTTGCATTATGAAATGTGGAAGGCGAACAACAAAAGGATTTTGGGTATTTAAATTTTAGATGTTATCTTGACCCAACTTAATAAATTGATGAAAGAAAAATTTTTTTGTGTTTTTAATTTGAAAGAATGTGGGTACATCCCAGCATGGAAGTCATTAAGCCTTTGGGAAAGTCCTACTAAGGAACAATAGCTATAGTCAACTGGAAGGATAGAGCGAGAAGACAAGACAAAACCGGGAAAGAAAGGAAATCTCTGCTGCTCTGAGATTCGAACTCAGATTCAGTCACTTGAACCAAGCTAATAGGCCACGGCTTGGAGAACTCGACTGTTCCTCAACGGATTCAATTGTGAAGAAGTCTGTGAAGATGAACCTTAAAGTCACAAATAAATAAAATTACTGTGTGGTTCCTTTGAAGGTTTTCTTCCGTTTTGTTTTTTTTAAAAAAAAGGTTCCAAAAAGATATCTAATAATCCAATAAAAGTATTGGACTGGAGGATCGTGAAACTTTTAAGACATATTAGGTAACAATAAAAAAATTGAAAAAAATAAATAAGGAAAAAAAATCTCTCTTAAAATTTTATTCCATTACATTGCCACCAACGTTATTTGTAATTTTTCCCTGTAATGAATAACTAAACAAAATATATCGAAATATAATTTTTCGTAAGCTTTTCACACTAATTTACAAACTGAAACTTGAACTATTCCTGATTAGTAACTTTAGGCAGTGAAAGATGGACCTTAAGATGGGGGAAAAACCTTAATGTACAGATTCAGATTATTTAAAAATACAAAAATAATAAAAGAAGACTAAAATTAATATAAAATCACACCTTTAATAAACTAATAAATTAATAACAAAACACCACTTTAACAAAAAATTAGTTACCAAAATAATTAACAAATCATAGCATTATGTAAGGTTCCCTTAACTAAATTTCGGTGTATCCCATAGACAGAAACTGCGACCCATCGGGTTGTTAGAGGTAAGATTCCAATGTTTCGGTGACCCGGAACTGAGATGAGGTTAGGTGGTCAGTCCAACGCTCGCCCGCTTGTTTCTAGAGGGCTTGGTAGATCCTAGGACCGGTTTGGCGGAGAAGGAGCGTGGAAAAATCTCCGCTCTCCGCCGAGATCGGGGATCAAGTCCTCCTCCTCCAACGAGCAGTCAAGTTCCCTTAACACTCGATTACCTGATCCTACGAAATTTACTCGTTCAATATTCATAGTATATACCAGGAAACGCTATACCAGGGAGTGAGACACCTGATATGGGATAAGAAAGTCCCAAGGAAGGCAAAAGAAATAATATATTAAATGTATTACGTGCCTATAGTCACCTATGCAGCGGAGACATGGGTGATGAATGCTAGAGACTGGAGTAGACTTCAAGCTGGGGAGATGAAGTTTCTTAGAGGTATAGCAAGGAAGACTAGATTAGACAGAGTGAGAAATGAGGATATCCGGGAGGAGTTGGGGATAAAATGTTTGAGGAAAAAGGTGGAAGAGGGAAGGCTGAGGTGGTTCGGGCACGTGAAAAGAATGGAAGATGGTAGGACTCCTAAGATCTGGCAAGAGTTTAAAGAAGGAGGGAAGAGACCAAGAGGGAGACCGCGTAAGCGATGGCTGGATGATGTGAATTACAGCCTGGAAGAGAGAGGCATCCCATGGGAAAGAATGTGTAGAGAAGAGGCTTGGAAGAACAGGGAGAAGTGGAGAGGCTTAGTTAATTCCTAGACCCACAACTGGTGGAACGGGAAAGGATATGTATGTATGTAATATTCATAGTATTTTATAAGCTCGAGCTAGTTGCTTTTTTTATTGTCCTCATTACTGAGTCTATATTCTTCTATTAATAGACAAAACTTTACCTTCTAAAATAATTAACTGCGCTGTCTTCTAGAAAAACATTCTAATTTTACCCTGAGATATTCTCCGACGAAGATGTCTTCCAGGATGACAACGTTTTATTTATTTTTATATTTTCCGATATTCGTCGATTTCCGGGAAGAATAAATGCCAAAGGTTAATTTCTAATCCTATTCAAACAGAAATTCAAGATTTAGATGAGATGCCAAAAAGGGTTTCTACAAAAACTGAAATCAGAAAATGTTTAAGTTTGTGGTTCATATATAAGCTGGTGTATGAGCACATTAAATTTTGAATTTACTGGTAGTAGTTTAATTCTATCGCTTATAACACAGTGGCAATTTTCTGGGGAGACTTGTCTGAAGAAAGTTTCCTGTGTTTTAAAGAAGACACAATCTTAAATTTTCCCGGCGTTTCACACAAACAAATAATCCAAATAACAAGGCGATCCAACACACTTTTCTTCTATGAAGGTATATCGGATCCACGAGAAGATCTAGATGATGGGTTTTGATACACATTTTCATACACAAACATCCATTTGTCCTTCGCCTAATGAGATTGTAACTCTACAGTTTTTACGCTTTCGTGCCCCCAATCTGAAGAACATCTTGGCTTCTTAGTCTCACTTCTTACCTTCTTTACACTTCTACTTCTTCAAGTTACACCATTGCTTTTTTTTTTGTTCTCCTCTTCGTCTTTCTCCTATTTCTTAGGATACAGGGACTCAGTAAAACAAGTCTGATTCACATTGTCATTCGCTCTTTTCGTGTAACTTGAAGCTCACTCTTCAACAATGAATAGCCACATCACTCTCATTCAAAAGCGCCTGTCATTCAAGGATTAATTGTTAATCCCTTGAAGAAGATTATCGTAATAGTGTGTTCGAATTCACATAATATTTGAAGGTCCAAAACCACAGTTATTTATTTTTCAATTACAATTATTTATTTGTTTGATATTAAATTATTAATATTTTCAATTAAATATTTTGTTTTTTTATATATGTAAAGATAGATAGATAGATAGATAGATAGATAAAAGAGAAAGTTTGTTTGTTTGTTGGCTGCACACTCCAAGACCCTTTGACCAAACTTTGCGGAATTATCTGTGAAAAAACAGGCTATAATGAAACCTGGACACATCTCCCCCTCCCCCTGATTTAAATCTCTACACTATTGTATAATTTTCAAATATTGGCTTAGTAACTCACTTCTGTCTCTGGTGTTGGTGTGGTGCAGGGGCTGAACTCTGGCATTTGGAAATGTCGTTACTGGGTTCAAATCTGCTTGAAGGCAGCAAGGTGTTGTTTTTATTTATTTTTTTCATTTATTTTTCCTTTTTCTTTTTTTTACTTTCCTTCTTTATTTATGATAATAATTTTTTATTATTATTATTATTTAGATTACAAATTTATTCTTATATTTTCTGTGTATTTGAATTCATTCAATCAAGAAAACTCAAGCATCAAGAAACATTAAGCTCTGTATTTTCTGGTTTCTCTTGAAACAACGTCGCCATTTCTCAACGCATCTTTACCAAATTTCTAAGGAAGTTTCACATGAATGTTTTTGTCAAAATCTAAAACCTACGTATTTGACGAATTTTAGATATTCGGGTCCTAAAGGCTGTAAACGGGGGGAGGGGGTAAAACTTTCTTAAAGGCATGTGTATCTCCGAACCTTCTTGAGTTGGGTACATGAAATTTCGCATGATTTCAAAATCTAAAACAAATACGAAATGAGTAGATTCTAGCCACCACACACAGTTCTAATTACATATATAAATATAAATACAATAAAATGCGAGTACTTTGAAGATGGTCTACATCTCATTTTGGTTTTCTGATTCAAGTTTTGTTTGTTTTATACATCTTTTTAAATTTTTATTTGTTATATCATTCTGAAGCTTTAAATTTCCCCTTCTCGTTTACGCCACACCCCTGTTTTAGCCCCGGGCCGTAGAGTCTACTGCCCAACACCTCTGAACCCTTAATGTTTCCGTCCAAGTCACATGTCCGTTGCTCCTCATTTCTTATTTTTGAAATATGTTATTCATTACTCCGCTTGATAACGAGATGTAGACCATCTTGAAAGTACTCGCATTTTATTGTATTTATATTTATGTATTTAATTAAAAGAACTGTGTGTGGTGGCCAGAATCTACTCATTTCATATTAAGAAAAACAAGTAAAATATTTTTAATTATTCGACGAATTTTTGATATTCGCATCCTAAAGGGTGTAAACGGGAAGGGGGGGGGTGCAAGCTTTATTGAGGGTACTTAATGGGGTTTACAGGTTGGAAAATAAAAATACAGTAAACTCCCGATTATCCGCTGAATTGGGTGGCGCGGCAACCACGGATAAGCGAATTCCGCGGATAATCACAAATAGAACGAAAATCAACACTAACATGCTTTCTATATGTTTTATTTACATTAAAACGACAATATATACAGTTACAGTACATACATTACAAGCAATTATTTTATTTTAAATTATTTATTTATTTTTAAATTTTATTTTTAGGGGAAAATTCTCCCGTAATTTAGTGTAACCTGCCGGCCTAAGCTCCGCCCACAAGATCGTTTTTTAAATTGTTTGTCTTTCCACCCCTTTGTCTTCTTCACTTACTTTGTTAGGCTCTTTTATTGTTTATCTTAAGCTAGGTTTAATTTTTTTTTTAATTCCATAATTTATTGTACAGTAAAAGAAAATGGAAACAGGAGAGGTCTGCGGATGATCGGGAGTTTACTGTATAATATTACTCTGTAATCATCATGTGATTTTTGTACCAACAGGGGAAGGTTTGAAGTGATAGGGGTGTGGAGAAGGACAGAAAGGGGTGGGAAGTCTAATATTCTCCGATCTCGGTATTAATTTCCTATCGAGGGTTTATCGAGTTACAAAATAGGAATTTAACTTTAATTTGTAACTACCATGTGACTTTTTTTTACCAATTGGAAAGTTGCAAAATGATCACACACTTATAATTTCTTCGTCATCCACATCGAAATAGCTCTTTTTGTAACCCAAACGATACGCGAGTATTTTTGCTAGCAATTAATACTTATTTTCAGGTTTGTATGTAAAGATTCATTTTTGGTTACCTTTTTTCGTGTAATATTATTTTGTTAGTTTTTATAATATTTCAAAATACCTGTATAAGGATTCATTATTATTCCTATAAATATTTACGTATTTTATGTATAAAGGTTTTCCTTATTATTTTTTTTTTGTATTGCTAGTGGATTATTTATTTATTAATGGAGGTTAGATATAGTGTCTGAGGACTTTGGTGAAAAGAGAGTTCATGAGAAGGCTTTAGAAAGAGTGCCGCGACAAAGGTCTGATGGTCAGTATGGGTTCAATTAGCCACATAATCTGCGGAAACCGTCAACTCACGCCCTGGCCAAAGAAGAAACCAGACTACGCAGGCAAATCAGCTGACAGCCTGCTACCATACGACATATCATAGGGATAGTCGAGATGCCACCACATCTAACGTTGCATGAACATCACGACGGACCGTTAGAAACATCATCCAAAACAATCTTGGCATTCACGGAGTCCACAAAGAACCAATCTACGGCATCCATGTCCCACAGCTTTATGGCAACGACGCTCCGTTGGTGAACTTTCATATGAACAAGGCATCTAGCTATACTCCACGTTCCTCGGTGCCGTACCATGAGCGAAAGGCGCTTGAGACCGGGATACATGTCATTTGCTTCACGTTCATACCCGTTAAGTGACCTAATGCCTCCACAATGGACTTCTCTGGTTTCGAGCTTCTCAACTCTGGGATTGCACGATGCGTACCTAGTACTCTGGCTGACTGGTTTAGATGTGTGGAACATAATCCCCAGGAATATCTACCCAGAATCCTCCTGCAATGAAATCTAAGATGCTGGGCGATTCTCCATAACGGTGGTCATCACATCGTGTAGCATCGTTGGTGAAGGAAGGGCTTATCTTCGTAACACAAGGTCTCAGACTTCTTCAATTTTACCTGCCTCAACCCTAAACGGAGTTGCTATCCACAGCACAAACTGGTCGTAGTTATAGTGTAATGGCGTGGGAAATCTTTTCTTTTCTCACACGTTAAATTACCGGATACCTACAGAATCACGTCTGAATAAAATACTATCTGAAATCGTTATCCTTTCATGGCTACAGTTTATCATCGCTCTTATCGAAAATTCCAGAGAAATAATGCCCCATCGTACTACAGAAAAGACAACATTTAACAAGAAATGCATGGATAGATGTTCCTAAAAAACATCTAAATTTACAAAAATGTCATTCATATCGAGATCAGTAATAAGAGATTATGAAAAAAAAATTGATTGGTTGAAAACAAATTTTAACAATTATTTATTGATAATAATTGACTAGTTGACCCGTGCGAATAATTCGCATGGTATCTTGATCAGTCACCGAATGGGAATACAATAATCTGGAAACAAGTAAATGCAATTATTTATTTTTTAAAGGTATTTTATTTTGAATTGTTGTTATAAATATCAGTCTTATTATAAAAAGTCGTTATCGTTATATACAATAGATTTAATGGTAAAATATTCAAAATTGGCTTTGTCAGATATGATTTTTTTTTTTTTTTAAACTTCTTTACTTTAGAAAACTTTTTTGAAAACAATGTTAGCAGTTGTAATCTGATCATCATTTACTTTTTAGTTGTATGTGTCTTTAACATAAACATAAATATCACTGAATCTACGAACTCGTGAAAAAGCCACGTATAACTGTCCATGCGAAAAAAACAGGTTCTGGTAAATACAATCCTGCCTTTTCAAGCGTCATATCTTGTGCTTCATTAATGGTCATAGCGAAGGCTACTTTTATTGGGAATTGTTTTCTTATCTTTTGGAAAGGCATGGTTGGATCAGAAGGTGTGAGGTTAATGCGGGGTATGATCACAGTTTTATCGGAGTGAATGAATTTAGCAGTGATGATGTACTCGCCTAAGTGCGTTATCACTAATCTTGCACCGTTAATTAATCACTGATTAGCGTTAAGATTTCTAATTAACATAATAATAGCATTTTCTTTAAAAGCAATTTATAAGGTGGTAAACCGGACGGATTTAAGGAGTCAAGAATTCTATGGGGTACAATTGACCGTTGTTTATTTCTTCAGATTGGACAGAATCAGAACTGAGGTAAACCTTTTCCTCTCCAGATAACAAATTGGAAATGACATATTCATTAATTGTTGTACAATCATCATTTTTTTGGACATAAAATCGCCGTTGAATAGAATTGCGAAACATTTTGATCATTGATTTCTATGATATTGAATAAGGTGGTAATAATACTACCGTAATTACAGTAACAATATTTAGGAATTTTGCTCGCTTCATTGTAGTAATCTGTTTGAACTTCTAAATCACCGTTACCCAATTTAAGTAACCATTCAGTGAAAATGGAATCATCATTTGCCTTCATATTTTGAGTCAACTTATGAATTTTAACGTGAGACCATAAGGGCGATCGTTTAACTGTAATTTTGACGATGACTGTTCTATTGGCACGTCTAACGACGGGTAGCACCTGACGGAAATCTCCACCAAACAGAATTATTTTGCCTCCATAAGGGAGATTATTATTCATGATGTCCCTTAAAAGTCGATCGACAACGCTTAGCTCGTCTTTGGGAACCATTGAAATCTCGTCCCAAATGATGAGGTCTGAGTCACGAACAAGTTGTGCATCCTTGGTGTGAGTGCGAATCGATGAGACCGATGTGTTCAAGATGGGTACAGGTAGTTTCAAAATCGAATGTGATGTGGTAGGAGATTGATAGCAATACCAGTCCATGCAACTGGTAAAACAACCTTGTTTTCACCTCGTAAAATGTGGCGCAATATTTTGTAGACAAATGTTTTACCGGAGCCCCCGGTCGGTCAATGAAGTTACAATTGGGAATTTTATTTCTTACTGCATGTAATACTTCCTGAGCTATTGCCTTCTGTTCTACGTTTAGCTTTTCGTAAGCTATCTCGCCGTTCGTACGTTCTTGTTGTACGTTGTAAGCTTTTGTTGTATGTTATGCAATGGTCACAACAGGGGTCGGCAGGTTGAATTGTTGGCAAGATTTCTCATGATACTTAAACACATTCTCCAATTCTTGCAGTGTGAGATTGTAGGTCTCTGAAAATCTTCTGAAAATGCTCCTGAAATGCTGTCCACTACTCGGATATATTGGCAGGAGAACAGAATATGCAGATGATTGCGAAAAGTCATCTCAATTGCGTTGGCATTTGATGTCTGCCAGCCTCCTGCAAGCGTTCTTTCCCTTGGGCGTTGTTAATGACTAAATGTAATTTTTCTGCAGCTTGTTGAAATGAGTTGCATAGTATTCCATCAACTGTGCGTAGATCGTGAAACGACTGCGGTCCTTTGATGTGCAGAAGTAGTACTCGAAGGTAATATCTTTCGATGTCGGCTGGATTGACAGTGTAGATCCGTCCAAAGCACTTGGTGTCTTTCTTGCGAATATTCCACTTTTCTTTTGATCACACAAAATGTTCTGGAATTTCGTCGTAAAGATACTGGCGGGCGGTAATATTTTCACTGCACAATTTACAAAATGCCATGAGTTTGAAGTCCCTATCACGATTAGCATCAGCTTTGTATCCGGTCTGAAAGTACACCATTTCTTCTTCCGGTAAGTGGACAGGGAGTCGCTCGATCGTATGAGATCGGTGGAAAGTTGGCGTGTATGGAAAGTTCGTGTATTCACCATATAGCCTCTGGTGGACTCACATACCGGCAGCTCAAATAAATGTCCACTTCGTTAAGGGTGAGTTGTTGTTGACCTTCAGAATCTGAATGCAATCGTAAAGCTGCGCAGTCATGTTCTTTATTTATGGATTTGTACAAATATTTTACAGATTTGATTGAAGAACAATGCTCGAGATTGATATGAGAACGGTATTTTCTACTGAGAAATCTACAGTATGGCACAATCCATCGATTATCAAGGATAAATGATCGAACTGTCATTGTAACGCCGTTATCGCGTCGTCTATAAATAGGGTAGCCGTTAACATTTAAATTAGTTTCCTCCTGAAAATCTTTTGGATAATTTTTGATACATTTTTGTTCGTGCATGCATGGACTGTTTGGATTGATAGTACCGTATACAATGCATTCCTGAATAACTTCAAAAAGTTCAGTTCTGTTTGTTTATCTGGAATTTCTGCACAAATTAAAGAGTCTACATCTTCAACTGAACGTAATTTATCTTCATTTGACAGAATGAGCAGAAGTTTTAAAGGTTTTTAAAAAAGGTTTTAAAAATAACATTTTTTAACGAAAATAGTAATTTTAAACAATTTGTTTATTTTTCGTCATTAGCGGTGAATGTAATCTTCAAAATGCTGTCTCAATCCTTGATTTGATGAAGTATTAAGGGAAGTAAAAAAAAAAAAAAACACCTTTGAGAAATAACATATGAGAATTTGACAAATATTTATGTTTTTATTGCAATGATTTTTTTAATTTTATTAAAATATAAATATTTGTTTGGTTTTTTATTTGTTCTTATTAAATAAGGTGAAATATCATTTTAAAGTGCATTTTTATTCAAAAAAAGGATATATTTGAGGATTACGATGCTGTAGAAATATTTGAAATGTAGTTTCGCTTTCGAAAAATAAGTCGCTTCCGTTACAGCGTGTCTACATTTTTATAAAAAGTTTTTTAAAATAAAGTTTTTTAACGGAAACATTAATTCTAAACAATTTGTTTATTTTTCGTCATTAGCGGTGAACGTAATCTTCGAAATGATGTCTCAATCATTGATTTTGATGAAGTATTAAAGGAAATATGGCGTTCCGACAGAAAAACACCTTTGAGAAATAATATATATAAGGATTTTTCTTGGAGTTTGATTTAATATAGCTGACTTTTCGTAATTATCTATTTCCTAAATCATTGTTAATGTTTGACATTTCGCACCCATTGAACGAAATCTTAAGTGAACATTAGTTTTCAGGCGAAAAGTTACCATCCAAAGTAATATTTATAAATTTAGTAATTTTAATCTCTTATATAGTTTTCCAGATCTGTCTGTGTTTAATGCACGTCCGCAACGCACTTCCTCTGTGTTTGGAAAATAATTTTAATTTCCTGTGAAAATAGAAATAATTTCTACAGAAACGTCCGCAACGGGAATCGAATCTGCAACCTTCTGATCCCATTCAGACGTAAAATCCATTAGGCCACGGGGTTTACATTCTGATTATTGTTAAATAACTCTCTTCTGTATGTGTGACACAATGAGAGAAGAGCCAGAGAAAAAAATTCACTCATTAATTTTAACCTATTTGGTCCAAAATTTATGTAGATTAAAAGTTAAATTTCAATGTTCACAAGCGCAGGCGAGACGAACATTAGATGCAAAAGTTCGCTTTCAACAACGAATTGAAGAGTCGTTAAATACGTTTCTGGACATGAATGAAGAAATTAAAAATAATATTTTAACTCAGAAAACACTTCTACTAAAATATTCTATCTCAATTAAAAGCCGTCTTGTTGTTCTAACGTCATTGTTGACTGGGCTATTTGAAAAAGAATGATGAAGGACATCATTTCGGTGATGACATCAGATACTGTTGTGTAGTGTGATATTTACATCTGTGAAAATGCAGAAGTATATTAATGAATTTGAATAGGAAGAGCAGTGTTTATATTAATTAATTATTAGAATTTGAGTTTCTCTAAAGCTTATAATAGTTCGCAAAAGAAAGTCAAGATAACTACTCAAAAGGTTTCCCATTTCTACTTCTGGCTAAATATTTTTCTATTTATCATTCAGATATTATTTTCCTCGTAAAAGCTTGAGATCAAATATTACTTTTATTCCATTGTCATATTTGGGTAAAAAGTTTTAAAGTTTTTCACTTTGTTTACAATTGGAATACAGAAATTGTAGTTCTTCGAGAAAAGAGGCAATTGTAAGATTTTTTTGGGAATCTTCTTTTATCCTTGTTTTTCTAATTGTTTAACAGCTATTGTTTAAGACAGCCTGTGTTCTTAAGATCCGAAAGATACAGGAAGTTGATCAAAATTCTTCTAAAATCACATTTTCTTTCTTTAACTTACATTTTAATATCAGTCTTTTTAAAGTTTCTTTGAGTTCCAAAAATTTTGCCATTCAATATTAGAATTATGATGATAATAATATTTGAACTTTTAGCATGTATTTAATGGTAAAATACTAACTTGCCAATTTAGATGAATCCGTATTACATTAACTTCTTATTTTACGATAATCTATATAATAATTTAATAATAATTTTTTATCCAGTCAAAGCAAAATGCCGCTTTTTCCAACTTGATAAAAAATATAATATCAATTGAATGTTCTTTTCAACGTGCTCTATATATTTAAAAATCCTAGGAGACCACAGAAACACATTTTACACAATGACATTTAAAAAGTTCAACACATTAAAAAATTAAAAACCTAGCATAACGTTTCTGAATTCCGATTTCTTTCATCAGATGCTACTCTTAACGTTATCTGTATTTTTAATTTCTTAATGTGTTGAACTTTTTAAATCCATCCATCCATAGTTTTCTGTCCGAAGACAGGTCCAGTTCTATAGAGGTCTCACATGGATCTCCCAGAAACACCTGAGGAAAGATACTGGGGGTGGTTTCCCGTTTCCTACCCCCAGGACGCCATTAAGGAATGACGTCAGACCGAAGAGAAAGTGAAGAAGAGACTGGACAACACAGGAAAGGAAATTGAAACATCCAAGCCACTGCCGGGATTCGAACCCAGGTACTGGCGCACTGCTTGCCACGGCTGGCCGCCGCCGAGACCGCACGGCCACGCCAGCACGGCAATAAAATTTTCTTATTAGATAAAACAATTTTTCTTCTGTGTGAATATATGAGCTTCAAATTCGTTCATATTATTGACTTACTTTGTATATAATTTTTTTTTACTTGATGATTAAAAAAAAAATGATAAATTGTAAACACATAATTCGTAATTTTAACTTTTCAGATCTTCTTTGCACCTCCTACTTAAAGTTAACGGTCATCAACCAACCATATTGATTCATTTTATGTCTTGATAACAAATGATAACCTTTAATTAAGCAAAACAAATTTGATATTGACCACATATATTTTTTGTTTGAAAATACTATAATTTTCTGTCTTCAAATTCAGCATTCAAGAAGCATTATTATAAACCCAACAAAAGCTATAAATGGCTTCGGCTTATTGCTCTATTTTTGAATTGATGGTCATTTAATTACAAGGTTTTTTTTCTATTTGATATTCAAGATCTACATAGAGAACTGAAGTTGAAAATCCACCTGGTGATTTCGATACTTCATAATGTGCCTCCGATCTTTAATAATTTATTTATGGGAACAATAATTATGTGTTTCAAGAAGATTAATCATGAATATTCTATATTTTCTTTGTAAGCTGATGATTTCAACATTATAAATGACATTGAAAGTCATGCAGTTCAATATAACCGCCATCTTTGTTTAATATAATTGAGCCTCAAAAATGAAAACAACT
>JAFIDM010001028.1:12303726-12327840 GCA_023159025.1 Thereuonema tuberculata | reverse complement strand
GAAATTCGTTAATAAATATATAAAAAAATTAGTTAAGCAATCCCATAAATAGGCCATGCAGGCCCACGGGAGCGCGGAAGGTAAGGCTCCCAGCGTTTCGAGACCAACGGGACTAGATTGAGGTCGGGAGATCAGCCCGACGCCCGCCCGCCTTAACTCCCGGGAACGAAACCCGGTACCCATTCAACAGTGGGCTGGGTAGACCCTTCGACCCGTTTGGAGGAGAAAGAAGCGTGGAACAATTCCCGCCCTCCGCCGAGGCCGGGAACCGAACCCGCCACCTCCCACCCGCAGCCAAGCGCCCTTACCCACTCGGCTACCGGGTCCACAGAAATAAATAAATATATAAGATGTTGAAGGTGTTGAAGATGTTTTGGATCTTAAGATATAATAAGAAGAGACGATCTACTTGTGAGGGTTGAAATTGAATTCTTTTTTTCTATGTTGGTTCCGTGACCAAAAGTCAATGGAATACAATTAGAGCCTAAACAATTCGATTTCTATAGATTCTTCTTTTTTTAAAAGTTCATTATTTGTGGATTGTTCTGATAAATATTCATTAAACAGAAGCAAAAAATTAGAAGGTAAATACTTCGGCCAATGATGACATTTTTATTTGCAACAAAAACTAAAAGTAATAAAACTACGCCAAAATACTCACTTCAGCAGAAATGAGGTAGAGTGAAAATATTAAATAAAATTGGAATAAAGGAAAAGAATTCAAGGTCTCATTTCCAAAATAAATAATGAAAACCTAACGGCTTTTATGCAAACGTTTATTATTGAATTTCTTGTCAATTGATGTTGTGATAAATCAAACGTTCCACACCTATTATTTTATTGATTTCACGAGAATGACTCTTTTGATGTTGTATCTTGCATTTATTTGTTTCTTTCGTAGAAATTTTTAATTCTTTTATTTACTTCTGTTAATATTGAAATATAAATAAATCATTTTCTTTTGTTTATGATGGTTTTGTAAAACATAATTTCTCTATCAATATTCACTCCTTTTAAGTTCTCCTTCTTAATTATATTATGTAAGCCACTATCAAAGAATGTGGAAAAGCAAGAAATGACTTTGGATGGAAGAAATCGGAAAGAGTAATGGGCAAGTCCATTATAAACAGAATCTGCGTTGATTCTACTAGCTTTAAATAGCTGTTTTCCATTTTGAAGCTATTTGGAATTAACAATTTTTTTTTATTAATGTTTACCAGTCCTATTAGGTATACTTATATTATTTTCATCAATTGCATCGGATATTAACTGATTGTTTTTATCTGTTAAATGTTTTAGAATTTTTCTAAATTATATATTTCCCAATTTATTTGACTAAATAATTTATAATTATTTTTGTTTTTCAATCTTTGACCAAAATTATTTTTTAATTTAGTAATATTGAAAATTCTTAGTCAATTGTATCTAATTGTTTTTCAATCGTTAAAATTATTTTTTGCTTTATTTACTTCAAAGATATTTTTCAAAATTGTGATATGTATATATAAAAAAGAGAGATGTATAGGGGTGTAATTCTTTAATAACAAAATTATAATGAACTTCCCAAGGAAATTTCTCATCTAGATAAAGACATAGATATTTTTGTTGAGTTATGAACTCAATTTTGTTGCAATTGCAACTGTTGTTATCCATGGCGTTGAGATGCAACTTGCTGCAGTTATAGCTATGAAGTATAAAATAATAATCTTATATTTTTTGATTTTATTTTTATTTTTTATTATCATATCTTTTGTTTTCATACATTTAATTTTCATTTTGTTATTTATTGCCCATTTAGTCATGTTATTTAAGTTTAGTTTATATTATTTATATTGGAGGGAAGTATGAGCTGGTAATTGATTTTTGTCACTAGAGATAAGAAGAACGTCGTCAGCATAAATATAAATATTTGAGAATTTAATACAATTACTGATTGAGTTGATATATAGATTAAAAAATAAAGGTCCTAAGTTGGATCCCTGAGGAACACCAGATTTATTATTTTATAATTTACTAAAAGTGTTATTGATTTTAATTCTAAACTTCCCTGTTTTATAAATAGCTTTTATTAAATTATAAATATTACCTCTTAGGCTCATTGTGTTTAACTCAAGTAAAAGTAATTTGTGATCAATGTTATCAAAAGGTTTGCTAAAATCACTAAACATAATACAGATGATATTATCTTTGTTTAAATTGGCATTTATATTTTCATTTAGGTTTTTAAGTAAATTAACAGAATTCCTATTATTAGATTGATATGCATACTGATATTTAATTAAGATATTCATTTTTTAATAAAATTATACATAGCATTAGATACGTAACTCTCAAAATTTTTAGATATACTGGAAAGTAAAGATATCGGTCTGTAATTATCATAATTAGTAATATTTCCACCCTTAAAAATAGGAATGATAACTGTAATTTTCCAAATTTGGGTAAAAACCCGTATTATAAATATTTTTCAAAAGTTCGACAATTAGAAGAGATACGTTTTTTTTTAAATTTTTTATTTCATTTAGCATAATATTGTCGCTTCTAATAGAAAATTGTATTTTTTGTCTATTGATTACATTTAATATATCATGAAAGCTCGGAAGAAAGATAGCCATAGAGTTGATAGAAAATTTATTCTCTTATCTTAATTTATTTTGTGTTTTTGAATTTTTTCAAGCTCATTTTTTTGAGTAAAAATTTTCTGAAAATTTCTGAAAGTAGGTTCAATATTGTAACTTTCCATGAGTTTATTTATTTCTTATTTTTCAGAGTTTTTTTGCTTAATGACATATTTCATTGTTGATGTTTTAGTTTTGGTCATTATTTATTAAGTTTCTATAATAGCTCCTTTTTTGTTTATGAAATTTTTTAACCAATTTCTTTTTCTTTAGTATAATAGTTCGTATTGTTTATTAGATTTATTACCTTTATATATTTTAAATATTTTTTTTTCATCTACATGTTTTAGAATTTCTTGGTTATCCAAACTTATTTATATTTATAATTGTTAAATCTTTTGATTTGTTGTATGTTTTTTTTTTATTATTTTCTTTATTCTGACTAATATTACGAGCTTACTTGATAATTTTGTTAAATTTATTAATATACTTATTCAGATCTTGATCATAATTTGCTCCGATTTCAAAAATTAATTTAATGATATATTTATTAAAATATTCTTTGTCTAATGGTCATTTTCTTTTAGTTTGTTTGTTTTGACATTTTGGTGTAAGATTACTATTTTTTATTAATTCAAGTAAAATGCTGAAGTGATCGGAGATATCCCATTCTATTATATTTGCAACAATTTCAGTATTCTTAGAGAAACAATGATCAATGCAAGAATTGGAGGATGAATTTTTGTAACTACGCTTCTGGTGGTTCCATATACAGTAAACTCCCTTTTATCCGCGGAATTGGGTGGCGCGGCAACCGCAGATACGCTAATTCCGCGGATAATCCGAAATAGGACGAAAATCAACACAAAAATGCTTTTAATATGTTTTATTTACATAAAAATGACAATACATACAGTTACAGTATATACATTATAAACAATTATTTTATTTTAAATTATTTATTTATTTTTAAATTTTATTATTACAGGTAGGCACTACCCATAATTTAGTGTAATCTGTCGGCCTAAGCTCCGCCCACAAGATCGTTCTTTGAATTGTTTGTCTATAATTGTCTTCACTTACTTTGTTATCCTTACTTTGTCCTCTTTTATTATATACTTTATTCTAGATTTGAATTTTTTTTTTAATTCCTTAATTTTTTGTACACTAAAAAAAAAATGGAAACAGAAGAGGTCCGCGAATAATCGGGAGTTTATAAAACCAAAACCTGTATATTGGTTTATAAAACCAAAGTTATAAACAGTTTGTAAAGATTTACAAGTAGTTTTATTTAGTAATTTTTTCCAATATCTATGTTAGAATCATCTACATAAATTAAACTTAAATTTGTTTTGTTTTTAATTCGTTATTGAATAATTTTTTATTCGTGTGAGATGGTTTATAGATAGCATAAATAATTCAGAGATGAAGTGCTAGTTTTAATTATATAGATCCTACTTTCGTAAGTGATTGAATTGGAATTTACAGTTGTTATGGAGGACATATTTGTATAGAAAATAAAGATACCACCGCCTCTAGAACTTGTTCTTAATTCGAAAACTTTATTAAAACCAGGTAAATTGAAAAGAGGAATTTCATCTTTCTTGATGTTAACTTCTACTAGTATAATTAGACCTGAATATTCAATGTTAGTGTCAATGTTTGTGGTTAGGTAGAGAAAATTTGATCTGAGACTTCTGATTTTTAGATATAATATGTTGTTTTGGTTATTTTTAGGATTCCATGAATTTGTATTATCTATTATATTTAGTTGACCGCCGTGCCGGCGTGGCCGAGCGGTCTCGACGGCGGTCTGCCGTGAAGCCAGTATGCCGGTACCTGGGTTTGAATCCCGGTCGTGGCATGGATGTTTCTTTCTTCTTCTGTTTCTCCTTCTGACCGTTCATGCGGGTATCACTTGATGTTGCCACCTATGGCGTATCCTGGGCAACGATTCGTCGGTTAAAGGCATCATTTCTCGCCCCTTGTTGTTGGCCTAAAAAAAGACGATCAGTCTACGAGCCCGAGCATTTGTAAAAAAAAAAAAATAAAATATTTAGTTGAACTAGTTTAATTTGATTGATTTTCATATTTTTTACAATATCTTTTTGACTATCTTGATAAGCTTGTAATTTTTCTAAGATGTCTTCATATTGCTTGTTAACAAAAGTGATTGATTTTCTGAATTTAAACAATTCTTTTAAAATAGTCTGTCCCAAATCACTCTCTAGTTTAACACTGGTTAGGTTCATATTCTCATTTAGGGGAGAAGGGTAGTCTTTTAGCGATTTTTGAATAGAAATGTTGGAATTCTAGAAATGTTGTGTTTGTATCATTCGTTGTTTTCTTATTATGAGTAGTTAATCTTTCTGCATTTCCATATCACATGAATTTTCTTTTTCTTTATTTTTAATGTGTATTATTGTTTTTAGTTTGGATTTGTGGAGATTCCATTTGTCTTCCCTTTGCTACACATTTAATTTTAAAATTATAATTTATGAAATAAATAAATAAATAATAAATAAATAAATTTATGAATAACAATGATAAATTAAAAGAATTACTGAGCTTGATGTAAATCTGTATTTCATGTTTCATTTTTGGTTGTTATTTTATATTGACTTATTGGTGTTTCACGTTTGATTTATTATTGTTATTTTTTGAATCATGTACATTTGATTTGTTAGCATTCACGTTAATTCGTGAAGGAGAAATTTATGTTATTTATTGTTATAAAAGAAAGATATTTTCTTTTTAGTATGAATAGAAATCCTTGAAAAAGTTCTTTGATTTAAAAGGACGAAATATTGGAGAGAAGTAATGATTTGTGTTTATATTTGGAGAGTTTTTTTAGTAGAATTGATTTTAACACATTACTAAACAAATAACTTACATTTTGTTAGTTTTGTACATATTGTACTTTATACTATTCTAGTATCAAATCTTGAACTATCTTTGTATCTCTGCATTATTGGACACAGTATGTTTTCAATTTCTTCCAAAGATATTTTTAAAAAAAGCAATAGTGCCATTCCACTGTTCAGTTTATAATACATATATGAAATTCCTGTGTAGTTATATCTGACACTAGTTACAACGAGACGTCTAATTGATATCTAAAAGTACATATTTCATATTTTTTTTCTAACAACGGTTTCAATCGACCTATTGATATTGAAGGTCATTGTAGGATCATTTCTATAAACAGGCGTTTCTTGACTGTATATCAAGTTTTTTTTGTTTTTTACTTAATGTTTTTAATAAATGGTTAAATGTTAATAATCCCTTTTGTACATTAGATCTATTTTCTATTCTATTTCTTGTGTTTACAATCGATACTTCTTATATTTATTCTGAAATAGATAAATTATATGAATACTATTTGCGACCCGTGAATTATTCACGGAAGTAAGACAAATTCCACATTTTTGAAAAACACAAGATTGAAAAAGATGTTCAAAGCTAATTTTTTTAGAAGCCATGACTTTCACAACAGCCCATATGTAAATTGAATATCGACTTATTTGTTAAAATAATATTATAATATTGTTAAAATTAAAAAAAAATAAGAAATTGATTTACCACTTTCGTAATAGCCAGCGCTGCGGTTTCTCATGATGAAACATAATGGCAACCTGCTGCCCTAAAAGAACAGGCTCGTCGAAATTGAGGCAATATTAACGGAAGTAAAACAAATACCACATTTTTGAAATACCCTGAAATTTTTGAAAAACACAAGATTGAAAAAGATGTTCTAAGCTCATTTTTTAAAAGCCTTGACTTCCGCAACAGCCCACATATAATTTGAATGACAAAGCCAACTTTTGTTAAAATAAAAGAAAATAAAAAATTGATTTACCAGTTTCAACAATAACAATAACGAATGTCCAACAGCCAATACCAATAATCCTGTCTGGACAACAATGACGGCACGTGCATCGTCATTGTCTCCTACTTGTTGATTAGTGAGCGAGTGACTATACAGCCGAAATTATGTAAAAACCGAGGTTTTACAAACTCTCTGATAAATTTTGACGCATGAACTACATGCATTTCAGTGTAAACTTCATTTATGTGAGAAAGAAAATTTCAATACGCTGATAGTAATTATGTAATCGCGATCCGTCGCCGTGAAGTGAGACGAATATTAGAGACGCCATATTTAAACATGGGCTTGACGTCATGCCTGACGTTTTCCAACGCTGCACTGTGACTGGTTATTTCAAATTACAAATTTACAAATTTTCAAAGATCGTATAACTTTTGCCTATTAATAGAATGATATGAAATTGCCTTTATTTCATCCAATTTTTTAAGAATATTTTTGTTGCTTTTTTTTTCATAATCCGTTCATAACGAATATTAACTTATACATTAACCTCAAGTATTTAATCATTTTTATACTTTTAAAAAGTAATTTTTAGAAATTTATAAGTTATTTTTAAATCGTACATCTGACTTTCAAGTTTCTAAAATTTACTTTCTTATATGAATAGGAAATTACGAAATTAATGATGCGATTTTTCTATGAAATCAGACTGAAACTTTCTTAGTAGTTGTATGAGAAATATCTAAGTTTCGTAGTAACTTCTAAGCAATCTATGTAATAGAAACAAAAACAACTGCTTTTCCAATTCATTCAATTTGGAAATATTTAATAATAAGCAGATGTAAGAATAGTATCCCAAAAAACTGTGATAAGCTGCAGTAGCACTATGAACAACAGATTTAGAATAGCTTTGTTTTAATATCTAAGTTTATCCTACTTTTGTATTTATTTAATCTTTTGTACAGTTTCCATTCGCAAAGCTTTTAAGGCACAATGAAGCAGTTTTGAAAAGGACAACAATTCCTACATTTATTGGCATGTGTGAGTCGATCGACCTCAGCGGTAAGTAAGCTGTGTTTCAAATACTTTAGAACATGTTGTTTTATCAGATATTAATATTAATTCAAATTTAACTTGCGGTACCACACCGATATCACATATAAAGTGTTTTAGTTTAATGGAGCACCACTGATATGAGAACTCACCTGACAGTCATTCACAATGACACTGAAATGTGTTCAACACAAAGAAAACAACAATGAAAGGTTCATAAATGACATCTAAACCAAATCAACAAATAAGACACAGCCGATACCTTTAAGTAAATCTTAATCACATGTTCTTCATGTAGATGCTGTAATTTTCATACATGTTCAGTTAAAGCCCTACTTTCAATTTAGAAAAAGAAACGTGGTTAGTTAATTGTGGTACCATTAAATTGTATTTCTTTTATGTACTTATCTACAAAATGAAGTATTTACCTGAAGCCTTTGGGTATCCTAATTCACTGATAGCTAAAATACAAAAAAAAAACGATTGAATTAGGATACGTCTCAAGATCTAATTTGAAGAGGTATTAGAAAATGTTAAAAGTTTCTGAATCTTCCGACATTTCTGGATATATTAACAGAAAACCAATCTTCAGTATTTAAAATGTTCTTTTTCTGTTCTTTTTGTAGAAAATCTTCTTCAATACGAGTATGGATTCGTGACGTATTTTCGTGTTATAATCATACCACCTGTGAAAGATGTCAAGTGCGATTACGATCATGCCAATGTAAATATTGATTTATTATTCATAATGCTAAATGGAAAAAAAAAATGTATAATTGCAATATCACTATTATTTTATTATAATCTCGGTCTTAAAATAGCACGGCCTCATTAAATAATCTTAATCGATTAAGTTAAATAATAGTTATTCTTATTTAATAGTAGCAATAGCATCTTCATTATCATTAATATTGTTGTTATAATAAAAAGCTGCAGAACTTCTAATTCGATGATCATCGGCCTTCATTGATTTTAAATTGACTTTTATAAATATAAAATCGTATATTTATTATTACATAGTATTCTGAATGTTATTGCTGTTTTTTTTGGAAAAAATAATTGATTTGCAAATTGTGATTAAAAATGTTGTCAAAACAGAATTATAACAACCATCTACAGTATTATTCAATTATTTAAATGTAAAACATTAAATCAGTTTAAATAGATACAGTAAAACCTCGTTAAGTCGTCACTCAAGGGACCAAACATTTTTGACGACTTAGGCGGAGTGGGAATTTTTGAAAAAAAACCCACTGAAATACAGTATCTTCATGAATTACTGTAGGATTCGATGTGAAAAATAAGATTTCAGAAATCAATTCATGCAAATGAATGAGTGGAAAATAAAAAAAAAACACTTTTTATAGTTACCACATTTTAATGTTTTAAAAGAAAGGCAATGTCTGTCTTTGAACGTTCCAGCCAACCATTGCTGTCGCCGAAATCTTCAATGTTCAATTCCTTAGCAATTTCCATGGCTTTTTCTTTGAGAATCACGGCAGAAATCGGCACATTTTGCGATCTGGCGTGTTTTTGCCATCGAACTAACCTCCTCGATCTCGTCAAACTTCGATCTCCTCATTCTCTTTCTTTTGTCTTTGCAGTCAGCTTCTTCAATTACTTGTTTCGATGAAAGAATATCGTTTAATGTAGTCCTGGGAATATGGTGTTCTTTGGCAAAAGCTGTTTTCGAAACATTTGATTTTTCAAAAAGTGCAATTAAGTCTTTTTTTTTCTTTCAAAGATAACGAGGTAAGTTTTCATTTCCCTTGCATGTTAAAAACGTAATCGAACCACGAAATTGCAAGAGAAAAAATAGCCCTTATAGCGGGAGCTTACTCGCTATGAAGTGAAGTCACACTCAGGAGTGGTCAAGAAAAACTTCTACACGCGACAGAGTCGCAGCGAGAAGTGTGCTTTGAATGATTAGCAGCGAGATTCCAAGAACCCAAATCCTCCGAAGGGGTAGGAAAGGAATGAAGTGACAGGCATGGTCGAAAATTCCCCGTAAAGGCTTGGCTTTCCGAAAGTGAAGGGGCGGGGCTGAAAAGACAACACGATGGCATGCAAAATGGAGAAGAAAGATGCTTTTGGCCATTTTGAGGGTGACGAGTTATCCGGAGTAGAATTAATTTTGGTGACGGGTAAAGGAGGGTTATTTTACATTACTGTGTATGAGACCTTGTCGGGACCAAAGGAAAACGACGACTTAAACGGAGTGACGACTTATCCGGGTGACGACTTAACGAGGTTTTACTGTATATATATACTGTATACATGTACAAAACAAATAAGTATTTCTGTACTTTTTATCTATGTATATATAAATTCAATTAGGGAATGGAAATGAAAGAAGTTTTTCTTATGTTTAAAAGAGCTATAGAAGTGACATTCAAAGAATATTTAATTGAGTTCACGTTTTAGGCTCTTCATATCTCTCTAATAAAAACATCACGGTCGGATGTGTTTTTAACTTTCGCTTGGTTTCTCAAATGATATTTAGTGCGATATTTACATTTTTCGGCGACCAAAATGCATTTGCGAGCTAAAAAAAATACTGGTTCAGCATTTCGACGGTTTTCGACGGTGCTCTGGACACTAATATATCAAATAAGTAGGTGACTCCAGTATAATCATAATAATTGTTGTATAAGAATAAAAACATATTTAATACTCTGTATAGCCTAATTATATTATTATTTGAAAACTATTTCTGAAATATTGATAGTTATTAACATTTCGGTTAATAACAAAAAATCTGAAAGTGGACATAAATAAAAAAAACCGTTCTCGCATCCTGAGCTACCATGTCGGAAATCTGAGACAGCTGTTTCAGCCTTATTAGGATTCTTCAGTCAGATTCACCCTTGATGGAAGCTCAGAGTGCGAGACAGAGAGGAGGAAACCATTTCCGCTTCTTGAAATGCCCTCCATCCAAACCAAATCGAGCAACAATAATAATTCACCTTGCACCTCACGGCCTCAAATTCTTATTATTAGTGCTTGTTTTTGTTCGGGGAGCCGAAATGGTTTCTTCTTCTTTGTCTCGCACTCTGAGCTACCATCAAAGGTAAATCTGACTGAAAAAGCCTAATAAGGCTGAAACAGCTGTCTTAATTTATGTGCAGTTTCAGATTTTTATTTATTTATTTATTGTGGTTTTTTTTTTTTGTTATCAAATCTTTTATGGTACACGTTAAGCTTTTTGTTTATATTTAGATTAATAATATATAACTACTTTGTTATTTTAAGATCAAAATTCATTCACCATTTGAGACCATCAGACACGATATAAGTCGTGAAAATTACAAATTGGGTAAAGGAGTGTATGTGGATACCTTATTATCATATAAAAAGGTAAATATTTTCAATGAAAACATTCAAATAAGTTTAAGTAAAATTTGAAGTAAAATTTAACATTACATCATAAAATTATCGGTTTCAGAATCTCAGATACTTCGTTCACTTCAGCATTTGTTTTTTTTAAAAATTATAGATTATTTTCAGATCAACTTCGAAAGAGCCTTGTGTTGATCATGATACCTACAACAGATGTGCAGATGATTGTTTAGATAGACAAATCACCGAAGGATTGAAGTGCAGGTAAATAGATCTTTTTTTCAAAGAATTATTCCAATAAATCCTATTGGATCTATTTGCCTTTCGTTTAGGGCAGTGTTTCTCAACCTTTTAGTACTTGCGACCCAATTTTCAATCACAACTCTCATCGCGCCCCCCGAAAAAAAAACCTCCAAACCTATCTGTTCAACCAAAAAAAAAACAAAAAAAAACCCTCCAAACCTATCTCTTTAACAGATCTTCGATATGCTCGCGCCCCCCCTTTAGTTTTATCGCGCCCCCCTAGGGGGGCGCGCCCCACAGGTTGAGAAACGCTGGTTTAGGGTTAAAAATATTTTTCTACTTTCGATCGTCTAAACATAATTGAACAACTCCTACTTTCACAATGTTACGATTTATTTGCTAGATTTACGATTTGAAATTCCTCTTTTATTTTTATGTTTTTCTTTACTTGGTAGTTCTTAACTAAAATTCTTTAACCAAAAGAAGTATTATTGTTCTTAATAATTCCACAAACATTTCAATATCTGGACCAATCTCAACTATAGTAAGCACAGAGAAAGAGGAATGAACATAAAAGGAAAAAAAAGATCACTTAGTTGATCCTGGAACTCATTGCTGCAGAAAACAATATGGCGGCATTATAAGAACAGGTTACTGTAAGCCCTAAAGAGTTAAGCTAGAGGTATAATTTGGAACGTTGCCCACTATTTTAAGAGCCAGAGTGATACAATATATATTTCTGAATTACTAGGAAGACTGGGTATTGCTATAAATTTATTCCATTTGACGGTCAACGAGCGAAAACGAACAGAAGCCGCAGTTCAGTTTCCTCGATCGGGCATTTCCTTTTTAGTCGTCCGAAGCCTTTTTTTGGACATGGATGATATTTATAAAAAACATGAATAACATAAAAATAATAATAACAGTCTAGAGTTACCGGTAGGCTATAGATGCAAAGTATAAAAATAAAAAAAAAAAATCTACAATCTTAATCTCTTCTAGTTTGCAAACAAATTGAAATCATTTATGATGCTTTCTGATGGATGTCACTGAGAATACGTTACTGAGAAGTACAAATCCATAACCCATGGTTTTCTTCTTTTCCCAACCATCAAATAAAAATATTTACTTCAATTGTGAAGAGATAAAGAGTGGAATAAAAATTCGGGATGAGAATGAATGAACTTTTTTCGATTTTAAAAGAGATATGGAAGTGACATTCGAAAAACAAATTAAATCAATTCACATTTTAAATATCTGTTTAATAATAGTATTATGTTTTGCGATAATATTTTATTAAAAACTTGATATATTTATCGTTACGCGATTCTGAGAGTGATA
The DNA here is from genome assembly GCA_023159025.1 of Thereuonema tuberculata. Lineage (NCBI taxonomy): Eukaryota > Metazoa > Arthropoda > Chilopoda > Scutigeromorpha > Scutigeridae > Thereuonema > Thereuonema tuberculata. Next base: position 12,315,417 of record JAFIDM010001028.1, on the reverse strand, counting down.
TGGCAAATAAATAATTTGGTTATTTAGGTGGAAAGGTATTTTAATATTTCAATATATTATATTAACAAATAGAAATAAATTACTTTACATAAAGTTTCACATTTTTAGGTTATAAATTGATCTGTTCAACTATCAATCATTCAACTGTGAACAATTAACTAACCAATTAAAAACAATTTAATAGTTATCAAGTAAACGTAATTTAAAAGTTTTGAACTTTCAATACTTTTCTTTTTAGGCTTCCTTTCATGAATTCTACTTTACCCTATTGTAAAGATTCCAAATCAGCTGAAGCAGCCTATGAGAAAGCAAACAAGATCTACAATAGCCCTATCCTTTGTCCGGAATGTTCTAAAAGGTGTGTGGAAGACAAGTACACTTTCTTACTCGCTACGTTTGGCACCGGAAAACCAGATTTGTGGATAGGAGTCTATTACAAAGAAAATGTATTCTCAACAGCCACTGAAACTGTCGCTTATGACTTCATTTCTTGTCTTTGTGATATTGGAGGCAACTTAGGATTATTCCTGGGTTTCTCGTTACTCCACTTAATAGATGTTTTCAATTCTCTCTTTTCTCGTATAATTAACAAACTAAAAGAATTAACTTCATAATAAATTTCTACACTTTATTTTATATGTTATATCTCAATGGAGGCTAACAAAGTGTAGGAAAGATTTTTTTAGCCTATTGATGTTTATTAATAGCTCACTATAGTTGCGAATTATTTAGATTTCTTTATTCTTTTCATTATTCCTTCATTATTCTTTTTATTGAGTTTTCATTATTCTTTTATATTCATATTCTTGAAATTTTATTGAATATATAATTGATGACAACTCCTTAATGCTATTTTCCCATTTCTGTATTCTATATGCATTCTATATATCTATATTGTATTGCCGGTACGCACCGAAGTGCGAGCTTCGTAGCCGAAGCCTCCGTGTTCCAGGGAGCGCTAGTGTTCCCAAGATGGCGAACCCCTAGCAGACTCCCTAGAATTTCAAGGGAAAGATACTAGGGTGGTTTCCCGTGGCCTTCCCCAGGACGCCATTAAGGAATGACGTCAGACCGAAGAGAAAGTGAAGAAGAGGCTGGACAACACAGGAAAGGAAATTGAAACAACCATGCCACTGCCGGGATTCGAACCCAGGTATTGGCGCACTGGCCGCCATGGCAGACCGCCGCCGAGACCGCACGGCCACGCCAGCACGGCATATATCTATATAATAAAGTATAAATTATGGAAATGATTTTTAACTAGGCAGCTTAATGTTTATATTTTTATTAGAACTACGTGATCCCATTAGTCCTATTTCTTAATATCGATTCAACATTTTGCAGCTTTTGAGATTTCTTCTGTATTTTTTCATTATCATCAAAAGAGTCCCGTTTTTTTTTTATAACAACAGCAATTAATTATGGAAAAGAAACCTTTGGCTCATTGAAACAGATTTTAGAATACAATGCAACAACATAACTTAAGATCATAACAAAATACTGTATATTATAGTTGAGTTCATTTGTGAAAAACTTCCTTATTTGGCAAATTGTGATCACTTACTATCTTCTGGAAATCATGATGTTAAACATAGAAATGGCGTCTCTTAGAAAATGAATTACTGTTACTGTCAGAATTACTGTCAAATTACACTCTTCATATAAATTCAATAAATAATTTAAGAAACACACAAATAAAAAACATTAAAAAACAACAAATTTTGGCAATCTTTGGCTATATTTCATTGAAGCTTAAACTCTGATTTGATATTGGCGCTGGTATGATATTTATTAATCCTGGCAATTAATAAATCCATTTTTCAAAACTTATTTCCTGAACTTCAATAACATAGATCTTGTAGATCAGCAGTATTTTTGTTAAACAATTAAACTTACAATGAGTGCTTTAAATTAATAAATTGACTTCCAGACTAGTAAATTCAAAATATTTTTATCAATATAATACAATTAATCAAACTTTCTTTAAAATTACATTTGATCTTCTTTAAAAAAATATCTTCAAATGTTCTTCTTAATTATATACAGCTACAGTTCTTTCAATAAAAGCTCATCTGCTTATTTAATACTAGTGTACAATGTCTTCTTTAATACTAGCGTACAATGTCTTATTTACTACATTAGAATCCTTTTTTTTAATTACTCCTAGGCCTAGAAGTTATTCTTGAACGTATTGGCAGCGGATATATTACTTCTTATAAGACGTTGACTTGACTTTAAAATCTTAAAACTATTTATTATTCAAAGATGGAGTTAATTCTTCTATATTTATAACTCATTTTTCCTTTAGAATTAAATTGGAACTTTACATACAACTGTCGAACATTCGGAAAGATAACTTAGATGTACATTATTTATTTCCGTCTTACTTTTATCTGCCTTCAACTTGAACGTACACAACATTTCGTTGACTTGAAATATGGCCGTTCACACTTGATAAATTAACTTCTCATCCCTCCTATTCTTTAACTTTAAAGATAAGATGATGTAGAGATCAAAACCTCAGATCTCTCATGGAGGAAAAACTATCTTCAAACGAACTGGAAACTGCAACAACCCATTGGTATCATTTGTTCTTAATCATTTTCTTACAAATAAACTAAATGTTATTACGAACAACGTGTACATTATATCTGGTTATTGACATCTCGCTGTTAATAATAATGTTACATGTCGTACTGTTGTTTGTGCAGCTTCTTTTCGTAAACTATATTTCAATTATTTACTTTCTTTTTATACTTTACCATACGAATACAATTTGAATTGTTATCATTTTGGATTAACAAATGAATTAACAATGATAAACAAGTTGCTTTCGCTGCCCACAATACGTAATAACTTTTGAATATGCTGCTCACATTACATAAATAACTTATGAATAACACTATTACAATTGAAAAAAAAATAATGAACATAATACTTCAGAAATACAAAAAATTAAAAACTTGTAAAAAACTATCTAATTTTGCACGCAATGCATAAATATGTATGCCATTCGTAAGTTGTTTATGTATTGGTTGATTTATAACAAAGTTTTTTTTTTACAAGTTCTTAGTTTTTTTTCAAGTTTTTAGTTTTTTTGTAATTCTAAAGTATTATGTTCACTATTTGTTTTTCAATTGTAATGGTATGTCATTTATTTCTTAATTTAACATTTTTAATTAAAGTTATTATGTAATTTGGGCAACTTGTTTATCATTTTTAACTCATTTGTTAATTCAAAATGCTAATTCAAATTGTATTCATAACGACTTAGAGGAGGAAGACAGAGTTCTTCTCCTAAAATTCTCCTGAAGAAGTCTTTTGCAAAAAAAAGATGAAATAGTGACAGATTAAAGGAGGGGTTTTTTCGGATGACAGAAGATTACGGTGTAAGCCTAGATTTGTCACCAGGAAAGAGGGATAACATCGAATCAGAAAAACAGCTGTCTTAAAAGGAATTAAACATTAATTATGACATTCATAACTTATGGATAAAAAGCTGTGGTATTGTATTTACTCAGCGTGAAGTAAAAAAAACATATTATTTTGAGAGTTGAAGTAATATTTAAATTGAATTAATTAAAAGTAATTAAATTAAGAAAATTGCTTGAAAAGAATTTTTTTTTTCCGAAGTTGAAGGAGACAACTTCAAAGGTAATTTAAATATGCAAATGAGGCTACCGACGTAACGAGTGTTTACGTGTTAATAAGGGGGTAGGGCAGACTCATTATGAGGGAGTGTAGAGACAGAGTAAAGACAGAGTGAGTGTGAGTCACAGAGACAGTAAGACACACGGGTAGTGTGTGAGTAAGGTCTCAAGCGATGACAGTTCCTTGTCAGAAGCAAGTCACGAAGTTAGTGACCAGTGAGAGAAATGAAGCAGTCTCGAAGGAAGGTTAGTATTTGGAACACGGAGTTAAACCGAGACGACTAAGACGAAAGGTTAAGTTTACTTCATGCAATATTGTCAGTGCCATTAAGAAGAGGAAGAATCAACCCGTCATCCGGAGATAAAGGGATTATTGAATTATTTATTATTTCTCGAAGTGAAGATAACGATATTCTCCAAGCCATTAAAATAGAAGCCTGGAAAGACGAATTCACGAAGAGAAGGAATGAACGATTCTTGCCTTGGTTTTCAGGAACTGGACGAATTCAAGTATTCAAATTAAAGGAAGGAAACCGACTAATTCGGAGAAAACAAATAGAACTCTTTAATTTATCGGAAGAAGAAATTTCCGAAAAATGTAATTCCTTCAGAAAACTTGAGATATAAATGCGCCGTTGGGTTTCGACGTCCTGAGCCGTTCCATTGCTTCAAGGGAGGAAGGAGTCAGCTGACGTCGAGTGTGTGCGCCATATTCAAACCAGTTCAACACAGAGGATTCCGGACCGAATGGATTATTGGACCGAAGACTGGCAGAGGATTAATTAATGCAATTGGACTTATGCATCTCACGGCTGAAAAGCCATTGAAGACTCCGTACTGTAAGTAATCAATTATTAATTAAACTTTGGATGGGACCCGCGTTCATTAACGCAAAGCATTACTTGAACACAGTTCGAAGAGAGAATTCATCAGCAGTGAACTTTAAATTTAAATTGAAGTTAACTTTATTTAAATCTCCCTAGGTGAAACTTATAAGCCATTATAAGTAATTGCAGTGACATTATCATTAGTGCTTCTAAGATATTAAGCACATGGAGCCATTAATCACGTAGATAGAATTTATCATATAAGTGAAATGATAAGCCGTAGTTCCGTTTTCGTAGTGTAGAATAGTTTGAGATAGAATAACTATAACTCTCTTAGTTTGAATGAAACGAAGAATTAAATGTGGAGATACATTTAATTATAGGAAAGTGATAATTAAACTTTATACCAGTGCTATCAACATTACTAAGAAGCGTGCTAAATTCCTTCTATAGGAAATTACCTAATCATACTAGATATAAAAGTCATTAGTGAGAACTGTGCAACATCGGGACCATATTGGAATTGAAGTACAGAACTTTAGAGTGCTACATTTTATGTGGAGAAAAATTATTGTACAAAAGTTTGAGTAATTTTTTACATGACCACCAAAATAAATCTTTTACAGATTTTAATTTTATTAAGTCTAATTTCTTATTACGCTTTGCAAAACAACTATGCGTTCTGCAACAATCTCGCAGCACATATTTATGAACTTTAAATATCTTTCAAGTTCTCCAATTTCTTAGCAAGTGTGCAAGTTTTTCTAAAAGAACAACTTATATATTTTAATATAATTTTAGTTATAGTTTTGGTTTTCGTTAATCTAAGGAGCAGAAACCAAAGGTGAAAGAATAATAGTGAAATAAACATAATGATAAAGCAAGCAATTAAAAGTCAGAATCTGAATAATTCTTTCAAGTAATGTTTCACAAAAATTCATCGCAAGGATATCTCTTAAATTTTGAAACTCCTGGAAAAATTCATGACTCTTAACCAGAAATAACCTGCACAGACAAGGAATGGTGGTCCCTCCCCAACCCACTTAACTCATCCCATCCTTTACTTGCAAAGTGACAAGCAAACAGAGTTGGTAGAATCAAGGCTCATAATAATTATAAAATTATATTATATAAAAGCGTTATTCTGTCTGTCATTGTCATAAGATTTTACGTTTTTCCAATTTTGTGACCAAACTATAAGAGATAGATTGGTCATGTAAATGGATAAAATGTAGAGCTTTTTAAGACAAACAAAATGCTACAAAAATCTATCGAAAAAAGTTTATGGTTTTCAAGATGTCGCCTTTTAAAGAGTCAAATTTTGACTTTTTCTCAATTTAAACGAAAAGTATAAAAGTTGGAAGAGAAGATTATATTGAGAAAATGTTGGTATTTGAAATTTCTATCGAACGGTATATCAGTTGTTAACAAACGTTTCTGCGTTTGGAAGATAAATGCAAAAATGAAGTATACAACAACTGTAGACTGAAAATAAAAACCGGGCTAAGTGCCACAACAATCGGTTTCCATTTTATTTTAAAATATGGGCTGTGTGTCTATGGCAGTGCGGTAAAAACCCGGCTGTATGATATTCAGTCTGCAAGTTCTTCAAACTTTAGCCAATTGTTAGATTTTCACTGTAGCCAGTATTAATTTTCACAAAGGTTTTTCCTGTTTTTCTCAGAACTTAGATTTTGGCACTTAGCGCGGTTTTTATTTTCAGTCTACAACTGAGTTAAGCGGAGAAGCCCACAATGAGCTGGGAAGTCCTGTATTATCCGATCTCCATATTAATTTTCTAAATAAATAAGAGGTTTTTTTTTTTTTTAATGCTATACAGAGAAGGGTTCCGGAGCGAAGCGACGGTACTCGTCTAGTTATTTAATAAAATTTAAAATAGGTTAAAAACTTGAAAGTGGAAACTTGAGAAGGGTCTTTTCCGGAGTCCTCAAGGTTCTGTGCATAGACAAAGACCAGAGTTACTTGAATTTGTCAATGAGAGGTCTGGACTCATTAAAACATAATACAGATCATTATTTTCATAGTTTTGTAAGCCCAAGGAGATTTACAAAGCCAAGGACTCGGATAGAAAACGGTAAGACGGGGAATTTTTTTTTAAATTTAAAGGAATGGAAATTTTGTAAATGTTTTATTTTTTTTTTTTTGTTCATGCCTCTTTTCTCTTGGTGCCCCATACATGTCCACCCCAGCAGTGGACGTTGATCAGTATTTTGAAGTTCTGGGAAAAACAAAGTAAATACCTGATCAAATATCAAATGTAGAAAATTAGTAGAGTAGAAGTTCTCGTTTTGCTACCCTCCCTACCTCAAGGATTGTCCTCCAAATGCCTATGTATTACGATGAATTTCACTAATACATTCAGTTCATTCTTACAGTTGAGTTCACAAAGTAATAGGGGAGACCGGGGTCAGTTGGCATAAGGGACTAGTTGGCACACAGCTTCTATTTCCTGCCACCGTGTAGCTAGAGCGCTGATATCTTGGTAGTGGGAAGTGTATGTAAAGGTGCACTATCCACTGTGACTAGTTTGTTTGGAAGCGTCACGAAGGAAGTGACCCCTGTTTCATCGTTTTTCTGACTGGTGAACATCGTAAATTTTTTTGTTCTGGTGAACATGTAGATCGAATTAAAGTACTGCTGATGGCGGTTCTCGAAAGAGTGTATAACTGTGGTTGCATGCATGTATCATAATCTTTTGTTTCTGATGTTTGGGATTGTGTGGTATCCATTTTGTTTTGGAAATCGCTGTGGGGCTAGTTGGTATAGTTAGGTTCGGGTCAGTTGCATAGCTATGACAAATGGTAAAAAAGGGGAAAAACTAGAAATGGCCAGACGAGGAAGACTAAATTTGGTACGACCAAACTAAAGTTTTGCAAAAATTGAACCCATCTGTTCAAATAACTCCTACATTTGTATTTGATATTAAACAATAACTATAGGTAGCTAAGAATTAATTGTTTGTTCATACATTTAATTTAATTTGTCGTACAATTGTTGTTTTTTTGTTCAAGTATTATTAAAATAAAATTTTTGATAAAATAAAATGTTTTCCTCGAAAATTGCTGTGTTCTGCTCAAGTATCCCTATCCATAGAACGTTATGCCAACTCGCCCCTAGGGGTATGCCAACTAGCCCCGCACCCGGGGTTAGACGGCATAGTTGCAAGCATTTAGGAAAAGTGTTTTTGGGGTTATCTAAACACGGATTTAATTAATGGGTCCTACATAATTTTGTAGTCAAAAAGATAAGCTATCGGCCGCATTCACCAGAATCCCTCTAAATATTGCACAAAAAAATATAAAAATCAAAAACCAAAATCTAAGCCAACTAGCCCCGATCTCCCCTACAAAATAAGCTTAAAAATAGGCAATGGAGTAATCATTCCAGGTATCTCATCATCATCTACTTTTAAGAAAACCGAACTGCTATAAAGTGCTGAACTGTTTTAAAGTGTTTGTGAATTAATCTAAATATAATGTGATAATTATGAATTATTGTAATTCCTTACCTCTAATTGCCCATATTTTTATTGTAAATTCAAATAGAAAATTGATCTTTTAATTATCAATTAAGCAAGTTATTATTTGTTTTATTAATATTCAATATTTCGAACAACTTCTGTCACGTGGACTTTCAAGCAGGATGAAGAGTTAAGTTCATTTCCTTACATGGGAAACTTTCTTTGGTTCTCGTTCTACTACTCGTTATTCTTAACTAATGTTATTACTGTTGGCTAATTTCAATAGAAGCAATTCATAATGAATATATTAAAGTGCAACTGTAATAAATCCGAAGCGACCGTTTGCACAAAATATTAGAAACAGATTAAAGAGAAAGTAAAAATAAAACAAGTTACAAGTTTCGAAAACCTATAGCAGAAGTAATTCATCTTTAAGGAAAAGGCAGACTGTTTTCATTTTTTTTTTTATTAAATTTCTTTAAGAAAAATATTTCAATAGTTCAGGATTCTTTTTTTGAATATGTTCGAACTTCAAATTATTTAGAATCATTACCAATAGCATTTCGGTTTTGTCTTCCCATTTTCTCATTTTGAATAACAATTTCATTCACATTTAATAAAATCATTGAAGCTTTATAGCATTGAAGCCAATATTGAAGTCGTGAATTAATTTTGTAAACTGATTAAATACTTCATTTCAAATCGTTCTTTCAAATGTAAATATATCCATTTATTTCCATATTGATTAGTCGTTTACTAAAAGCGTCACCAGATGGAAGCATAATCAAGTCTTTGAGTTTTTATGGAGAAAAACTGTATTTAACGATTGATACGATTTTTATGTCAATATCTGTTTACGCTCCTGAAATTTGCAGATGCAGTTCAGCCAGTGGTGCCATCTGTTGATATTTTTTTAATAAGTATTTTAAACTTAAAAATTTAAAAAAATCAAACAGAAAAAAAAAATAAATAATAATAATAATAATAAAATAAAGATTTATTTTAAATAATTACAACAAGAAACATGCTGAATTATTGAATATGTAATAAAAATTTAGAATAAAGAATTCGTTAAATTTAAATAATTTAATTATAAAATTCTTTCTTATTTAATACTAAACTGTTTTTTATATTCACCATAAGCTACACCGATTATAAGTTTATTGTTAGATAAAATATCTACGAAATAGATGTCGGCGTTTTCTCTATTAAGTAATCATGTGATAGTAAGTAATGTTTACCCTAATTTTTAGTAGTTGGCGCAGAAATCTAATTCGTGCTATAAAAGTATGTGTTCACTGAATGCTTGTGCAAATGTACACCTGAAATTGTTTGACGATAATTTTGGCTCAACCTCTCTCTCATGAATATCAAACTGTATTATCGTAATGCAGATATGAATGAATCGTTGTATTTAGATTTATTTTATGCTTTGAAGTTTGAACATTTTTTGTGTGTGGACATAAATTTCCTTGTGTTCTTGTTGCAAAATTTGTGCGCGCCCACATTCGCACAGCTTAGAGAGAACATTGACGGTAGATATAGTTATACAAAGGTATAAGAAATGGTTGAGGAACGTCATTAACATTCTGAAAACTGTTTAAGTTACTATAAAGCATTTAAACCGTAACAATTTCAGTGCAGCAATATTGTTGTATTGATTAGAATTCAAAACGTATCGTTAATAACTAAAAATAATTCTACCGAATGGAAACTTATATTGCTTTAATATTCACCATACTTTCCTAGCTGAAAATACTTTAAAGTAATGAAGTGTTTAATTCAAATCGGCTTTAATGTGCATATTGTATCACAAAATAAATGAAGTTTGTAAGAATTGTGTAACTTGTTTGCAGAATCCCATCAAAATTTGTTTATCTAGAGAGCAAACCGAAATTTCAATTTTAACGCTTTCCTGTAAAAAAGGTTTAAGTTCCATTTCTCAGATGGAAATACGAAATAAAAGTTTAGCGAGTATTAAAATTGCAAGTAATTGAAAACAAATCACCACACGCACCAAAAATTGTTAAAAAATCTTTATAATAAAAATTTAAAAATACATTACGGAACCACAGGAGAGCTTTTATGCGATTGTATAAGATTGACATTAAGGGAATCCCATAAGATTCCGAAAGCCCTCCTTTGTTCCATAATGAATTTTTAAATTTTTATTATAAATTTTAAAAATTTTTCATATGTTTAGTGGATTTAGTTTTAATGTAAATACGAAGTTGAGATATTAGAAGCTTAAATAAACAATTTCCAAGTTTTCGAAACATCAATTTTTTTTACTCCCTTTAGATTGTTGTTTAACAAACACTGCTTGAAATATTTAAAAAAGCCGCTAACATTTATTTTCTTTTATCTTTTGGCGGGACAGTCCGGTTTTTTAACAATTTGTCCCGCGTCCCGCGGCGTTTTAAAAAAGTCCCGATTTTTGGAAAGAATGCACGACAAGCTAGGGAACGGCGGGAGAACGGGAAGGGAATATACAAACCATGTTCCATACAATAATGCACTAAAAACTGTGGAATATGCGCTGTCCTTACCAGGAACTAAACGCGTTTTTTCTACGGTAAATAAAGTGTAGACATCAGAAAAATCACAATTAAGTGTTGAGACTTTGAAAGCCATTTTATGTGAAATATAATTTAACAAATTCTTGTTAAAAATTTTATGACCTTTTAAACAACGACAGCAATCTACTAAAACAAATTCACCCAAATGAGAAATATGCCAAAGAAAAAAAATAATACTATACATAATTTTTTTTTATTTATTATATTTGTAAATTGTACTTATGTTGACATTTAAATAAATATATTACAATACTATTTTTGCATTCTATGAAAATTTTTGTTGCTCCATATAGACTAAATTTTTAATCTAGACCCCCCCCCTCCCCCCGGTCAATGGTGTCCCGCTTTACCAATGTTAAAATCTGGTCACCTGTAACATTTCATTTGCAACAATTTTCATTTTTATAACTTAAGAATTTTTTTCCTCACTTTTCTTAATTCCCCCCCCCCCATGTTTTCTTTTTATTTTTTTATTTATTTATTGATCATTTTTTTCCCCCTTTTCCATGTTTATTTTTTATAATTATTTTCTTTCACTCCCCCACCACCTTCCTTTTTTTTCTTCTTTTTTATTGCTCTAGCGTGCCATCAATTCCTGCTTTCATGATTCGTGTTTTTTTTTTAGTTCCTTCATTCTCTGCAATTAATGGATGTTTCCTGTACATCCCCATTCCTTTGTACCAAGAGTGAGACATCTCATTACATGTACAGTTCTTCCGGACATACTACCTGTTAATCTTTCTCTACATGCGCGGTTTTACAAAAATTCGATAACTTTTTGGAGGAAAATGTGACAATTCTTTATTTATTTTAAATAATATGTTTTAACATAAAGTAGGTGGGAAATATAATCAATGTACTGTTCCAGAAAGGATCAGTCACTTTATTCAGTCTTTTCGAAGTTATTTCAGTTTTTCTGAAAATTGCCTCCAGGGAACTGACGGGTAGACCACGGGACACATTTTTCTTGTAATCTGATGATGAGCCCGAAATGGACTCGAAACTGTAATGTTTTAATATATATATGGGTAGTTCTACAAGAATTGGGTAACTTGATGAAGCCTAGCCATAACTAATCTAAAAACTGACATTGTAAGTTATTCATTATTAAATTAAAAAGATAACTGTCCTTTCTTTTTGATTATATAAGTTAA
>JAFIDM010001028.1:12283966-12303716 GCA_023159025.1 Thereuonema tuberculata | reverse complement strand
AATTATTCAGTCAAATTAATTGGGAAAAATATAATTCTGAAACATTACAAATTATTAAAAAGCTTAAAACTTTATTAATCGCTGACGTAATTGATGAGAATGTTACTCTAAATTTTTAACTTTTAATTTTTGCTTAGTTTCTTTTGTATTAGATAAGAAACAAAGTTAATTAATCTACAGTTAATAATTATAAATTAATCTACAGTTAATAATTATTGTTGCGATAATTAAAGTAATATTATAAAGTTGATAAAAAAATAAAATTAGTTAAAGCAATTAATTAAAATGTGCTTTAAAAGTTTTTTTTTTTTTTTCTCTTGAAGTTGTTAAGAGACAATTGAGATATTAATTTGAATATGCAAATTATGCATAAGACGTAACGAGAGCTTACGTGATATTAGGAGACGAGAAGTCTCATTGTCATAGAGAATCAAATAATCTGTAGAGAATCAGATAATTAGTAGATAATCAGACGATGACGTGAAGTCATAATAATGTGAGAACGAGAAGTGAAGTCTGAGTGAACACTTCGTTAATAGTTTTAGTAAGGTGAAGCTTCACGTCACAGACAATACATACGGACTTCGTGAACGTGTGTGAAACAGGTAAAGACACAGCATTAAAGTCGTCTTAATGGAAGACAACGGCTTATTAGAAATAATACAACTACAGCTTTTAAACAACTACAGCAACTGCTTGCTACAGGGTAGCCCTTTTGGAATCAGTGAGAGCGGCGTGGTTGTGGTGTGAATGCGTGTCGGAGCCAGTCAAAATATCAGTCCACTGGCAAGTAATTTCACGGTTATTTACAACTAATTTTTTTAAATATTTTTATGCCTAAAAGATTACCGTGAAATGTTCTAATGTGGCAAGCAATAAAGTTGATATCTGTAATCATTTGAAAGATATATTTATTTTTCACTGAATTCGTCAGCCCCCTGCCTAGAAAAGCGATAGGGGACTGACGGCTATCAAAATAATGAAAAAATAACCAGATACAATTGGTTAAAAATCTTTCAAATCAATAAATTGAATAATAATTTTGGTGTAAGATTGGAAAACTATATAAAATATAAATTATTCAGTCAAATTAATTGGGGAAAAACATAATTCTGAAACACTAAAAAGTATTAAAAAGCTTAAAACTTTATTAATCTTTGACATTATTGATGAGAATGTTACTCTAAATTTTTAACTTTTAACTTATGTTAAGTTTCTTTTGTATTTGATAATTAACAAAGATTAATTAATCTACAGTTAAAAATTATAAATTAATCTATCAGCACCTACAGTACATATATTCTTTATTTTTTGGTAACGTAATTTCCAATATACCAAAGCTTGCAGTTGTAATTCATGCAATTACTATTATTATCTCGAAAAAGTTTCAAACCATGGGTTTCCCCAGCTAAGACAGTATGGCGGGTCAAGAACCAAAGCACATACAGTAGAACCCCGATTATCCGAGTTTCCGCTTTAACCGAGCTACTTTTAGGATTTTTTTTTGGTTCTACATTTTCCATTTTTAAAGCTATCGAAAAAAATTCTGAACTTGATCTCACAAACACTCAGGAAAACGAAAGAGAATTCGCAGAATATTGATCGCAATTAATCTTTGTTCGTCTAGTCATATGACCCCCTACCCGGAATCGGGAAATGGTTTCGACTGATCACCTCCCTGGAATCGGGGAATGGTTTCGATTGGTCACATTGTCCGTATATCTGAAAAGTACGGTGGTATATTCAGTCAATTCTACAGATTCGAAAGGAGTAACAATAAAAGAAAGCGAGTTGTTGTTTCTATAGAAACAAAATTAGAAGCAATCCAAAGAATAGATAATGGTGAATCAATAAAGAAAGTAGCGGAAGATCTCGGTGTCGGAGCTGTTACTGTTAGAGACTGGAAAAGGAAGAGAAACGAATTAGAAAAATGATGTGCAGAAAAGTAAAAGGTAAGGTTTAAGTAAAAGAACTCTTACACTATATACAATTCGTATTGAATCTATATAACTTTTTTATTTGTTAAAATATATATTGAAACCTATACGATTTATTTTATTTACAATTTTCGCTTTAACAGAGCTTTTCGGTTATCCGAGTTATGCTTTGTCCACATTAACTCGGATAATCGGGGTTCTACTGTATTGCCAAGTGTTAAAAAAAAAAAAAGTATGGAAGAATAGTTAGGGATGGGTGCTTGTGTCCATAAATTTCCTAACTATGCCTGTTGTGTTGAGTACTACAGCCTTCTGGAGTTGTGCGTAAGTGTTTTTATGAAGTCCTAGTGTGCTGAGGCTGTGGTACAATGTATGAGGCACTAGACCAGTGGCGGACAGGACGATGGGTACAACACGTACTCGGTCCTGCCTCCACTGCTTCTGGAGCTCGTATGCTAGGTCTGTATATTTACTTATCTTGTCTGCGTGAGTTTTCTGCATGTTCTTGCTGATAGGCTGATACTTGCTGACAGGCACTGCAATATCAATGAGATAGGTCTGTTTGTTGACCTTATCAACAGGTGTGATGTCAGGTCTGTTGTGATCTATAGTTTTGTCTGTGTGAATGGGGCGGTCCCAGTACAGCTTATGTGAGGTTGACTCTAGTACGCTTTGTGGTGTGTACTTGTAGTATTTGTACTTGGACCGTATACTTGGACCGTGTTCTTAATAAGTGAGTATTTGTGTGCTAGCTGTTGATCAACGATCGACGCTACCTGATTGTGTCGGTGGAGGTAGTCTGTTTGGGACAGAAGGGGACAGCCTGATATTATGTGGTCGATCGTCTCATGTGTAGTGTGGCATTTCCTGCATCTGTCATCGTGTGTGTTTACGTCGTGTAGAATGTGTTTCTTGTAGTTGCGTGTGGGGATGACTTGGTCCTGTATCGCGATCATGAACCCTTCGGTCTCCCCAAACAGCCCGCCACTCGTCAGCCATCTGTTCGACGCATGAGGCTGGCTGAGTTCGTGGCGATGTCTGCCATGGAGTTCCTTACGAGCCCATGATTCATGCAGCTGCTGTGTGTGTGTGTGTCGGGGGTGGTGAGTGTTAGAGAAGGGTCTGCGAGGTCCAGGGGTGCGAGGTGTGTGTCAGCCTAGACAATGGTTGAGTGGAGTGAGGAGTGTTGTGCTCTTTGGTGGAAGTGTTCCCTAAGTGTGTGTACTTGGTTTTCGTGTAGGGTGAAGAGATTGATAAGTCCTCGGCCTCCCTCCTTGCAGGAAAGAGTCATCCTTTCCGTAGCGGACTTGGGGTGGTGCATGTTGTGTTTCGTGAATGTAGTGCATATTGTGCGCTGTAGTGCTTCGAGTTCAGTGTTTGTCCATGGAATTATGCCGAACGAATATGTTAGTGTGGAGACGGCAAAAGTGTTGATGGCTTTAATTTTATTTCGGCATTGAGTTGTGATTTGAGGATGTTGTGAACGCGAGCACGGTATGTTTTCTTGAGTGCGTTTTTGATGTTCGCGTTGTCAATGACACGCGCTTGCTGGAAGCCCAGGTACTTGTAGGTCTCTCCCTCTTCCATGGATTGGATGGCAAACCCATGGTCCAGTTATTATTATTATCATTATATCGAAAAAGTTTCAAACCATGGGATTCCCCAGCTAAGACAATATGGCGGGTCAAGGACCAAAGCACATATTGCCAAGTGTATTAAAAAAAAAAAAAATTATTATTATTATTGTCAATCTAATTCTGTTTTTAATCCTTTAGTACAAGTGCTAATGCCAATGTTCTTAATTTGTATATTTGTAATTGTTCTGCTGAACTTTACGGATTGTTTTGAAACTTGCTTTTTTTTTTTTTATAAATATATAAGAGACAAAGTTATTTTAGCTACCAAAAATTACTGATTATGATGTTGTTTTAATGAATTTCAGGATTTTAATGATTTAAAGCATTTCTATTGTCAATAAAACGTATTTTTTCGTCAGTCCCCTGGTCTACCCGTCAGTTCCCTGGAGGCAATTTTCAGAAAAACTGAAATAACTTCGAAAATACTGAAAAAAGTGACTGTTCCTTTCTGGAACAGTACATTGATTATATTTCCCTCCTACTTTATGTTAAAACACATTATTTAAAATAAATAAGGAATTGGCACGTTTTCGTTCAAAAAGTTATCCAATTCTTGTAGAACTATCCATATACAATTTTTCCTTAAAAGGCGACTTTTGACAAATCAATTGCTGATTGATCGAACTCAGAATTTAGTTCACGTGATTTTTTTTTGCGCCCGCGGAAGGCGGGAAGTTTGATAAATTGTGGTACATTACAACGGAGAGAGACTTCCACTTCCACTTCGCTCTGGACTCACACAGGATACCACATATTGAGAATATTTATTTTCAGCTGTGGTTAATTCCGCTGTCTGTCTGTCCTAACTGCAGCTTCTTCTAAACTGTTTTCATCCCTAGTCTGTTTGGTCGAGTCTAGCTGGTTTTGTAAGCTAAATTGTTTGCTAGCTGGCTAACGTCCTTGCAAGCTAATAAAAATGTAACCAATTCATACTTACCTATACCGCTATTGTTGAATCACTGGCTGCCGCATAAGAGAATAAAAGGCTATCCATAATCGAGTTGTCTATACGCTTATTAATGCTAACTTAACTTTAACTCTCTTGGATGCGTGGTTTTCCGTCGTCGCTGTAAGGTATGTGGTATCCTGTGTTAGTCCATAGCTAAGTGGAAATGTCTCTTCGTTGTACTATACTACAATTTATCAACCTTCCCGCCTTCCTCGAGTGCAAATACAACACGTGACCTATAGTCCGCCAAACCAGAGAACGACCGTGGCCACCAGATGTCGCAATAGTAGAATTTGAATCGATTGTATATGTCTGTGTTTATGGCGGGAAAGTGAACATTTAGGGAGTTTGAAGTTTACGGAAAAAAGACGATATTTATTTTCTTGAACTATTCTAATTTCTCATCAAATATAATTTCAAAAATTTATTTTTATTCATTCGTTCGTTTCAATCGTTCAAAATCAGTCTCCTACCTTTCCCAATTGGTTTTTTCCCTTAGATTGCATCCCTGAGATCGACAACACGAAGACGAAGATGGGATTCTTTTACTCACGGCACTGGGATCGAAAACAATTTCTCTGATGTGCCATAAGTAAGCATGTCATAAGGCCTTTTCGAAATAAGAAGTAACGTTATCAATAACTTCCGTTGTTTTGCTTCCATCGGTTTTCTGTGTCGGAGAGTCGCCATTTTTAATCTTCTCTCTCTTAGTCCTGGAATGATTAAGAGATCATGGGTCTCGTTCAAGGTCAAAGTCATCCTCTGGTTTGGCCAACGGTAAGTTCTGAGTTCGATCAATCAGCAATTGATTTGTCAAAAATCGCCTTTGAAGAAAAAATTGCGTTGCGACTCTAGTATGCAAATTTTAGCAAACAGGAAATCGCAGGTGTGAAAAACAGGTGTCTTTTTTAATTAACTTTAAATGATTCATTACCCAGGTGTCAGGTGTTAGTTCTTAATTAAAAATAAGAATGAATTCTTTTCTCGCAAAAGCTTTTTACGAGTTCACAGAAAATCAAAAGGATAATTAATTATTTAAAAATAAAATATTGCCGATTTCTTCACAACATTACAATACACATGGATTTATGACAATAAATAAGCAAAATTATAACTTCTAATTTACAAATAAACTCCGCCACTCATCTTTCTAATATTTAAATAAGATTTATTTTAAATACTAAATGCAAATTTTCGGGAATGCTTAACATCTTTCCTTTTTCAAACAATAATAAAATGTTTGGAATATATACAACAAACAAAATTGGATTGAAGTTTCAAACAAGATTTAAAAAAATATTATATCAAAAAATTGAATTGTTGTTTACAATAATATGCCAAATTAATTCATTTCAATTAATTAAATAATATGATTTCTATTAAGCTATGAAATAACATTATTAATAGTTATATATATCAATTGTTGCTATTTTATTACAGCGGTTTTTAAGAGCCCCTATATTACAGCTTGTCTGTAAAATATAGGTGACCGCTCTTGCATTTATGTCTGCTGGATGTCACACTCTGTCACACTCTGTAGTGGCCAAATGGTTAGAGACATTAAAATGAAACCTTCACCATTGTGTTCAGCATCAAAAAATAAGTGACCAACGTCCAAAATATCAGACCTGTAGGACCACGAGATGCTGATGCAAAGCGAGAAGCTTGAGGCTTGCTAATGAACGGTCTTGCTCAAAGTCAGAGAACCAGAAAGAAATGCTGAAGCATATCGCCGACTTTGATCTGATCGCTTCCGATAAAATTTTGTTTATAAAATTGTGCATATTTTGGGGCCGCTTTGCTTTTGACACTGTCTAAAAGCAATAATTACGTTGTTTAATAAATCCCTCAATAATACAATTGTACTGTTCGTTTTGAAATGCGAGACCCACGACAACACAGACGATTCTACTCTGCAAAGGGATGATACGCTGAGATGAACACTTTTCTAAGATCTTTTAGTACCTGTAAAAAGATATTTTATTTCTGCAATAGTATTTATTCTTTCCATAATTCTTTCCCGAAAAGCGCAAATAGAACCCAGCTACTAGTAAACTAACACTGTAAAAAGTAAACATCCCATCTTCCTCGCCCCTATATGGAAGAAATCGCAGGAGACCTGACGCATGCCCAAAAGCGCTGAAGGCTCTCGTAAACGAAAACGGACTGTAGTAGGGTCCACAATAAATAATTGAAATGAATTAATTTGGCATACTATTGTAAACAACAATTCAATTTGTTGACAAAAAATGTTTTTCAATCTTGTTTTAAACTTCATCCAATTTTGTTTGTTGTATACATTCCATACATTTTATTATTGCTTGATAAAGGAA
Source organism: Thereuonema tuberculata (assembly GCA_023159025.1). NCBI lineage: Eukaryota > Metazoa > Arthropoda > Chilopoda > Scutigeromorpha > Scutigeridae > Thereuonema > Thereuonema tuberculata. Next base: position 12,296,860 of record JAFIDM010001028.1, on the reverse strand, counting down.
GACGTTAAACATTTCCGAAAATTTGCATTGGGTATTTAAAATAAATCTTATTTAAATACTAGTAATATGTGTGCGGAGTTTATTTAATACACAAGAAATGAAAAGGAAGGAGGTAATAGAAGAATATGGCATTTTTGTCTGTAACTTCTAATATTCGTTTTGTCAGAATGTTACGGTTATTTTTATTTGCTTATTTTATTTCTGTTTTCCTACTTTTCGCTGACGTAACATCGAGTCATTACGTCACTTTGTTAATACGGAGCGACCTTTGCTTTGTTGTTGCTTTCACTCATTCTCCGCCATGTTTTATTTTCTCTTATCCTCTCTATTTTCCTACTAAACTTGTAGTGTTTTCTACACTAAAAAAATCTTTATTTATCATTTTTTATAGATATATTCTTATCCCTTAATCTTATTCTTATATATATATTATTCTTATCCCTTAATCTTATGTTTACTCTTTTATTGTTACCTGTGAATGATTTTATAGATTATTGTGTTTAAATTTTGTTTGCATTTGGAGCAAATTTTATGCTTTCGAGAGAGTTGTACCATATTTGTTTATGACGAAAACCATGATGACATCATTTTGGAGTTTCAAGACACTTTTGACTTCACTATACCTATAAATACGCTACGTGAAATTTTCGGGGCAGAGTGGCAATAAACTTCATGGGATAAAAGAAGTGCAAGTTTCCTCCGTGGAGGAGCTATGAGCTCGGAGGGGTGAAGCAACTCTTCATTGCTTTTCTACACCCAGTTCAATAAAAACCCTGACAGTTCCATCCTGTAGGTTTAACGTCTCCGGATACTTTGAGACAATTTCTTTTAACGTAAAGTCGGCTTCCTGAATATCAGCTTGATATTAGGAAAAGTCGTACACTCCGAGACAACTCAGGATAAATTAAGCAGCCATTGATAGATGTATGCAACGTTCGCAAAGTGAAAGGAAAAGGAGAAATTAGTAGTGTGCTTCATTGTGTTTGTGTATATATTTCGACAAGCATAAATTAGTGATTTTCAGAGGGACTATCCAGTGTTTCGTTTCCGTGTGTCCAAGTCAAGATGCTGAACTTGTGAGTAATATTTTTTTGAATTGTTAATCTCAGTGTTAACTTTTAAAAAGATATTATAGTGTAGAAGTCTGCTTCATAGAACGATGGTTATTCGGACTATTAATAGAGACATAAACTATTGTTAGACTATATACGTAAATTTATTTTACTACTAAGTTTTGTTGATCAACGCCAATATAATTTACTCTGTCGTCAAATTGTGTGTAGTTATTTTGATACTTGTTATATTGATATATAATTTAGTAAGACTTTTATTTAATATCTTGCTTGATATTACTGTGACTTTATGAGTACGTGTGTTTCTTTAATCTATCTGAATTGTTTATCATTTCTTTTCCTGATGTAATATTTATCTGGCTTTAGCTGTGAAATTTTTTGGCTTTATTTAAATTTCAACACCTGGTTTTATAGGTGTAAGCTTCCGATTGCATTAAAAGAAGTTAAAGCTGTCCCCAAAAAGGCCATACAGGCCCATGAGTGCGGGGGAGGTAAGGCTCCCGACGTTTCTTGACCAATGGGATTGGTAGTATGAGGTCGTTTCTTGACGAACGTTTCTTCCCGCCTTTAACTCCCGGGAGTTAACCCGGTACCCATTCTACAGAGGGCTGGGTAGGCCCTAGGACCCGTTTGGAGGAGAATTGAGAGTGGAAAATTCCCGCCCTCCGCCGAGGCCGGAAATCGAACCCTCCACCTCCAACCCGCAGCCAAGCGCCCTTATCCACTCGGCTACTGGGCCCACGCATTAAAAGAAATATTATACTTTATATATCCTTACTACACTAAGGGAACCGTAACAATACTATTTATTTTTTAAATTTGTGTTTCTATTTTTTATCTAATTTGTGACTATTTTGCACACTTTAAACTTTTATTATTATTACTTCGTAAACGTTGCATTAAATATAACGCGTGAATTAATATTTTCTCAGTTTTTGTTATTTATTGATTTTTTTCTGCTTTGGTTTATGAAGGGATTAAGTATTTTTTTTTACCTTAATATGTTGATGATGGAATTAACAGGAAGGTAAATATACAAATGTCAGTGCTTTCTATAGTTTCAGAAAGAATGAAATTATATATAAGACACATATAACTATCCTCAGTATATTCATCTAAAAATATGTAATATATAAATAATGTATATAGTATTATATATTTTTAATTGAATATTCTGAGAAAAATTATGTATTCTGTATATAACAATGGTGGCGAAACTTGCTTAGAGTGAGAGCCACATACGATAAACTTCAGATATTTGACAGTCGCAAAACATGAACAGAAGTTATACCGGTACAAATATTTTATTTACAACTAGCCGGGCACCGTACCGTCGCTTCGCTCCGGAACCCTTTCATATACAGCATTAAAAACAAAAACTTTATTTATTTAGCAAATTAATATCGATATCGGAGAATATACGACTTTTCAGCCCATTATAGCCTTCTCCGCTTAACTCCGCGCCACACACCTGGGGTTGTCAAAAACAGCATGTTTTTACCTGTTACAGTGTGGCATCTATATAATAGATATATAAAAACATGCGCTTATTCGAATGCAACTTTGTGTCAAAATTTCAAAGCAATCGGTGAAGAACTTTCGGAGATTTAGGATTTCGAACAAACGAACATTTACGTTTTTATTTATATAGATTGTTTTGTAATCCTTGCTGATTCTAACACGCGAGCCGCACATTTGATGGCCAAGACCCGCATGTGGCTCGCGAACCGCGGTTGGCCCACCCCTCATATGTAATTTTAGAGTCTGTATTCAGGGTCAGGGTTATATTTAGAATTGAATGTCAATAAGTACTGAAATAAGAAAATATTCGTATTTTAAATTTTAAACTTTCTCTAACCTGATAAATCGACTTCAACATTAAAAAATTTTCTGCTGTTTAGTAACATTATTTAATTTAGGATTATTGGTAATTAGATATAAATAAATAAAAAGTAAATAATCATAAAAACAAACATTTACAGTCATTTTTATTATTTATTCTTCGATATTTAATTATTTTAAAGTAAATTATAAATCTTAATTGGTAAATTTAATTTAAATTCAACTTAAATTTTAGAAAGTAAGAACAGCATAATTTTTTAAAAAACACATTTTTTCTCTTTTCTTTTTTACTTTCAAATTTCATATATATTACTTCTGTAGTTCTTGAGTTAAAAGTTATCTGCATATTAATACAACGCAGCAATAGGCGTATAAGGTTTCTCTGCTTAAAAGTCCAATTAAAAGTAAAAATACTAAGCATTTCAATGTATTGATAGCGTTAATTCCTTAATACTGGAGAAACATTAGTAATACGTATTTCTTTGAATCAAATTAATCTCGGAATTACAAGAAGAAGTGGAAAGATGCAGAAGCCCCACGATTTTTACCGAAATAGCATCCACAATGTCAGCTGTAAGAGCAGATGTCATAATCTTTATATCCAACCATACCTTGCCATTGGAACCCCACACCGTTCTGTCAGATTTTTGTCTATGCATATTCTTGTTTCAATTTTGAATATACAAAGATACTTAATATAGAAAGAGAAATAGCAGGAAAAATAATAGCTTTTCGATTATTACAAATAAATAAAAAATATGTAAAGTTCCCATATTTCTTTTGTAGATCCCCCCTTCTACAGCCTCTACCATTAAATATTTCCAACATCACAAATTTAAATGTAAAAAAAAAACTACATTTAATACTAAAGCAAATTTTCAAAACGATTACGTCTTTTCTTTTTCAAGCCTAAAAATAACAATAATAAGTTGAAGAACAATTAAATTCCTCGAGAAAATATTAACAATATCATTTACTTACAATCTTTGACATGATATAGCTTCAATGTTGGATTTGAATATAACAACAAACTGAAAAAAATTTTATGTTGCAAATTGAATAATAGTGTTAAGAAACAAGAAATGGGTATAATTTACAAAATAGAATGCAAGAAGTGCGATTTATTCTATTTGGGCGAAAGTAAAAGAACAGTGAAGGAACGAATGACGGAACATGGTTCCAGCATTAGGAACAAGTACATTGAAAAATCAGAAGTGGCAGAACATTGTGTGAACAGAAACGATTGCATTAACAACGAGATACAAATTTTATATATTGAAAGAGACACCAAGCTAAGAAAGATAATAGAAAATATGTTTATCCGGAACACAAAAAGAAAAAATATAAATAGGAATGATGGTATTGAAATAGAGAAATATTTCATAAGATTATCTAAAAGTTTTGTAGATAAAATGTCCACAAAATATAATAATAAGGTTACAATCAAGGAACTAAATTGTTAAGCTATATCATGTCAAAGATTGTAAGTAAATGATATTGTTAATATTTTCTCGAGGAATTTAATTGTTCTTCAACTTATTGTTATTATTTTTAGGCTTGAAAAAGAAAAGACGTAATCTTTTTGAAAATTTGCTTTAGTATTAAATGTAGTTTGTTTTTTTTTTTACATGTAAATTTGTGATGTTGGAAAAATAAAAAATATGTTTCTTGTCTCAGATATCCCTTGAGATTTCGAATTACATAAACACCAGCAGACAAAGCAATTGCAAGAGATAACAAAGATTCAAATACTTGAGAACAGAAAGGATTTAGGTTGTTGAAAATATTGTTCAATCCGGCGCTAAATAACGTCCTTCATCTTGGGTTTTTAATCTTTTTATCTTAACATTCTTGCCAATCTTGTTCCTCTTATGAAGTTGTTACTCATATCAGATTAAAATATTGTTTCCGAGAGATGTTGAACATCAGAGGCAAACAAATTAAATGTAGAAAAACAACAATGCAGATTTATGGCTTTCATAACCAAGTATCATAAATAATATACTTAGATTTCTGTGGTTTCATTCTGCTTTGAATCTTTTCAACTATCTTGATGAAAGGAGCATATTTTATAAATTTGTATTGGGCTGCAATACCTTATCATGTTTGCAGATATGGTTACATATCTAAATTAAATGAAGTAACTGAAATGCTATTTCTAAAGGTTTTAAAGAATTGTCGTATAAATTACTTATGAGTCAAATACAAATCTGAGTTAAATATATTAAATCACTTGATGTTTTTTGTTTTTGAATGTTTCTGTCTCTTATATAAGTGTCTTCATCAAGTTAATTCTTAATGTCTCTCAAGGAAGCCTGAAACATGTACAAGAATTTATTTTATATCAGAGAAATATAATATTGAAAGTGATTTTAAAAGAAATGATTAAAAATCAAATAAACCATAGGGAACAACCATATAATCACGAATTCGGGATTTTGTTTCCGAAATATTTTTTATGTTATCATTTATACAATTAATAATGAAAAATGTACAATGACTAAATATACAATGTCTAAGGGCTGCTGTGCTAGTGATGTACCATTTGCCTTCCAAAGCTAGCTTTGACATTTTCCTATAAAGATTTTATTACAAAACATCTATACTTCTTCCAATTAAGATTTCAAATTCATTACTGGCTGAAATATTACTGAGAAGGATTGGAAATTATTACCGATCAAAGAATTTATATACATTTGTTCCAGTTAAGTCGAAGAACAAAAATAAAATGACATACTGGAGGGTTCCTACTTTTTATGTTGGAATCTTTCTGTGTAAAATTTTAAAAATATTGCCCTCTAATCGCCAAGAAAAACACCAAGTTGTTTGGCCACTAATTGAAATTTCCAATAACTACAATAAAAAAAATATAATTGTCATGACAGACGAAGTCAACAAGATTTTTTGCTCTGTGAAATATCTCTGTGGGCCGTTAGGGGCCGCTTCCTACCAATACTGCCGCCTATGCGCGGAAAGGAACAGTCAACGATAATATGTTGTCAAAACTCTTCCATCAAAAGTGAAATCCCACTTTTGGTGAAACAAAAATTGAAACAAAATTGGAGACCCACGAAAGAGATCGGTTGCTCAAAAATATTAAAAATCACTTTTCTAAACCAATATTATTATTCTAAAACTTTTTGAAACTCTTAGCCTAATTAGAAAAGTTACATATCTCAATTTATGCTATATACATTGGTATGGATGTTAAGGGACGTAATTAATTCTTTATTAATATATTATTAATTGTATATTAATATATTATTAATTGTATGTTAATATATTATTAATTGTATTTTCGTATTATAAAGGCATAACCATGAAGAATGGCAAATGATTGATGATCAAAGGATAAGAATATTTTGCAGTTCTTTAATTCTTTTCCAAACAATTAACTAAAGAAACACCTAGTCGTTTAATAAACTGTGCAATCTTTGGCAAATTACTTTTGTTATCTCTATTTTGATTATTTTAGCGGACACTTTGAGTAGTAAGTAAAGAATCAGGAAATTGCCATCTTTTTTTGGAGACTATTGTTCATTGAAACCTATTTTTCTAAAGGCGTGTCTTTCCCTGTCTTTTCTTTCAACAGGCGACTGTTCTTTTGTTGCGATGGATCCATCCAGAAGATATAGGACTGTGGATCAGATCGATTGCATTCTCAGATGGGATTAAGGATGTAATCCTAACAAACTGCGGATAGAAACAGATGCTTAATAAAGTTGCTTTCCTCAAATATTTGATGACTCGTCAGTTGTTAATATTTGAAACTTAAGTATGTGAACAAACAAGTCGTAACACATTTCTTTTATTACGTGCAGTTTTTACAAAATAAATAGAACTTCAAATATCACATTACATTACTTTCCTCTAATTTCAGCACAAAGGGTTAAACCAAATTTTGGAATGATTGCTATGAAACTATAATTATTTTAATTACAATCCCATAATTTCCGATATTTCTGAAATAAATAAGTTTAGCACAAAATTCAAAATCACTAATGAGATATAGATGAACATTAATTGACAAAGAATTATGAAATCCAGCGATAAAGAACTCTTCTGTTTTATAACAAAGCTGCAGTTATTTTTACCAACATAAGGTTATAAGTAAGAATGATTAATCACAGGTAGAAACCTCTCTCACAAAATGACAAATACTTTGACCGTACATATATACATCTTTTTATGAATAAAAAATATCAATATTAAGTTTCTCTAATTGCACAATTTCACAAATAAACTTAAAAAATTTATCTAATCGATAAATTTATCTAATCGACTTACAATAACATTAAAATCACGATTATTAGTTGCGATTAAAAATACGATTTGTAAAATGCATCATAATGGAAATGAAAACTTCAGCAATATCCAATAAAGAAAGTCCTAAAAATAATCCTAAATTTCCTCCTATATCAGAAATGCAAGAAATTAAATCGAAAGCCATAGCTTCAGTAGCCGTTGTAAATACATTATCTTTATAATATATACCTATCAAAATGTCGTCTTTGTTCGTATCCCATGGGGAAGTCACAGCAATGTATTTTTCTTCAATGCATTTTTTGGAACATTCAGAGCATTCCAATAAGCTGTTGTAAATACTTTTTGCCTGATAATAAGCTTTCTTTGAAGTATCTGAATCATTGCAAAATGGTAAAGAGGAATTCATAAATGGCAATCTGAAACAAAAAGAATCAAAACAAGAAAATCAAAACCAGTTGTTGAATTCAATTCAATTTCTATTATTTTTGTATATCAGTGTGTCTACTGTATGTATATCAATGGGTACCACAGATATTAAGATTCAGATTATAAGAAAATGAAGCTCTGAGAATGACAAAAGACCTAAGCCACAAAAAATAAATTTTACAGGAGAGGAAAAACAAAGTTTGAAAAATTCCCTAAATCGCAGCTGATTACAGCTGATTACAGACTTATACAGTACTAATTCAACTCTCTAGAAAGCTCTGGGCTTACATTTTTGGCTTATGTGTAGACTTATAACAAACTAATGTATATTTTGTTGTCCCAGAGCTTTCTTTTATAAAAAGCAGGACCTGATGTGAGTTTTGGGGTCGGAAAGGTTTGCTGATATCGACTGCAAATGTGTGATGCTTATCTGGATATTTTTTTGCTAGCATGGACAGATTTTCATCTGTTTTGGCCTGCTTCAGCTTGCGAATGATATAATTTTCTTGCAGTTTACAGATTCCTGATCTCTTTATCGGTTTTGTTATGTTTGGCTTCCTTTAATTGCAGATCAAAAGTATCATATTGTAACAAATGACTGAACTTGGGAACTTAAATCCTATGTTAAATTGCATATCTTCAGCATACGCTTTAATTGCTTGTGGAATATTTCTTTCCAGATTTACAATTGGTCTGGTCCAATTTCCTTGACTGCAACTTTCTTTCCGGTTTTATCAGACACACATTCCCTTCCAGCGTTTCTACATCGTTTGCATTTCATTCTCTTCCACTGAGACATATGCACTTTCTTCTTCATGCTTTTAGGTGATTGATTGAGAAGGTGATGATTCAGGTGAATGGTTTCTTGTGATCATATCCTATAATATCAGGAAAAAATAATGTGAGAAAATCCTAAACCACACTTCAATAAAATGGTATCCTAAAATGACGTACCGGAAATGTTTAATGTTGACATAAGCTCAGAAAAGATAGCAATTGTCTGCACCTTTTGCAGTACCCACTTCAAAAGTATTATTTAGATTATACTAAGCCATCTCCCATGTACAGATTGTTCGTTATAGATATTTGAAGAAGAGATTTATTTAGATGGACGTTGGTTGATATAGATGTTAAATGAAGATCATAGCTTTTATACGATACTCCTGGCGACGATTTGATTGTGACTATTCTTTCGAGTGAAGATAACCAAATTCTGATGAGTTGTGAATCTAGACAAATTTTCCTCTTTGGCGGAGACTTCAGACAAATTTTACCTGTAGTCAAGAATGGCCGAGATTACGACGTTATTAACAGTTCTTTGGAAAGATCTCATCCTTTCTCGCGTTGTCCATTTCGATACTAATTGATTATCGATGATAAAACGATGGTTTATATGAGATAATCCAAGAATAATCGATTCCAATGAAAGGGATTAAAGCAACATTTTGAAGTTTTGAAGACTCTTTTCAAGCCATCTCTTTTTCAAGCATAATAAAATTGGAATAAGTACAACAAAACAAAATAGTTGGAAGCTTAAACAAATTTCAAAAACATGTGAATCAATAAGTTTAGTTGTTTTTACAAAAATATATTAATAAGGTACAATTCAATTATTAAAAGTAATAATAAGAAGAAAATCAAATTTAAGATAATCTAACAAAACTCGATTCCAAAGAAAGCAGTTAACGTATTATTTTGAAGTTCAATAATGCTCATTTTGAATTTGTCGACTTCCTCGTGACAATAAAAAATGAAAAACCGTTTTCCATTGTTGCACTAACATTGGGGCACAACAACAACACAACAATTGCGGAGATATAAGTCAAAAAACAATATAAAAAGAGTTGTAGTCCCTATGGCCTAGTGGATAATACATCCGACTTCGGATCAGAAGGTTGCAGGTTCAATTCCCGTCGCGGAAATTTCATTGTAAAAATTATTTCTATTTTCCATTCGCACAGAAAATTGCGCCGGACAGACAGACAGAGAAATAAAAGATTTTAGTAATATAGATTATGCATTCTTAATTGTAGGTTATAGTTTTTAAGTGAAACAATCCTATGCTACATTCCTCTTGCTAACAAGTGCATCATATTCACACGCTTACCAAGTCTTTTTCTGAAGATAATGCAGCTCTAGGGAAGTACAAAGATTCACTAGGTGAAATATTGTTTTCTTGTGGCTTTGGTCTTTGTCATAGAAAGCAGTGCATGGACAAAGTTAATATAAGAACACTTAGTCACGGCAGTGCCATCTGTTGAGTAATCACCATACTATTTGAAGCGCAGGTACTCAATGCGATTTCTGTTTGAACTGGGTTAAAACTAGTTTTTTCAAATGTGCGGCTTAGGTTTTTATCATTCTCAGCGCTTCAAATACTAAATTTATCTGTAACATTTTTGTTTTACAATGTTCATATTAATTCAAGTAAATGAACGATGTTTAATAAATAAGTTTTACAGGATTGGTAAATAGATATTAAACTGGTAAGGATAATAAAGAGGAATAATAAAGAGGAAGAGAAATGGTAATCTGAAACAAACGAAAAAAAATCATGAAAAGAAAATAAAAAGCTGCTACAATGGCTAGAAATACTATATCAGGATTCTACAATCCAATTCTTTTGCTGGTGATTGATTTTTCTTATCACTTTTTTGTTGTAAATAACTCTACTTACCTGCAAGAGAGATTTTCAGTAAGTTTCTTATCTAGACACTCATCTTTGCATTTATTGTGAACGTCATCGTCAACACATGGTTCTTCTGAAGAGGGCAGAAAAATAACCTACAGTATTTGAATAGAAAAAATATTACTATTCAATATTGAAACTAACAATTCGTAACACATCCGAAACTCATACACTTCTGTTCATAACAAAAATGGATACCTGAAAAGAGTCGAGCTACGACTTTGGTTTCTACAGGATATGTTTATTAGACAATACAGAACAAATGATTAGCAGCTCGGTGTCCTATATACCAGGTGCGTCCATATAGCTACTAATCCGTGTGGCCACCTCTGGTGTGTATCTGCTGTACTCATCCTGGCATCGAATTCAATAATGTTAGAATCGTGGAACATCTATCAAGGCTGAATTGACCCAAGTCCAGATTTTATCAGAAATTACTGGCGGATGGTCGTGCCGTTGCACCTGTTGTTTCAGCATGTCCCAGAGATTTTCCGTGGGTGATAAATCCGGCGATCTAGACGACCACGGCAGAAGGGAAATGTAGTCCAGAAGAAGGTACGTGTTGTCGCTACAATATAAAGTTTGGTATTGTCCTGCTCATATATGGTCCCAGAGACGACATGCAGATATAGAAGGGCGTAGAATATCATTGACGTAACTGGCACTGGTTATGCTGGTACGGACTTTCGAGAGTTGACCTGCTTTAGTATCCTTTAGCATCCCAGCTTGTAATCCAGCTGAATACGACAGAATGCGTCACAGTTCGTCATTCTACTCCAATGCCGTTGATAATGCAGAACGGTCAAGCAAAGATATCCTCATGAGATAACGGTTATCCCTTGGCGTTGTCTGTGTACGACATCCAGAACCTTCTCTTACACCATTCTTCGTACCATTCTTTGCACATTCTTTCCATAGCATATTGCGCCCCACATAACTGGCACTGTCCTGGAGGAAAGCATTGCATTCTCTCATGCCGATCATGCGACCTCTTTCGAACTCGCTGATGTAACTGTAGATCATCGTCTTACACGATGAAGAGGCATCCTTACCCACTGCTGCCCAAGCACTGACATATCTAACGAGCCAAGCGGCGCTTATAACAGAAAGACGGTTGGTTTACAGTCTGTGACTTTGCGCGATCTAACACAGTAAACAAACGAAACTGAACAATTTGACCACATGAAAGATGGCGCTGTCAGATGAACACGTAGGCGATTGTTGTACTTGTTTGGAACAGGAATGATTGTGGATGTCAGATTAATCAGTGTTGCTGTGAAAATGGTGTTAACCACCGAAGAGAAAGTGTTTATTGTGGAGCACTATTTTCGATCATACAGAACAGGCCGTGATAATGGCCTGCTATCATGTTGCAACGGAATTTCGGGAGCATTTTAACCGTCCAGCACTCACGAACAAGGTTATGCTATCCGTTATCGATATTCCGTTGAACCGGAAGTGTACTCACACAGCAGAAAGGTTGCACCGGCCGTCCCGTAACAGTAACAACGAATGAAAATCACTCTTACGGGAATGGAAAATCACTCTTCCGGAACATTGTGGATAACTTACGCAACCGGTAAGAATACTGCTTAGAACGCCAAGGAGATCACATTGAACATGTATTTGTTAACAACCACAGTTGATTATTCTTTCAGTTGCAGCGTTTTCTGTTCAAAATGGTTCAGTGTCATTTGTTTTGGGCCATACTATATTTCCCTTAGACGTGGTACATTTCAACCTATGAGCATGCAATCCTAAACATTTGTTCTGTACTTCCTAATGAAAATATCCTGTAAAAATCGAAGGGGTAGCTCGACTCCTTTCAGATGTATGATTTATTATGAACACCATGTACACATTGTATAGAGCCTCGATTATCCGCGGAATTGGGTGGCAAGGGCATCGCGGACAGTAAAATTCGCGGATAACCCGAAAAAAGACTAAAAAATTAATGAGGTGTAAAAACAAAACAAAAATATTTCAGCATAAAAACTATTTTTTATGGTACAAAAAGCATAACATGCAAAACTTTTGAAATATGTATAATGCAGCAGAAACCTTTCTGCAGAGCAGGAGCCTGCCACTCATCCACAAATTCCGAGAAGGTCTATAGGATTACGATGCACAATAAACCTGTCAGTAATTTTCGACCTTCGCACTGTAGGGCCTATTGTACTTTCTGTGTTGTTGGCTTGGATTAAAATTGGTTTTTTTGAGGTTCGTAATTAAAAAAAATTTTCTCGGCACTCGCGGATAATCGGGGCATTACTGTTTATTGTTAATTACAGGAATCAATTTATCTTAGATGTTTTGAAGACAATGATAGTTAGTTAGATAATCCAAAATGTTAGATAGGGCAAGGAAGCAATAATGAAATCAAATAAGTTTCACCTACACTAGACATCTTTCAATTAAATAAAAGACAATCTGAAATAAATGAAATCCTGTCTCATCGGCTAAACTAATGACACTAATAGATTCTGTGAAAGCTTTCACAAATAAGAGTAACTAAAGGAAAGGAAACGCAGCACTTGAATAAAAGGAGAAATTGCCTTTCTGATTAGATTATGGGAAGGAATTGGAACGGCCGTTTCG
>JAFIDM010001028.1:12265456-12276579 GCA_023159025.1 Thereuonema tuberculata | reverse complement strand
AGCAATTGAAATCTGTTATTATTAAATATTTTGTTAATAAAAAGATTGAATTGTATATTCAACTAAGTTGACCTTTCCATTTTAATTTTTAAATGTAAATATTTATATCAGCACTAACATTGAAATTTTAATATCGAAATTAATTCAGATTTCAAGAGCAAACATTTTATTTACAATCATTCATTCAAAATATTTAGTTTTGCCAACTTCAGTAATTTCACAAATTTTGAACTTTTATGTACTTGAGAGACTTCTAATTTTTTTTTTTATAAAAATCATTAAAGTTGTAAATAAATAAAATATTGTGGAATAATAGAATATTATACTGTAATATTAATAGGATTTCAAGAAGTAAATAAAATGCAACCCATTTTAGCAACCCATTTGGGAGCTATTGTAATAGCAACCAATTATGGTAGCTATTGTGTTTGTCCTGTCCGTCCGTCCGTGTCTGTTCATTACTAATAATTCCCGAACGGAAGGTCAGATCGACAAACGGACTTCACCATCGTCTAGGAATGGGGTATTTTCACGGGACAACGCCGTCCCCATGTTCGAGACATTTGTTGTCATTGTATCCCCCTAACAACTCCTGGGTGGATATATCCGATCTTCTCGAACGGAAGGATCAAAAAACGACTTCACCATCGTGCTCAGATGCCCAAACACCGTGGGAATGGGGTATTTTCAGCGGCCAACGCTATCTCATTTTCAAGTTATTTAGCATTGTTTTCATTGGATTTCCACTATTAGTTTAAATGCTAGAAATGCAATGATCTCGTTCTAGTTGTCGCCTTAGGTAGATAGGTAAGGTCTCTGATTCATACGCTGGAGGTTGTCTTTTCGAATCCGTATATCTACTGTTTTTGTGTTTTTTTCTCATTGTCCGCGTGGGTTCTGTTTTTTTTTTGTTTTTTGTTTTTTGATTTTCCTAACTTTTTTTAGTTTTTCCTTACGTTAATGTACTTCCTTTTTATTATGATTATTTTTATTTTTTTTTATTATTATGGGTCACCCTTGATTTTAAGCTTTAGCTCAAATTTTTATTTACTTATGTTTTGTTTATTTAGTACAGAAAATAGAAGATGAGTATTTGTAAATTTTATTTCTTTTCTTTTATTTTTTTTAATGTTTATCAATCCTATTAGGTATACTTATAAGCGGTATACCTGTGTTATAGGAATTGAGCATTTTTATATATATATATATTTTTTTTTTTTTAAAGTTATTAATTAATACTTAATTTTTCCATCTATCACATCTGAAATTATATTTTGTTTTATTTGCTTAAAAGTTACATTATTTTTTTTATTAGGATCTATTTGCTTAAATATTTTATATTTTACATAATTATCTAATCTATATCCATAATTATTTTTAATTCTTTCTATTTTAAATATTTTATTCCAATTACATCTAGTCTTTAATACTCCTTGTTGGTAATTTATTTCTCTTTCCACATCAAAATAGTTTTTAATTATTGTTTTATATATAAATTTTTCGTTTATTTTTAATATTTTATATTTTTTTCTTATCCTTAATTGTTCATTTTTTGATTTGTATTTATAATTTTTATAAACATTATTAAATATTTTTAATGTTTTCTTATTGATATTTTCTATTTGTTGTTTATTCATATTTATCCAACATTCCAACCCATAATCCAAGATTGAGTCTACAAGGGATTTATATACAATGATCTTTTGTTTAAACGGAATAGCATCTCTAATGTGATAAAAGAGAAAAGCATATGAGCTCAGCTTCCTTATCACATAACCATATTGTTCATTCCAGCAGAATTTGTTGTCTATATTAATTCCTAAATATTTATAAGTCGAGACAATTTCTATTCTTTTGCAGTTACAATCTTTCATTAAGATATTATTATTCTGTTCTATATTTGGACAATCTATTTTATGCAGATTAATAATTACATTGTTATTTATTTTCTTATTTTTGTTTTTGATTATCATTATTTTTGTTTTTTCTCCATTTACTTTCATTTTATTTTTAAATGACCATTTATTTATATTATTTAGATCTTTTTGTATATTATCTTGGGCTTGAAGTTGGTTTTTGTCAACTAGAAAGACTAGAAATGTTTCGTGCTGTTCCAGCTTCTGATTCGCTAGTGTTGCTTATTTAAGACCACTTCTCATTGGCTGTTGCTTATTGATTGCTCCAACAACAACTTAATGAATTTCGTAGAAACTTTGAATAGGATTTCTAATACAAAGAACGGCTGTTTTATGGGTGTCTTAAACTGTGGAATAGAAAGTAAACCTTTGAGTTTGAAAGCCTAAACTGATCTTTTAAAGTTGCTCTTTGCAGTTTTTCAAAGTAAGTATTTATTGAAAATTTGTATTGATAATTTTAAAACAAACACTCAAACAAACTCATATTGCTAATTATTTGGAAATAATTAGCTGTTACTTATATTGAACTTTTAATGTACAATTGTTTTAATTATTAATTGTAAGAAGTTTCGATTCCTAAAGGTATCTTTTTAATGTCCCAAACCTCCAAGATTACTTCCTTACATAAGTTTAAAATTCTCATTTTCTTTGATTATTTATTGAAATCTGTGTCAATACCTGAGTTCTTCTTCAGGCAAAATGTAAAGAAAATAAGTAAACTTACCGTATTTCTCTAAGATTGGATTCGAATGGATTCTACAACAATAGAATATATTATACATTGTTAAGAAACAATTTTTACAATGACAATACAGGAAATATTACATTTTAAATATTACAATCTGTGCAGCACCTACACATCAATAACTTTTGATTCAGACATTTTCTTAGACTTCTTAGAGTATATACTCGTGTAAAAGTTGATTTTTTTAGCCATTTTTTTAAGGTTAAATTTATGGAGTCGACTATTACATGGATACTACTTTTCAGGAACTGAAATTCACGTTAGAATCCAAAATGTCTTATCAGTAGCAGAAGCCCAGCTTATCTCTAAATGAACAAAACCACAATCAATTACAGTAATAATATACTGTAAGCAATAAAGCATCAAAACACACTGACCCAGTAATACGGTAATACGTATAATGCTAATGAATTTCAGCCACGTTCATTCCTATGACTACTTGCATTTGCAAGTACAGGGAGCGTTGTATTATTTTGTATCACACTAGTTGTAATACATATTTCTTTCAATTAAAATGCTTTGAAGTTTTAATGTTACTCAGTTAATTTTCTGAAGTAAACGTTCTTTTCAATCTAAAAAAATTCTACAGTAGATGGACACAATTTTTGTTAATTATTGAAAAGAATAATTAAAACTTTGAGCAATATAATTTTCCAATCAATGTTAATTCATTCTTAAACAGCAAAGAAAATTTATTTATACATATGTAAATGTTTGTTTCTACATATAAATATATAGTGAACTCTTGATAATCCGACCTTTAATAATCCGGCCTCCGATTCCGACCGTGACGTCAAGAGAAGGTATGATTTTCGTTCATTTGTTTCTACCGGAGCGGAGCTGTGATGGCACTCAGGCCACGTGTGAAAGATTTATTTAGCTTTAACAGATTAAGAAATCATGAAAACTGTGCAGGAAGAAACAGATGAAAGTGATGAGTAAGTGGACACCCGAGAGGCAAAGTATTTTCACACTGCTGCCACCGAAACTGCCGACATCTTTCTACATAATGCAATAACCAGACACATGCAATTCCAACGTACTGCTAGTAAAATGATTGCGTGAGAAAGGATGCCGTTGACGAACATCTTCATTAAAGCAGACAAAAATCCGTGACATGTGGTCGCACTTAATAGAAAATGAAAGATTTCATCTGTGCTGTTTGGTATTTGCACATTTTTTTTTACTGTGTATCGCACATACTGTACTATCCATGAAAAGCTCATTTCATTGTTGTAAATGGGACAGTATAGTACGTACTGATCTTTTTTTTTTACCATTGTTTTTGTTGTTTTGTTTATTTTAAATTTGTTCTACATACAGAAAACTTGTAACATTAAATTTAATGAAGAATTAAACTAAATTTTTAGGCACTCTCAGTAATCCGGCACTGTTCCTCATCTGGCACCCCTTTGTGCAAGGAATGGCACAAAATCTTCTGAGAAAATAATGATATCAGTTTTCAAATTGAAATCAAAACAATCCATTTCAATCTCATCATCCTGTAACATTTTCGACTCTATTCTCCTCGATATCATTCTACAAGAAATATTTTAAAAGTTAAATATAAAACGATGTTTCCACGGAGATTCTTTTTAAGTTTTTTTCTGAAGTTAAATAGTGCTCGATCGTAACTACAGTTTATAGATTAATTTTTATTGCACATTATGTCTTTATTAGTTAAGAGTTTACCGTTTATAGGCCTACCTTTCGTAGCAGTCTTTTATTTTCTGTTGCCTACTTTTTATTAGGTTCTAAAATTCTAATAAAAAGGAGTTTATTAAATAGTTATAACTCCATCCATTAGGTGTCTCATAAAAGATATTGAACCGAAACTTGTTGTTTAGAGAAAGTTATTCTGAAATTTATATATTTTTTTAATTGCTGCATTGTATGTCTTTCTAACATAAATGCTTTTAATTCGTTTCATTTACAAAAGAGAAGTAATCAGATTACTTCAGAAGAGTTTTTTTTTCCTAGTTTTTACTGTGAAAAGACACACTCTTTGGTCGAAAACTTTTTTGCGAATTATCAATATTTTGCTAAAAACTTTTTCGCATGAAATAGAAATTTACAGCTGTTTATGAAACGTTAAACGTTGATCCTTGAAGAACTACGTTAACAAATGCATATAACAATATTTCTGGAGAATTTAAAAGTTTATAAGAAATTATTTCTGAGCAATATCATAAAAGAAAAAAATTATTTATTTTTTGTATTGCTCATAGAGAAAATAAGAATGGTTAAATATTCCAAGGACCTATTTGAATCTAACATTGATAGAAAAATTAAGTGTGGATATCATTATGTCTAAATTGAGATTTCATCAAGGAGAATATCCAAATGACAAAATAACTTTAATAAAAATAGTAATCTCTGTTGGCTAATAGGTCTTATGTAGATCTCGTGTAGTTCAAGAAGAATGCAGAGAAAACTGTTGTTTTGATAACACATTCATCATAATTAGTGCTGTAGAGGTTATGATATATGATGTTTAGACGTTATGGATAGATTTATTCATTTTGGTCCATTTTAGTTATATTTCCTTTACAATCAAGTTTATGTTTATATATTAAAAAATAAAACAACATTTCATAAATGGGCTTGAGGGCCGGACGTTTCGACATCCTAAGCGGATAGCCATTTTCAACGGAAGAATAACAGAAAAGAAAAGAAAAGGTTATCATTTACAGTTTTTTGGCATATTTTTGGAATCATGGGAAGGGGTGTTCTCATCCAATCATGAGAACCAATCATGAGGGGTCTTCAGTTTGAGATGAAGGTCGTTGGTCGTTGGTTGCTCATTGGTTACCACCCGAAAAATTGTAAACACAGAACGGCCAGACAATTTGGATAACACCGACATTCACACCAAAGACCTTCACCTCAAATTGAAGACCCCTCATGATTGGCGGCTCCTAGATGAGAACACCCCTTCCCAAGATTCCCAAAAATATCTGTAAGTGTTAACCTTTTCTTTTCTGTTATTCTTCCGTTGAAAATGACAATTCGCTGAGAATGTCGAAACGTCCGGTTTTCAAGCCCATTTATGTAATACATTATTTTTTTTATAATTTTTAATACACATTATTGTTTCCTACATATCTGTGTCAATGCTTTATTCATTTCATAAATATATTTAACACAAGTTAAACTCCTAATTATTTTTTTTGACTAAAAAAGTCATTTAGCACGAAAAGGCATTTTTAATTTCACTGCTATTTGGCAAAATACAATTATTCTTCGTGGTAATACCTCTCCTGAAATGCCACAATGATTTTGTATTGCTTCATTTAAATTGTATATTTTGAAATACATTAGTAATAGATAGATATGTTAACATTTACTTTTCTTTTTTTCTCAGGATAAAGATGCAGAAAAAAGCTTTTGCACCAAGACCTGTCTTTATTCAAGTTTCTAGGCCAAAGGCAACTGTCTTTCCTAAATACCATTCAAAGTCCAAAACAATCATTGACAAAGTTGCCAGCATTATTCCCAGTTTGGATAATGTCAGGAATGAAAATAATTCATCAAGAACTCGTTTTTTCTGGAGCATTTTGATAATTTCTGCTACTACTTTGTGTTTTTATCAAATTTGTAATAGAATTCACATCTATTTTAATCAGGAAACTGTTTTCAAAACAAAGATTCAAGTAAATGAAACAGTTAGGTTACCTTTAGTAACTATGTGCTTGGACGGTGCTCAAGGACCACCTGATTTGAAAAAGGCTTATGCAAAAGAACATGGAATCGTTGATTTCTGCAAAATTGATTGGTATGATCTCGTAGGTTATAAAAGCTATGATTCGAGTGCTATATGGAAATCACCTCCAATGAAGGACTATCTAGTCAACGAAGATCTGGCAGTAAGTGCATAAGTGTTTTATTTATTCGTTCAGGTAAAGTAGAAGCTTCATCAATGAAATACACAAAAAGCAAATAAACAAAACAATAAAAAGATACATCGGAAGCGCAATGGTGCCTCAAAGAAAAAAAGAAAAAACACAATGAAAAACTCACCAATGAAAAATTTGTAAGAAAATTTGTGCCATCATTGCGCAGGCCTCAATGAATTTTTTTAAAGCATAAAAATTCAAACTGTACATTTAAATTATTAATAAATAACAATGGGTGAGACCAAATTATTTACAAGTGACATCCTGGAACATTGTGTATTTTTTCCTTTGAGGCACTACTGTACTTCCGATGTATCATTCATACCAGCCTCATTACGGAGACCTCGTTATTTACTGGTGACTTCTCCTGGCTGATGATCGCCAACGAGCGTGAAACAGCTGTTCCAAGATGTCACTTGTAAATACTTTGGTCTCATCCATTGTTATTTAAAACAATAGAAACATCAAACAACATAGTCAAAATATTTCAAATAAATAACCTCTGAGTAAATACGAAAAACCATCAGAAAATAAATTTTTGAAAACAGAGTTTAGTTTTAAAAGAAAGTTAATAAAAACACGCTAACGGATAAAAATAAAAATTACTTATAGGAAACAACGACCGGTTTCATTGTCAATATCCGCAGGTAAACGTTTACATACAAATGATTGACGTATAACTGTCATCAGACCACCAAAAGATATCAGAAGACATCATTACCCATCCTACAGCAAAAGGAACAGTCCATGATGGAAAACGGGGGAATATTTTGTTTTCTCTATTTCTTCTATCCTTCTTACTTCTTTTTCTTATCACTTAATGTAGCTCTTTAATCTTCTTGTCCCAAGGGGTTCAGCTATTGCATGATACTTTCAACAGACAAGATTTCATTGTTGCACCCACTCATGAACTGTTCCTGTTGCTGCATGATGACATCTTCTCATGTCTTTTAGTGGACTGATGACATTAAACGGGAATCATCTGTGCATGAATTTTTACCTGAGAAACCAGTCTACAAAGTCTTTTTTGCTGAAAATAATTTTTATTTTTATCTATACGCATTTTTATGAATTCTATTAGACTGTTCATTCTTATACACGTTAAATTTCCTAAGAGTTACTTCTTTTGTTTTTGAACTATATTTTTGGTTTGTATTTGCATATTGTTAAAGAACTTTTGAAATCTATAAAAATTTCCTTTACGTCTGACAGAAGATTGTAGGTAAGCAATGGCACACGTAAATAGAGGGGAGAATATACGTTTTATATATATTGTTGGGTATTGATCATTTTTTTTATCGTTATTCACACCACTGTAATATCCTTAATTATAATTTTTCCAGTTGCCAAAGGAAAGGATATAAAGTTCAGCTTCGAAATGAAATGGAAATTGTAATTCTCTTGTAGGTTTTATTAGTACGTTATAATAAAAGGAACTAAAAGAAACGACACCCAATTACGGAATCTGAACAAGAATTTGAATGAAAATTAAAAAAAAAAATAACTGTTTGGCAAAAACACTTATGTACACAGAAATTTTTAGCAAATACTAAAAATCAATCAGTAATAAATATCTAAGCTTTTTGTTTAACTAATTTCTTCTATAGTTTATACGGAATATTATTCACTTTTGAACTTAATTCTATATTAATAGTTATATTCTTTACAAAGAAAATCACTTACTTGCAGGGTAGATGTTATTTTTGGAGCAACTATTTTTAGCGACCCATTTGAGAGCTATTGTGATAGCGACCAAAATCGGTAACATAGTGCTGCCCGTTCGTCCGTCCGTCCATCCGGCCC
Organism: Thereuonema tuberculata; assembly: GCA_023159025.1. NCBI lineage: Eukaryota > Metazoa > Arthropoda > Chilopoda > Scutigeromorpha > Scutigeridae > Thereuonema > Thereuonema tuberculata. The sequence continues at coordinate 12,268,219 of JAFIDM010001028.1, read as the reverse complement.
TCACAACTGCCGAACGGAAGGTCGGATCGACAAACGGACTTTACCATCGTGTTCAGAGGCCCAAAAACCGTAGGAATAGGATATTTTTGTTTCTTGTGTGCAAATCATTTCGACTCTGGGTTTTAAGGTTTTTGATGTGAGTCTTGTATTTTTTTGTTTTGTTTTTTTGTTTTTCGGAGATTATCTTTAAATATCCCTCTATTTTTAAGGAAACTGACGGATTCAGAAGGTTGTGAGTTCGAATCCCAGCCTTGAATATAATTCTTTTTTTTTTTTTTATGTCGGAGATTCCATGTTTATGCAACTGAAATTTTTCATAGTTTCTTTGAAATTGATTAGGCACACGTTCAATGTCCGCGTAGGTTTTCAGATAAAATTGATTCATTCAATTTTTCTCATTCTCTAATTTAGTTCAAAGAAGCGAAACTTTTGAATTCCAATAAAACTATTTTGAAGAGAACTTCAGTACCAACGATTCTTGGAATGTGCGAATCACTTGATATCAGTGGTAAGTTAAACATCGTTATTAAAATCATCAGCTAACTGATCAAAACATGTCGTTTTAATGTGTTAAATGTTTTTTAATTTTAATTTCTGTGTTGGCTTATTATTTTATTTATTTATCTAATAACTTCTGCTTTTACATCAAAAATTACAGAATTTCTCTTTGTTAACTCATAAATAAGAAACCTTATCAAATAAACAGTTCTTGATGGATTGCATAAGTTGAGAAACAGATTATAACAAAACATCACGCTACGTATCTCTCATACAAACAAATCTAAAGCGTTAAAGTGTTAAGTTTTATAAGAAATGTTATTAGTACGGTACAGATATCTGAAATAGAGAAATTTCAGGAGATATTACAGTGAACAATTTACATTAGTTGAAGATGGATAATTTTAATTTAATTAGATAAATGTCAGTTGTTATAAATGAAGATCAATAACATCTACTTCAATTCTGTCTGTTGTATGATTTCCTTCCATTTTAGAAAATATCATTAAATATGAATTGGGATTCATCAGCTACTTCCGAATCAGTTTAAAAGCTCCAGATAATGATAGGTTGTGTGATTATCAACCAATTCACGTAAGTATTTTTTTTTTTTTTAACAATTCCTTTAAAACAATTAAGGAGTTAATTAAAAACAACAAATTACATAATAATGCTATCCAGATATTCATAGATAATATATATTTATAGATAAATTTACTGCAAAATTTAAAGATTTTTAAACAGTGAATGAGTAATTAAAGATTTTTGATTACTTTATGTATTCAGTTAGTGATACATAAAGTTTATTGAACGCAGACATTATAATCATCACAGCGGTTCTTGAGTTCTCCCAGAATGCAACGCATATCATCGTTTGTTTTATCCTGACAGTTGCTCGGCATGGCAAATTGAAACAAAATGGCGGTCGTTGCTTCACATTCAAAACTTCGTCAAGGAAAAGCCATCAACAGTCAATCCAGGGAGATTATTTTACGTTGATCATTTCAAAAACAATAGAATTTCAATTCAACGAAATTACTCGAAAGGATAGGCTTTCATCAGCAAGAACGTTTGCTTTTCTGCATAACGGACAGCAATAGTAGTGGCAAAAGTAGTCGACGATAATTTTCCAGCGGACTCAAGAACCTCTGCGATGATTATAATAGATTAGTAACAACTTTGTATTACATTATAAATAAGATCACTTACTATCATGTCATTCTTTGAATTGTACATTTTACAATGCTGATTAATAAGAGACAAACCTGCATCTGTACATTCATGGATTTAATCAATATATTTAAATATAAGCAGTGGTTTCACTTCCCGAAATTAAAATATTTAAATTAAGACCAAACTACCATTCCTAATTTAATGGTCGTCCAGTACAACAAAGTATTTCGTCTTTGAAAAAGGTATTTCCTAACAGGTTCTTTACTAAATGAATCAATCTTCAGATGATTCTGTTTATTTCGAATAACTCGAGTGGGATGAATATCTGAAAACCCAAATTTGCTCAGAATGACAATAACTGATGATGAGTTTTCAGAATGACAATAACTTTATTGAGCTCCTTTAATCCCGTAAAAGACAAGAGATTAACGTAGATTTAATAAATATCATTATTAAAAAACATCTAACTTAACGAATTCTAAATTACTCATTTCTACTACTAAATTGAAAGTAACTTTATCGTTCAATTTTCACTATTTTGGTAGAAATTCAGGCAATGAGAAATTTCTTACATTTGTCCATTATATGAATCCTGAATGCCGCTAAAAATTTAGTTTTATAATTTAAGCCTAATTGTTGAAAACTTCATTATAAAAATTAGAAAGTATCGAATAAGCTCATCCGGTCTACAGAATACTGTTATAAAATGCATATTTGCTTTGATATAATTGAAGAAAATTATTATTTTTCTTTTAATCTTAGATAAAAATTCATTCGCCTCGTGATTCAATTCGACATACTATTCTGCGAGATAATACGGAATTGTCAAGAGGAATTTACGCTGATTTGATATTAACTTACCATAAGGTAAAGTGAACTTTTAATAATTGTATAAATTTATTTGTGAAACTAACTAAAGGAAAGGAAACGCAGCACTTGAATAAAAGGAGAAATTGCCTTTCTGATTAGATTATGGGAAGGAATTGGGAACGGCCGTTTCTTCCTTCTACGGACTCATCAGCCCAACCCCGCCTTCCCTTAAGAAAATCAGAAAGGCAAGATCTTGTTGGTAAAAGTCACCGCCGATCCGGC
>JAFIDM010001028.1:12234156-12253896 GCA_023159025.1 Thereuonema tuberculata | reverse complement strand
CACTTGACTTTAAAACCTGAACTGAATTTACGATTAAAATGCATCCTGCTAGTTGCGTCAGAGGGTGCATTTTTAATGGTAAATTCCTCAAGTGATGAGGCTTTACACTCTAAACTCATAAAAATCCAAAATCATGAGAATATATTTGAGATTACTGGAATTTGATTAAATATTGTGTGATATAGTAATTCCATATAGCGTGCCTTTAAAACATAAATGAATTCTAAATAAATGTGCTGCAAATTAGAAACAAATATAATTAGCTAACTATTTAAATAAGCTCACTATAAACTATAAAGTGACAATAAAAGAGAATATTTACATTTTAATTTTAAAATGTTTTTAATCGGAAAAGCTGATAATCAAAGCTTTTAAATTAGTCTGTTACATATTTACATCACTTATTAATAGAAGTGATTAATGATAGCCTTTTATATCAGTGAATCTTACAGTAGATCAGTAGATTAAAACATGACTTACAACACTCTGAAAAATAAGGATTATTCTTTCTAATGTTAGCTACTAACTGACTACTTAGTTAGTTCTACTCCTTTCTGATTTTCCCAAAAGCTGCCTTCTTCAATAAAATTATAGCAGTCAAGCATCAAATTCTTAACGTTTCCTATTTCCTGTATTATGTCTTGAATGATGTACAAGTTACATGACTGGCAAGATAATGCATTTCAATAAAAGTTATTATTATTATTATATCGAAAAAGTTTCAAACCATGGGATTCACCAGCTAAGACAATATGGCGGGTCAAGGACCAAAGCACATATTGCCAAGTGTATTAAAAAGAAAAAAAAAAACAAAAAAAATTTTTTTTTGGAAGAATAGTTAGGGATGTGGGCTTATGTCCATAAATTTCCGAACTATGCGTGTTGTGTTGAGTACCACAGCCTTCTGCAGTTTTGCATAAGTGTTTTTATGAAGTCCTAGTGTGCTGAGCTTGTGATGCAATGTGTGAGGCACCAGACCAGTAGCGGACAGGATGATGGGTATTATTATTATTATTTTCATTATACATGTGTTTATCTCACACAAAGTCCGGAAGCCTTGTAGGCGGAGAAATTCATCTCAAGCCATCTGTTGTAGAAACCTACGGGTGATATGACATGTTTGTAATAATACACTTTTCTGAATATTTTTGACAAGATTTTGTTGCAGTCTAATTTTTTCTAAATTATCAATAAAATTCTGTGACACAATTCCGGTCGCCAATATCACCAATGGTACTGTTTGAATTCGTTGCTGCTTCCATATTCGCTGTATTTCAATCGCCAGATTTTCATATTTTGTACATTTTTCAATTTCAGTTTTGGAAATGTTTTGGGACAGTGGGACAGAAATGTCAACTATTGATGTTTGTTTCTCCACTTTATCAACCAAAACAATATCCGGACGATTGAAGTCAACAGTATTGTCAGTAACAATCGGTTTATCCCAGTAGAGAAGATACCGTTCTGTTTCAAGAACTGGATCCGGCTTGTACTTATAGTATGGCGGGGCAGAAGTTAAAATTCCAAATTGAGAGCTAATTGCTGGTGAATAATTTTAGCAAATTGGTTGTGTCGATTCAAATAATATGAATTTGCCAGCATCGAGCAACCTCCAATTATGTGATCTATAGTTTCCGAAGCTGAATGGCATTTTCGGCAAGAGTCGTCGTCCAATGTTTTGGTAATAAACTTCTGATAATTTTTTGTGCTTATCACCTGATCTTGAATGGCATAAATAAATCCTTCTGTTTCTGGGTGAAGGCAGCCACTCGTTAGGTATTGTATCGAAAGACTCTTAGTCGTCTGTTCTTCGTTTAACATTGTAGGGTATTTTCCATGTAAACCTTTTCCTTTCCAGGTATGTATTATATCCCCAAGAGAAACTGGAGTGTATGGCATTCTTATCTGACATAAATTTAGAGGAGTGTAGTTATTATCAATGGACGCAATGCATTAGAGATAAACCTTTGTAGATTTTAAGAAATAGTCTCTAAGTTTTTGTACTTGTGTTTGGCATAATCTAGAAATGTTTAATAATCCTCTACCTCCCTCTCTTCGTGGTATGTACAGACGGTTAACTGAGGATTTAGGATGATGCATTCGGAAATTGGTAAGTAATGTCCTAGTCTTTCTGTCCAAGGCTTCAAGATCAGAGTTGCTCCATTTCAGGATTCCAAAACTGTAGGTTAACGTAGGCACAGCCCAACTATTAATCGCTCTTATTAAATTTATAGAATTTAGCTTAGTGTTGAGTAATTTGGTGAGTCGATCAATATAAGTTTTCTTAAAATGCTCCTTCAATTTAGTGTGACAAAATTTTGAATTTTGGTCAAAACCAAGATATTTTTATTTTTATTATTATTTTTATTATTATTGTTATATGTTTCAAACCTTGGGTTTCCCCAGCAAAAACAATTTGGCGGGTCAAGGACCAAAGAACATACTGCCAAGTGTAAAGATGTGTGCAAAAATGATTAGGGATGTGTGCTTGTGTCCATAAATTTCCTAACTATGTGTGTAGTGTTGAGTACCACAGCCTTCTGCAGTTGTGCATAAGTGATTTTGTGAAGTCCTAGTGTGCTGAGACTCTGGTGCAATGTGTGAGGCACCAGACCAGTGACAGACAGAACAATGGGTACAACATGTACTCGATCCTGCCTCCACTGCTTCTGGAGCTCCAGTGCTAGATCAGTGTGTTTACTGATCTTGTCTGCGTGAGTTTTCTGCATGTTCTTGCTGATAGGCACTGCAATATCAATTAGATAGGTCTGTTTGTTGACCTTATCAACAAGTGTGATGTCAGGTCTGTTGTGATGTATGGTTTTGTCTGTGTGAATGGGGCGGTCCCAGTATATGAGGGTGACTCTAACACGCTTTGTGATATGTACTTGTAGTACGGGACCGTGCTCTTAATAAGTGAGTGTTTGTGTGCTAGTTGTTGATGAACGATCGACGCTACCTGATTGTGTCGGTGGAGGTAGTCTGTTTGAGAGAGAAGGGGACAGCCTGTTATTATTATTATGTTTGTATGTTTCAAATCTTGGGTTTCCCCAGCAAAAACAATATGACGGGTCAAGGACCAAAGCACATACTGCCAAGTGTAAAGATGTGTGTGCAAGAATGATTAGGGATGTGTTATTATTATTATTATTATTATTATTATTATTATTATTATTATTATTTTAATTATTCATCGCTAGGTGTCAATTCACATCGATATGATATCACTTCACATCGTCTCTGTTAAAAAAAAAAAGTTTTTTTATATTACATTCCTCGATACCTAGGTACTGACCAACAAATCATTAATGTTCTATCGGTTGAAGCAACATATTTTTCTTCAATTGATGAATAGTTATAAAAACAAATTTGAACATTTCTACTTATCATACTAGATACCATTCTTGTGTTAATCCATATATTTAACCATAACTAGTAGCTTGGGGTCAAGGTCATTACCCCCATCACGCAAAATAGAAATAATTCTTCCTCCTCGCTGTCCATTCAAAATTGCGTATTTGAAAAGGAAAATGTTCATTTGTGCAGTATTCAGGGTGATCAACAGGCCTCTATGCGTATGGTTCTCAAATTTGCATGTACATCGCGTTTCTACATATCGTCTACAGGTATGCAAATTGCCACATGTTTTTTAGTCTGATTTTGTATTTGTAACCATTAGAATTAGTGCTCCTACTTAAGTTTTGCACGCCTGGATATTTTGGGTATCCTTTATTTTAAGTATTGTCTTATTTGTTTGGTTTAGTTTTTTTATTAGAAATTATAAATAAGACTTCATTATTAACAGTTAATTAATTCCTTTTATTTCAAAAAAATATTGTTTGTCTGTTGAAGATAAGAAATAAACATACTATAAATGAATAAATAATAAAAGTACCACAAATCTATTTCTCTGAGTAGCCAAATAGCACATTCCAACTACTGAATTTAGCAAGAACTTAATATTTAGTCGACAACATTTTCCTATATTTTCGCTAGCTTTTCTATCTTTTTCTTAATAACTAAAAACTGAAAACAGTTCTATTATCTTTTCCTACATAAACAGAAATTGTCCCCGTTTGGTACAAATTGAATGAAAAATTAATACCTGTGGTTTTTGATATGTTCATCAATAAATATCACTTTGTAATTCAGAAGATATAAAGTACAGAAATGAAGAATTTATACCCTCTGCTTATTGATTGTTAATTCATCTTATGGTGAAACATTCTACCAGGACCATTGACTGCTCCAATAATAAAAGAAATACATTTCTAATAAGGCTTTCGCAGGTGATTAAATAGATATTTACATACGTATTTATAATCTCACTCTATACGAAGCAGATTTAGTTTGATTCTGCCCTTCCAAAGTACTCAGAAGTAAAAGACAGAAAAATAAGAGAACAACAGTTAACAAAATATAGATGTCTATTAAAGATGGAACATAATAAACATTTCCATGATAAAATACAAAGAGGGAAAGGTTGTAATTTTATGCTTTGATATTCATAATTTAATATCTTAACATAAACAAGTCTGATGAGAACATTGATTTTAATTTTAATTTATCATTTATAAAACTGACAAGGACAAGTTTTCTCAACTGAAATTATATAAAAATGGAAAAACTTATTCTCCCTCTCATATTTAAGGTCATATAAAAAGTTAAAATTCTGCAAATTTATACAATTCAATAATCTCAAATAAAATTATTTCAGAAATTATTTCGAAATTTTTACCAGGACATAAAGGGATTAAAGGTAATGAGCTAGCAGTTAAACTAGCAAAAAATGAGCTGAAACCTTGTTCATTGGACCTGAACCAGTCTGTGGGATCTCTATTGAAACCATCAAAACTGCAATTCGGGACTGGGCAAGGAGACAGCTAAAGACCTATTGGAGTAATCTTCCAGGGCAGAAACACTCAAAGCTCTTTATTAAAGAGCCTTTAAGGAAAAGAGTCAGGGAACTTATTAGCTTAAATAAGAACCAGACTAGAATCTTGACAGGACTCTTTACAGGTCACTGTCACTTAATGAAACACCTTTTTAATATAAAAATAGTTTCAAATCCTACTTGCAGAAGATGTGGAAAAGCTGATGAAACAGCAGCACACATACTATGTGAGTGTAAAGCGCTTGCGAGCACTAGACACAGGGTGATAGGTATGGGTTTTCCCAATCCCTCAAACTTTGTGACAATACCCCTGCATAAAACACCACAGATTGGTAAAATCCAATTAAGAATTAAGGACATTGGGATATACAATAGGCCTTTGAGGCCGCAGTGTTAGGGACTTAATAGTACCTCCCATGTTATGTTATGTTATGAATACAATGCATCCAAAACACAGAGGCATTTGAGTTGATTATGAAAGAACATTTTCAGAGAAGCAATGACACGAAAAAGTGGTCTGAATATGCAAATGATGAACAGAATCCATTTATCGGGATTGAGCAAGATGTGACACATGGGTGGGGTTTAATACTCGCACGTCAAATGTAAAAAATGGTCGCACAATGACTGTTAAGTCGGGTGTATGATCACCTGAGACTGCTACAACACATTGACGGCGATGAGATTCAAATTCCCCAGCAGTTCCTGTGGGATTCGTGGTCGCTCGCGCTCCAGGGCTACTTCCAGCAGAAAGTGTTATGGAAGTGATTGGTGACTGGCAACACGTCTTCCTAGTGCATCCCAAGAGTGTTCAATGAGATTCAAATTTGGAAAATACGAAGGCCAGTTCATGCGCTCGATTCGAGCCTCTTGCAGTATGTTGTTGACGACATGCGCATGGTGGGGGCGTGCATTATCGTCCATGAAAAGAAAGTTCACACAAACTGTTTCAGGTACCACTATAGGCTGTCAAATTTCATTCCGATATCTTACAGCATTCCCGTTACATGAAGGCCTGCCCACATATATTGCCCAATGCTGATACCTGCCCACCTCTACCAAAGGAATGTCTTTCTTGCACGAAACATGGATTCTGCGTGTTCCACGTTCAAACCAGATCAGAGTACGACGATTGTCAAGTTGCTGAATCTTGACTCGTCACTGAAGACAACCGTGGAAAACTCTTCCCGGGTCCAAGAAAAAGGCATTTCAGCCCACCTACTGGGGTTTCTGTGATGTTCAGAGATAACAGAATTTACACCATTGGTCGCCGGGCATACAGTCCACCGAAGCGGAGTCGATTTTGCACGATCTGAGTATACACACGTCGTCCAGTAGCAGCGAGAAACTGTCCCCGCAGCTCAGTCGCACTGTTTCGTCGGTTACTTCATACTACTAACGTAAAGTAGTCATCATGTTTGCAGTGGCTACTGATGGGCGACCCTATCCTAGTCTTTTTCGTATTGTGCCAGTCTCCCTGAAGCAATTCCAGATCCTGCTAATCACGCTTTGGGAGGTTCCAACTGCTGCTGCCACTGTCTTAGATAACAGCTTCAAGAAGCCTATGATTCTCCATGATTCGGATTCTGGTAAATCGCATTGCAGGGGCAATTTGAGGTGGCACTCATGTTTCTGCAAGTTGTTGTTGATCCAGGAAAACGGAGATAATCCAACAGTGCCAGTTCCCTTATACAGTTGTGATTGTGGGCAAGCATATAAATTAACGTTTGGATATTTAGACAGCTATCATTTTCATATCATTTGCTTCTCTGATGATGTTCTTTAATAAATAAACTCAAATGCCTTTATTCGTTGGATGTACTATATCCATTTGCAATACCCCCTAAATTTTGTGAGCAGTAATAGCTTAAAAATATAATATGAACCCAGGACCAAAACACCAAAACAAAACATAAAAAAAACTTTATAATAACCACTATATCCAGGAATGGGATTTGTAGATTTTCAAAATCTATATTTAATAATTTAGTTCGTTTTGAAAATGGCAAATTCCAATTGTGAAAAAATATTATTATTAATTGAAAACATACCAGGCATTAATTGTGTTTATGACAACAATAAACAGCACGTTCAATCACAGCGCGCGCAACGAAAAGACAGGATTATGCGTTGTGCGTGATAATTGGAAAACAACACAGTGAAAAAGAAATGGCATACAAGACAGACGCAAAATATTTGTTCCTGAATTTATATGGATCAAGAATAAAGAAGGATCCATGTTTTCTACTTAGATATGAAGTAAAGCAGACTCTCCTAAAGACGGAAGACCTAAAGTTTCAGTGCGAAATGAATCATCTTTAGTATCCAGAGTTTGTGGAACATTCTATTTGGAACAGACGCCGCCATTTTGAATTATGCAAAGAAGCAAGCATGGTAAATCATATGAATATCAAGGATGCAGCCGAACTAACCCTGTTTATCTCGTGTGTGCAACCAAGTCTAAAGTAAGTGTATTCATTCTTACTATAATTTTACAAGGACACATGTTTTTACAAGGACGAACATTCAAGACACAGACCAAATTAAATAACTGTTATAATATAATTTGCGGGAGCTTTAGTTCGAAGAATTGTACGAGAATAAATTAACGATACACATAGATAGAAGAGTTCGTTTTCACCCTTAAATATATAATTAATCAATATCTTAAGGACAGTCTTAAAAGAAGAGACAGTGTTAATACGAAAGTGATTTCGAACATGCAAGTGTTAAATTATAGCATGATAAAAGAGCGCTACTGAACTTTGATAATTCACCCAAGTGAAAGCCGATCGCACGGGTGAAAGCCATAATTTATTAAAGCTATATGAATTTAATTTACAAATCCAATGATCAATGCACAAAATCACAGCGATTAAAACGTTAAAACATAATAATAAAACAACGTACGTATTCGGATCCTCTTGCTTCTAGATCCTTTTTCAAGTTCTTTACCCCCTTTAAAAAACCGTTCCTTCCCTCTGGAAGTCGTCGTGTAAATGGATTGTGGTAAGGATTAAATGAGTGGATGATGGACTGCCCTCTGTTGAGGAAAAAATGTATAAACCAAAGTGGTGCATAGTCTGCTCGTCCGTTTTTTTTAATTATTTTTTTTGTATACTGTATTGTGTTGTATGTGCGCAGTTAAATGCCAAATTCTAAAACGTTACGGGTAGATAAATCCTGATAATAACTACCTTGACATTTTATCATGGCCGATTCATAAAAGCGGCATAAATATTCATCCTTAAATTGTCCAAAGACAATCGGGTGCGCCGTGTCCAATTCTTGGGAATTCTTTAAGCAATGCTCGGCTGTATGATAGGCCATATTACGTTTATTAACGGCTCTTACATGCTGATTTAGGCATTTATCTAAGGCCCTTTTTGTTTGCCCAATATAAATGCGTTGGTTTTCATTGTGCACGGATTTACATTTTATTCCATAAATAGTGTTTTGATTTTCTAAGTTTTTTTGGTCTCTATTATGATTAGGTACCTTTTCCCGATTAAGATATGTCGCGATACTATTATTGGGTTCATAAGCTAAACGTATTTCATGTTTATGAAGGATAGGTTTTAATTTGCTATGCATTTTTTCGTCATATGTAAGTATTGCATATCTGTTAATATTTTTTCTCTTATTTTCTTGGCGATTATAGTTTCTCCCATTATTACTACAGTAGAACCTCATTATAACGGACCCTATTATAACGGACGTCGCTTATAACGGACAGTTTTAAAAAAAATTGTAATATTAATAAAGGATGCTAATTTTTATCTGACGAGTTTAACATTTCCAAGCAAGCGATTAAACATCGATCGAACAAACCCAGCAGAAAATAAATAATTTTTTTCAAACCAACGAATGTAAGCAATCAACATGAACAGTACGAATGTAAGCAATCAACATTTAAAAGTTTAATGCAGTGTATACGTACACATCTTTTTCAATTCAACTATTATGTTAAAGGCTGTTTTTTATTGATATATAATAAACACTTTTTATAGATAACTATTGTACTTTTATTGATGTATACCCTGCTGCATTACACCCCTATAAGAATTATTTGTTATAAACCGGACTTTCATTAAAACGAACAACCTTCAGCCCCTATTAGTCCGTTATAATGAAGTTCTACTGTATTATGTTGCCTAAGTTCCTCATCATTGGGTGTCGAATGGAAACGTCTATTGGACATTTCTTTTTATTTAATTGTTTGGAAGGATTTCTTAATATATCCATTGACGATATTATGAGGAAAAACCATTATTAATAAATAAATGCCTTATAATACTTATTTCTTGTTTCAATAGAGTACCATTGGAACATATATCGCTAGCCCTTTTGCAAGCCATATAGATGGCATTCCGTTTATAACTGACGGGAACCGCACTTTCAAAGTTCTTCCTAAAGTATGAAAACCTTTACTGTGTTTTTCAATTTGAATATCAAGAAGGGTATATTAATAATTTGTTAGCCCCTATACTAGGCAAAGTTGATATTAAAATGGCGTACAAAGCAAACAACACTATCAATCGTTTTATTAATTTTAATAAGAGACGTGTTGGTAATTTCCATTTATGGTATTGATTGTCAAAATGGGGGTGTTGGATGCAGATATATTGGAGAAGCCATGCGTAAAACGGATGCCCGCATGGGGGAGCATTCTAACGCTATTAAAAAAGGGGATTACACATACCTTACAGCGGTGCATCACAGGGACACTGGACATATTATAATGACAGACAAACCCGTGATTTTTGGCCAGCAGAAGGACGATTACTTACGGAAATTTTTTGAATCTGTCATTATTAAGACAAAGATGTGCTATAATAATGAGGTTTCCATTAAAATTGTATTAGATTATGGTTTCTAGATCACGTATTATTGTTACGGTAATACTAAATTCTTTTATGTTTGTTGGAAGAAGGATTGTTTCTTTACAGTTGAGGCTTGGATTATATATCACGTTATATTGTTAAGGCATTGATAAGTCTTTAACTTTGTAATAAAGTGTCCGTGAGATTATGTAATCTGATTGTTTGTACGTTATGAATTATGTTCTAGGTTCATAAAAAGGCCTAGTTTCTGCATGTATTTTATCTGATGATGAAGATTTAACTCTTCGAAACATGTGATGTATGTTTATAAAGTTTTTCATGTTTTATTTTGGTGTGTTTGGTCCTGGGTTCATATTTATAGTTTTTAACACACAATGAATCCTAAAAATTTAATAGTTTCAAAATTATTAATAAAATAAATTAATAAAACGTGGAGGCGCTCAATTTATTAAACGTCGTGGGCTTAATAGGAAGGTGTTATTGATTTCACTTTAGTATCTAACAATTTTATTTTATAAATTAACCATACTTGCTTTTTTTATCGTAAATGACGATTGTGATCTACATGAAAGTTCTAACTATGATCTAGAATATTATGATAGCACTTGCTCTGATCTAAAATGTAATAGTTCCAACTACGATCTACCATAATACGAAAGCTCTAACTAAGCTCTACAATACTATGATAGCTCTAACTATTATCTACAATAGTATCATAGCTCTAACTATTATCTACAATAGTATCATAGCTTTAACTACGATCGACAAAACTCGAAAGCTGTAACTATGATCTCCAAGAATACGAAAGCTCTAACTATGATCTACAATAATACAATAGCTCTAACTAAGATCTACTTGTAACACGAAAGCTCTTACAATGATCTACAATAATACAATAGCTGTAAGTAAGATCTAAAATAATACAAAAGCTTTAACTATTCATCTACAATAGTATGATAGCTCTAACTACGATCAACAAGAACACGAAAGCTCTAACTATGATCTACAAGTATACGAAAGCTCTAACTATGATCTACAATAATTCGAAAGCTATAACTATGATCTACAATGATAAGAAAGCTCTAAGTATGATCTACAATAATACAATAGCTCTAACTAAGATCTACAATAAGACGAAAGCTCTAACTATGATCTGCAATAATACAATGGCTGTAACTAGGATCTATAATAATACGAGAGCTCTAACTATTGATCTACAATAGTATGGTTGCTCAAACTACGATCTACAAGAACACGAAAGCTATAACTATGATCTATAATGATACGAAAGCTCTAACTATTATCTACAATAATACGAAAGCTCTAACTATAATATACAATAAAACAAAAGCTCTAACTATAATGTACAATAATATGATAGCATTAACTATGATCAACAAGAATACGAAAGCACTAACTATGATCTACAAGTAAACGAAAGCTCTAACTATGATCTACAATAACTCAAAAGCTCTAACTATGATCTACAATAATAAGAAAGCTCTAAGTAGGTCTCTATGATAATACAATAGCTCTAACTAAGATCTACAATAAGACGAAAGCTCTAACTATGATCTGCAATAATACAATAGCTCTAACTAGGATCTATAGTAATACGAGAGGTCTAACTATTGATCTACAATAGTATGATAGCTCTAACTATGATCTACAATAGTATGATAGCTCAAACTACGATCTACAAGAACACGAAAGCTCGAACTATGATCTACAAAAATACGAAAGCTATAACTATGATCTATAATAATACGAAAGCTCTAACTATTATCTACAATAATACGAAAGCTCTAACTATAATATACATTAAAACAAAAGCTCTAACTATGATCTACAATAATATGATAGCATTAACTATGATCAACAAGAATACGAAAGCACTAACTATGATCTACAAAAAGATAGCTGTAACTATGATCTCCAATAATACAGTACAAAAGCTCTAACAATGATCTACAAGAATACGAAATCTCGAACTATGATCTACAAGAATACGATAGCTCGAACTATGATCTACAATAATCCGAAACTCTAACTATGATCTCCAATAATACAAAAGCTCTAACTATGATCTACAATGAAACGAAAGCTCTAACTATGATCTGCAATAATGCGATAGCTCTAAATATGATCTACAAGAATTCGAAAGCTCTAACTATGATCTATAATTACCTATAAGGTATAACTATGATCATAGGAGAATTTTTTCGTGTACTGGTGATATTTAGAAATATATGTGGAGCCGTACGCCTGTTTAAGTCACAAAAATGATTTAATTTCGAAATTACAACTGGTTTCTCCACTTGAGAGGTGGCTTTTTCAAGTGGCAGTTCCAGCAGAAAACAGACAATTTAGGCAAACTGGACAGGAAATTGTGGCTTCTGGGATCTTCAGGTGTTGCATGCTGGATAGGTTGAAGACGGTCTCCCTGCTCAAAGTGTGGAAAAGTAGAACCTTCTTGGAACCACCGTGGAGGTGAGACTTCAGTTTGGGACGGTCATATAAGACTGTTCGAGTTGTTGCCAGAGCAACCAGGAAAACCTTATACGTCAAAAAATCCTATGAACAATAAAACTATGGTATTTTGATTAAATGAAGAGTAAAACAATGGTATTTGGATAAAACTATGGTATTTGGATTAATACTGTTTAACTTATTTCAGGAACAAGCAGAATTAAAACAACTTTTTATGAATACATTCAAATTGCAATTAAAGATCTAAAATCTTGAGAATATATTTGAGATTACTAGAATTTGATTTCATACAGTGTGCCATTAAAACATAAGCTACCTCGAAATAAATGTTCTGCAAATCGGAAACAAATATAATTAGCTAAATATTTAAATAAGCTTAACATAACCTATTTAAAGTAACAGCAAAAGAAAATATTTACATTTTATTTATTGAAAATATTTTTTTAATTGTGAAACCTGATATCACAAGTTTTCAAATTAGTCTGTTACAGATTTAACTCACTAATTTACAGTGCTGTTAGTAAAAAATGCAACACCATGAAGGAATCAATAGAATTAAATGAAATTTGCAGCAAATGTCAATTATAGGATGTTATGCAAAATAGTAAAGTTTCAGAGCCAGCGCGCATGGCGTGCGCAGCCCCCTCTGAACTGATGCTGAAAGCGTATAAATAGAGCGCTGTAGCATAACGTTTACATTAGTTAATGATTATTTGTTAGTGGCAAACATTTAGTGAGACCCAAGTATGTCTCTACGAAGGAAGAAGGAGAAACTCCAACAACTTACGGAGGGTTAACGGGGAAGACCCCGACCAACCACATCCCACACGTGCTCAATAGGCGACATATCCGGCAAATAAGCACGCCAAGGAAGAAATTGCCTGTGTTGGGCTAAACAGAAGTCTCGAACAGTCTTAGAAGTATGTAGGCGTGCATTATCCTGCTCAAAGATAGCTCCAGGATGCCTTGAAGGAAGGGAACGACTTCGGACTGTAGCACTTCATAGACGTACCTGTTGCTATTGAGATTACCCTCAATTCGTAGCAAATTGGATCGTCCATGATACAAAATCGCACCCCAGACCATAACTCCGGGTGTTCGGCCACTATGTCGTTCGATACCGCACTCTCGAAGGCAGCGTTCACCGGCATAGCGTCTAACACGAATGTGGCTATCATGGTCCCACAAATTGAAGCGTGATTCATCTGAAAAGACAACTTGGTGCGAATCAGCTGGCCAGGCTCTGCGCTCATGAGCCCATTGCAGACGCAGCCGTCGATAGTTTGCCGTGAGGGGGATCCTGCATAAAGGCACCCTTGCACGCAGTCCACGGTTTAGCAAACGTCGACGAATTGACGAAGCCAACATTAGTACACCTGTAGCAGTACACCAACGTGCTGCCAACTGCCAGGAGGAAGCTGTACGATCATTCAGCACCATGCGGAGCAAGTGTCGATCGTCGCGCGCTGACGTCATCTTCCGTTGTCCACTGCCAGTTTTTCGAGTTGGTCGGTGCTCGTCAGTCCACTGCTTCCAAACTCCATCTCTGTGGAACTGTTCCGCTGCACACGAGCTGCTATTGCGCGATAGGAAAATCCTTCTTCTCGAAGGCCGATAACCCTCCCCCATTAACCCTCCGTAAGTTGTTGGAATTTCTCCTTCTTCCGTCGTGGAGACATACTTGGGTCTCACTAAACGTTCGCCACTAACAAATAATCATTAACTATTGTAAACGTTCCGCTACAGCCCTCTATTTATACGCTTTCAGCAGCATCAGTTCAGACAGGGCTGGGCACGCCACACATGCACGGTAGCTCTGAAACTTTACTATTTTGCATAACATCCTATAATTGACATTTGCTGCAAATTTCATTTAATTCTGATGATTCTTTCATGATGTTGCATTTTTACAAACAGTAAAAAAGTTTTATTTAGTTCTCTGTTCCGTTGCATCTTTTTGTTTGTTTGTAGATATCGTACAGATTAAAAAAATATTATTATTATTATTATTATTATGTTTGTATGTTTCAAACTTTGGGTTTCCCCAGCAAAAACAATACGGCGGGTCAAGAACCAAAGCACATATTGCCAAGTGTAAAGACATGTGCAAGGATGATTAGGGATGTGTGATTGTGTCCATAAATTTCCGAACTATGCACAGCCTTCTGCAGTTGTGCATAAGTGTTTTTGTGAAGTCAAAGTGTGCTGAGACTGTGGTGCAATGTGTGAGGCATCAGACCAGTGGCAGACAGAACGATGGGTACAACAAGTACTCCTGCCTCCACTGCTTCTGGAGCTCATGTCCTAGATCGGTGTTTGAGAGAGAAGCGGACAACCTGATATTATGTGGTCGATCACCTGATATTATGTGGTTATTATTATTATTATTATTATTCAAACTGAATACATTTTGTCTTTGATTGTTTGGTTTACTGTTTGTAGGCTCCTCACTCTAAAATGGCTCTCCGGATTTCTTAAATATTTGATACAATATTTTATTTATGGTTCAACTCCAAAAACGTCTGACTGCATGAGTTCGGTTTTCATTTGGGTTTCTAGGTAGACAATCCGCACTGGACAGGTTGTCTTGGGTTCTGCGGTTTTCCCTACTTTATTTCCATCATTGTTTCTCATCATTTCCTCCATCTATTCTTATTTCCTTTGGGGATTGCACAATTGACCTAAGGTCTGACTCCTCAACTTTCCAGTTTCTCAAATACATCATTCAAAACATAACGTAATATAACAATGACATAAAATAACATAAAATAACAGAACATAACAGCATAATATAGCAGCACAGCATAACAAGACAACGTAGCATAACATTACAACATAACATAACATAACATAACATAACATAACATAACATAACATAACATGAAATAACAGAAGATATTTCCAAATGAAAATTTTTAACTTGTGATATCTTGTCATATAACAGTTTATTTAAAATTTTTTTGTTTCAAGCATTTAGTTCTTTAATTATCTTGCGATAATGTTATTCATAACTGCTAGGAATGATTTCAGATTATGTACTTATAAGTCAGTTGACATTTCTGGTTCAAACTGATAAGATTTTTTTGCGAACTCATTTTGTTGCTCATGCAGTAGAATCGTAATAATAATAATAATTTGACTTGCTAGAATGCAGTCAAATTACTCTATATAAAAGATCACAGTTTACAATCAATCAATTTGAATAGTTCTACATATCTTATAGCAGTAGTAGCTAAACTGCTTAAACTAAGAGCCACAACTTCAGAAGTGCCGCAACACATGAACAAATATTACACATGTTTTAATTATTGCTTGCACATGTTATTACAAAAAAGATTATATCAATATTAATAAATACTTACACGAAATAATATTTATTTATTTTTAAACTGCTAATTTATATCAGTTTCAATAATCACAAAGTATAATATGTGTACAAATGTTTATAAAATTCTGACTAATTATTATTTTAACAATATTCAGGGTACTTATTACACTAAAGAACTAAATAAAAACCTAAGAAAAAGATGTAAATTTGTATTTCATTTGCTCTAAATGATACTGTATCATGTTCATTTGTACTAAATGATCAGTAAATGTTTAATGATAACATTAAACATACGATTTAATCTAGTAGACTCTAAATTTATGCCTGATAAATAATTACAAAGCACGAAAAAATTTATTTCCCTTTTGTAGAAATAGTAGCTCAATATTTATTAATATATACAAATAGTAGCTCTGTATTTCCGAAGATAAACTTGTTCGGCAACGATCCCTGTCTGGTTTGGCCACTTGTGCCTTACAGTAAGTACTCGGAATCAATGATTTCCAACTATTATTATAAAGACATTCGATGTTTAATTGACAATTTGAGAAAAGTTTTGTTGTCTAGTATGAAGACGAATAATACAATATCTCTTTCAATATTTCCTAGAGATCACTTTATCAAAATGTTAATGTAGTGAAAAAAGAAACAAAAATACTTTATAAAAGTTAAAATATGTAAATATTTGATATCTGAAAATAAGAATTTAAAAGAAATAATAACAATATCCAAATTATAAAGTACAACATTATAAATAACAGAACAATGAATCAATTTTGGAAATATTCTTTGGAAATTACTTTTTTCCAATTCACTTTTTTTTCATAATGTTCTTAATCCACTTCATATATTGAGGAACAAAAATGAACTCGTTGTATCCACCTTTTTTGCAAATTTTTTTGCATTTCTTTTTATTCTTGCATTTTACTTTGAATAGTTGACCTGAGGATGTAACTCCTACTAACTGCCACTGATGATTGATATTGCACATCAGGGGTCCACCGGAATCGCCCTAAAATTATAAAAATCCAGCATTCCAAATATTAATTAATAGTAAACAACAAAAATGAAGTTAATAAAAAATTATAATAACTTTTAACTAAAATTTCAATTAAAGTAGTACACAATTAATCAAAATAAATTTGGAAAAGCAATTAAAATTAAATATAAATGTTACAAAATTAAACTGACAATTTACAGACAATACTGACAATTTACCACCAGTAAAAGAATATTAATGGAAAGGCATTTTGAAAAAAAATTAAATTTCAGAAAAATAAAGCTAAATAGCTCCAATTAAATTCTGATGTAGTAAGTTCAGTAGAATACACTTGTAAAATGATTGAAATATAAATTTTCATAATTTTCTGTTCTCGTATATATGTTAAACTTTAAGAAATTCCTTATTGTTATTCCTTTCTAAGCTTATAATCTACTATGAGAATTTTAAGATTTTCTAATGTAGACATATAATAAAGACCAGTAACGCACTTTTTAAACATGAAAACATTAAAATATTTAAAAAGTATTGATATGTTTCAGATATCCGTAAAAACGATACCGGTATCTATCTTCAGAATAAAACATAATATATACAACACATTTTATATAGCATATATTTTATTATGTAAAAGTTTCAAACCTTGGGCAGCTAAGACAACATTGCGGTTCAAGGAACAAAGCACATGTTGCCCAGGGTAAAGAAATCTGCAGGAATGATTAGGGATGTATGGTTGTGTCCATAAATTTCCTAGCTATTATTATTTTATTGTTCACTGTAATTCCCTTTTAAAGATGTGTTTTCTCTGTGCCCAAATTTTCATAATGTGTTCATTGTGTTGTTTCCTACGCTCCACTGTCTATTGTCTATGTATCTATTGTCATGTGTACCTGTCTGAGATCCTCCTCGACTTCTTTTATCCATTTTGTATTTCCCCTGCCTGAGTTGATGACCTCAAGAATCCGTCTTGAAATTCTGTCTTCGCTCATCCTGTGAATATGTCCGTGGAACTATATTATTCTTTTCCTGAATGTATCCGTAATCCTATTAGTGTGTTCCAAACTATTATTATTATTTTTATTAGGCATAAATAATGTTTTACAGGAAATTTCCGAAAATAACATTAATGATACTAACGAAATCTATAATAAGATAATAACAGAAATAACTGAATCAAAAACAACAAAATATATTAAACTAGAGAACAAAAAGAAACGAACGAACAACAAATCATGGATCACCTGCGACATCATAAAAGAAATCAATGAGAGAGACTATTTGTTTAGAAAATGGAAAAATAACAAAACTAATATGAACTTTTACAATAATTATAAATTATTAAGAAATAAACTAAATAGCAAATTGAAAAGGCTGAGAAAAGAATACTATAAAAATAAGTTCAATAATGAATTAAATTCTCCCAAAAGCCAATGAAATGAAATAAACAAAATATTAGGGAAGAACAGCAAAATACCTGAAAATACAGAATTAAAACAGCTTACGGAGAGCATTAAATCTTACAATAAAGAAAAAATTGTTAGTGACAAGTTTTGCAACCAATTCTCAATTGTTGGAAGAAATGTATTAAAATGTGATAAAGGATTATGCAATGAGGTAAAGTTATATGTGCAAAACTCTATTGTCTTTGAGAAACCTAACTATCAAGAAATGTTAAATATAATCAATAAGCTAAAAAACAAAAAATCCGTTGGTTTTGATATTCTCAAAATCAGAGAAATCAAGGATAATAAAGAAATTTTTTCACATATAAGTACGTTGCTATTAATGAAAATTATAGATAATAAAAAATATCCAGACAACTTAAAAATTTCAAAAGTTGTTCCTATCTACAAAGGAAGTGACATATTAAATTTTAAAAACTACAGACCAATTTCAATTCAGCCGATAATAAATAAGATTATCGAAAACTATATTTGCCTAAAAATTAATAATTACCTAAATAAATATCAAATCATAAACTCAGAACAATATGCATACCAGAAAAACAAAGGTACGAATAACTTATTTGAAAACTTCTCAAATAACATAAATAACAACCTAAATAAAAATAAATTAATTCTCCTTATATCCATTGATCTAAGCAAAGCATTCGATAGCATTGATACGCAAATACTATTAAAAAAAACTGTATAATATTGGAATCAGAGGCTCACTACATGAAATTATTAAAGACTACTTTAAGAATAGAAAAATCTTTGTTTCAATTGACAATATTTACAGTGACATGAAAACTATCGAAAATGGCGTTCCTCAAGGTTCACAACTAGCCCCTTTGTTTTTCTTACTTTTCATCAACGATATATTTCAGGTAATAAAATCATGTTACATACATATTTATGCAGATGATATAATGATTTATTCGAATGGGAACTGCACTACAGAAATAAGTGATAAATTACAAAAAGATTTAATTCGAATACAAAATTGGATGCATGATAACAGACTTGAGATAAATGAAGACAAAACAAAACTAATGCTAATATGTCCAAAAAAAAGACTAATAACAGATAAGCCAAAAATCTTTTTTCACCATCATAACTGTCTTCACAATTCACCATATGAATGTAAAAGCTGTCCAGAACTACAGTACACAAAAACAATTAAATCTCTGGGCTTAATAATAAATGAAAAAATTTGTTGGAATAATCTTCATTTAAATGTTCCATAAAAAGCTAAACAAACTGTCATATATATTCTATCATATAAAAGACATACTTCCAACGCGGATTAAAATATTATTATACAATGCTTTATTCGATTCGAACATAAATTACGCTGCTAACATTTGGGCCAACACCAATGACAGTTGTTTAAAACCTATAACACAGGTCTGCGATGAAAAAAATACAAGAGAATTGATAGCTGAACTTTATGTATTTTTGGGTGCTGATATTAAAAAAAGTAATGAAAAATTTGTATCACATCACATTTTCTTGAAAAATTCAATTTTACTTGGATTTTTATAATAATTTACCATAAAAATTTTTTCCAGCATTGAATTTCTTCCCACCGTGCCTGACTAACATTCTATCGTGTTGAAACCTACAGAATACCCCTCTAGGTACCTCCTGTGACGCCGTTCCTCCTTCCAGTGGCGTCACTAGGGGGGTGTGGGGGGTGCGGACCGCACCGGGTGACACCATCACAAGGGGTGACACAAAAA
>JAFIDM010001028.1:12206200-12234056 GCA_023159025.1 Thereuonema tuberculata | reverse complement strand
TGTCAATGATTCGCATATATTTCTGAATCTTGTATAAATAAAATGAAAACAATGCTTATGAATAGATATTTTATTAACAGTGTCCTCCAGGTAAGATTAGTAAAACTCGAAACTCTAAATTTTATTCTCTAAACAACGACCTGTGAATGCAATCCAAGAGCAACTGTTACAGTATATTATTTTTGTTTTAGTGTTTAAGTAAATCTGTTAATAAAGACAAATAATCGTTTTTACTTTTAATTTAAGAGATTTTTGAATATATAATTAAGAATTATTTTAAAAATCAATTCATTTGTAATTTTATACATTGTTATAAAAATAGTATAATCATTATTTTTCATGTATATGCTGTATGTATATGTTGATCGATTAAGTTAAGTTACTCCAAGTAATTAAATATATTAACTTTAATGCATGATAAATACTGTATATTGTGTAACTAATTTCAGTATGGTTTCTTTAAGACAATGTTTTTCATGATTTGAAATTTAAATTTTTAACAGTTTTATGTTTTTAATTGTATTTTATAAAATTGTTTACTCAATTCATAAATATAGGAATATCTAATATAATTGGACTATACACAATTTCACAATAACTGCTACAATGCTTGAAGAGGTAGATATGAGTGAGGAATAATTATATGAGGAAGATTACAAATTCAAGCTTAATAAAAAAAATTATTGTTAATCTTTGTTGAATCTGTATTACTGTAATGTTAGAAGGATAATTTCAGATCAAACAGGTTTGTTCCTCTAATTCTATTGTTTATCTTTTAAAGATTGTGGCATCTCGAATGAAGAGGATGGAAGAATCTTGGGTGGGCATCCCACTTCAACATCTAAGTATCCTTGGATGGTATTATTGTGTCGACAAGGAAAATTCAAATGCGGAGGCGCTCTTATTGATAAAGAATGGGTTTTAACAGCCGCTCACTGTGTTAAGTAAGTGTAGTTCTAAATATACACGTTCAACTGATAACAGTATCCCAAATTTCAACTTCTATATCTGAAAAGATAACATGAAAGCATTGCATAAACTTATTTGAATAATTTTGTTAATATTTCATGAAAAAATTAATTTGTATAATTTTAAAATTGTAACACTTTTTCAAATTTTTCCTGTAAGCTTCCTATTAGGTAATTTCCTACGAGGCTGTTAGTACGAATCTATCCTTTCATCGACTTTGGCCATCTATGGTCCACGGGCTAGTCCTTCCTGACAACGTCAGGATGAGGCAAGGAAATTCAAGAAGGGAGATGAAATTTATTTTCCGTCTAGATTAACCCTGAGAGAGTAAGTCCCAGGGAGAAAGGGTCGAAACACAGAAGAAAGAAACATCCAGGCTCTCGACCGAGATTTAAAACCGGTACGGGCACAATGGCCTCACGGCAGATCGACGCCTGAGACAGCACGACCACGCCGGCACGGCTAGTATGAATATATATTACTACATAAAATCTTTCTTTTCCGATCGTCCGGAGCAGTTCAACAATTGAAATAACATTGTTTTCATTGTCTGGTGCAGTTCAACAATTGCAGTTTAACAATTGAAACAACATTGTTTCCATTGCCCGGCGCGGTGAAAACATGGTTACACTGAAACGTTCGCGACGGGAATCGAACGTGTAACCGTTTGGGCCGCAGTTAGACGTCTTATCCATTATGTCACGGGGACAAGATTCAAATTATTGGATCGTACTACTCCCTTTGTTTGTTTGTTTGTGTGTGTGTGTGTGTGTGTGTGTGTGTGTGTGGCGCAATGAGAGAAAAAAGCCAGAGAAAAAAGAAAATAACCCATTAATTTTAGGCTAATAGAAACCACCCTATTAATTTCAGCCTAAAAATCCTAATAGCCTAATAATTTAAATGTGAATGTTCATGTTTTAACTTCCTTCCGTCTCAAAAAGAAATAAAATATCACTTTGAACCGTCATAACCACTTGGAATCGATCCTTCTTGAAGTATCTCATACTTACCAGGGGGAGACAGGAATGGGCGGTGAAATAAGAATATAGGGAGCGATTATAATTAAACAGAAGCTGCTTAGAGCTCTATGTAGAAAGAACTATTGGCTTTTTTCACCCAAATTTTGTGTGCATACTTTCCTGACCATGCGATTTCCATTTCTGAAATAAAAAAAATAGTTTTGAAATTTCATGCTAATATCGCTGTACTTTGCATATTATATAAGTTCTTAACAACTTTGGGCATATAAATGGTTGCATCTAGTTTCGCATTCAATTGGATTAGTCTAGTGCTTGCATTAACTGATAGTGAATTGCTGTAATATATTAAATTATTGAAGTTAAATAATTTAATTACTTTGAGTTATAGTTGTATTTAAGGAATATTGCTTGAAACAATTTTTTTTGTTTTTGAAATGTGAGTGATCCGGAGAAATTTAAATATGTAAATTGATGACGTAATGAAGTGTAAGATCAGTAACGTCAGAATGAGTCCTAGGTTAGATGAAAGCAGTTGGTTACAGGGAGCAGTAGGAAGTTATTACTGCGCCGGAATGAAAGTAAAAGCCGAGCCTAGAACATTTTAATTTGGAACAAATGTTTTTCCAAGGAAGTAAATGGTTAATCCAAGTCGGATTAAACTATTGAGAGAAGAATGAAGGCCAGAGAAACTATGAAGTCAAATGAACGAATCCGTTCGAAGAGAACGTCGGCAGGACGTAAGTCTCAAAGAGAATAAGACGAAGGTAATTTCCGATAGGCGAAGATTGAGTATCAACGTTAATTAGCCAGAAATAATTGGAAGCGATAGAGAAACTATCTTGGCCCAAATCGAGAAGTATTCAAGTGAAGTGAAATTATTTTATTTATTCTGTTACAGCCAGAACTGTTATTTCAAATAGAGAAGCTACCCTGAACCCTCATGAAGGAGTGGAATGCTCCGAGCTGTGAACTGCAAAGACAGAATTATCATTCTCGAAGTAAGGGAATTTATGGACCGCATTATTTATTATTAGAAGGTAATAAATACCGTTAAATATTCGAATAGAGCAGTAAATAAACTATAAGTATTTTCTGTGGAAGTTATAACCAGAAATTTTGGAATAATGCGATTTCGAATAGTGTTCCGAAGATTTGGACATCGACGTGATTCGAAGTGAAGAAGCAAGCCATCATATGACGAGGAAGGAACCCGCCATGTTTGAATTGTGAAAAATGAATATCAGTGTGCTTCGATATTGTGCTAGTGAAATCAACAAAGTAAAGTGGATTTAATTCAGTGACAGTGATATACAAAGACGAAGTCTTCAAGCGTCTACTAACCTGTAAGTAAAGAACTATTATTCATTATTGTTTTGGATGGGCCATAAAGATAATTTATAAAGACAGAAGCGAAGACTGACTAGTGTAATGCAGACATCAACTTAACGTGTGAGAAAATTATTATTAATTCACATAAGGTGATAAAACTATAAAACGTGAAATAGCTATTAGTAATTCACATAAGGTGATAAAGCTTAAAAGTTAAATCATGATAATTAATATTAATTGCAGTGTATAAGTGATACACAAGAATCTTTATTTCATGCAAGTGATTAGGTTCTAATGATTAGTCAAGAGTGAAAAGAAATGTTAGTGAAAAATTTACTAGTGTGATTAAATCATTATGTGCTATAGTGAAATATTACAGAGAGTGAATAATTGGTTAACTGAAAGAAGAATTGAAGTGAATCAATGTGCAGTGTATTGAATAGTGCAACAGTTATATTCGAGTGTGATACTGTCTAGAAGAAGATAACTGTAATATTGAATTATTAGACTTCTGAGATATTAAGGAGTTGTTAATTATCTCCGCTGTAAATATTAGTTCAAAAATTTTAAAATATCCCAGATTAAATAGATGAATTTTTATAGCCTGTTTCGTATGTATTCCTTGCTCATCACTCTGTTCATCAGTAGGGTTTCTGCTAAATCATTATTTATTTAATTTATTTTTTCCCAGCATAACTTATTCGTAAAACTTTACTATTTAAAAAAGGAGCAATTCTAGTATTGCATCGAGAAATTTCGAACTTTAAAGTTCTTGCGAAGGGTCCTCTCACCATAAGTAATCTCAGCAATTGATTCTGCGTTCCGAGAAAATGGGAACGTTCCTTGTGATAAAAGGAAGAGGTGGCAAACCAGTAGAATCTAAGAAAATGATGAAGATGCAACGGTCTTAGTGAGGCAGCAAATATAGAATTCTTACTGCTCTGTAGTGAGCTTGCACGGCGATTGAGCATATTCTACCCTACAATGTGGAACATTTTAATGGCGACTATTGCAGTTTTAACCCTTCTCATCGTCTTGAATTGCTTTCAGGTGATTGTGAGATGTGGAACACATTTGTCTTATCATTCGCAGCTCGGACGATGATCGACGACTCATGGCCCTGATGAATTCTATGGACCAAAGAGGTCCATTTTCACTTCAATTGTGAACACTCACAACTTCCATATTTGGTCTGGAGAAAACCCACAGGTTCATAAAGAAAATTTCTTACATCAACCAAAAATCTGATTGTAGTTTCATGCCATCGTTTATCATTGGATCTTATTAATTTGATGAAAACACTGCACTCGTGGTCAGTGACTTGTTCTGTTAATGCCCCTGTATAAGGAAACATGCTTCCAAACTTTGTCATCCCTGACACTTGAGCAAAGAAATTGTTTGGATAACACATTCTTTATGCAAGATGGAGCACCTTCTCATATCGGCTTCAACGGGCAAAGGTTGTTGTGTCACCAATTCACCGATCGTTGAATAATTAGTCGATCATTTCCAACAACACGGCCATAACGATCCCCAGACATGCTCCCTTTTGATTTCAGGTTATGGCAATTCTTAAGAAGCTTGTTTAACACCGTGATGTTCCTAACTTAGCTACCTTAAAAGAATGAATTTCGCTACATCAGTGACAACTGCAGCCATGTCATGTTCCTCCGGTGAGTGTGTTGTTCAACGAATGCAGGCTTTAGAACAAAGACATGGTAGGCATGTAGCACCTTAATTCTGATTTATAGGTTTATTTATTGGTTTGTTATCAGTGCGTGTAATTTGATAACATTTTAAAATCACAATCTTTGACAACTGCATATGAGGGTGAAAGAAACATTCACTTGCGAAGGCGACCGGATGAGTGGAACGAGACCGACCCTGCTGGAAGTTGGCTGAGATCTACAGGGCGAGTGGACCTCTTGGTGATCTCTTGGACTGTATGAGTGATGAGTTAGCGTATGTGCGTCCTCTCTTTCCCTCCTGTGGATTGAAAGGCCATCACCGCAAACTGACGTCAAGATTGCTCATCAAAGTACTTCGAAAAGGTGATTAAACAAGAGCAGCAGAAATCATTTAATCTTTGAATTGAACATCGTGTTCACCAAAGATCAAACGCCCAAGAAACGTAGCAAGTGGTTTCTTTCTTACAATATTCTGTACTCCGTTTCTTGAAAAAAAAGGCGGCCTAGGAATCGACGGTTCTGGTTAGTCTGACAAGGGTAGCTGTAGGCTGTGACTTCCTGTGACATCGCAATAATCCAAGCCTTCCAGGATGTGTGGACTGAAAATCGGACAGACTATTTGCATACCAGCAATCCCCGTGAACTCTTATGTCCTTCTAACTGCCGTTGCATCGTACTGTTATTTATAGCGGCCGCTGCTGAGATTCTCAATTTATACATAGCATCTGCTATATCGACTAAATGTATTTGTATTTAAAGAGATCATCGGGTACTTTTCTCCAATATATTTTTTTAATTTAATGTTATCTATTTATACACCTTTAAGATTAAATTACCCCTTATATCTTTCATGATCAAAAATTATATTAATATCATGATCAAAGATATATATATATATATATATCTTTATTTGTGACTTAGTGTTAGTTTTCTCCTTTTATTATCTAATTACGTATTTTTTTTGTTTCCTATCTTTCCTTTTCATTTATGGCGTTTGAAGCGCCATAAGTTGTTAAATATTAAGCGCATCGAGCTCAATCTTTGGATTGTAGACTTATGAATCATGGGGAGTGCAGTGAAGAGAAAAAAGTTTCTAGTTTACGTAGTCACCACTGGGGGGGGGGGGGGGGGGGGGGGGGCGGGGGGGGTGAAAAAATGTAGCTCTCTTTGAAATGGCTAGCACACACTTATTTATGAACTAGTCTTCAATAATAGCACAGGAATGCCGTTAACACTTGTTGACCGCGATTTACGCGTGAAGCTTTATTATCAGGGCATTACATGAATACAGGCGCATCAGAGGCATCAGAAGGAGTCGAGGACTACTGTCGATGACAAATTTACGATGTATGATACGCAAATTTGAGGCCGAACACCATTATCAGAAGAAACAGTTGCGACAGCCCTAACAGATTAAGCCGTTACGAACCAATTTGGATGAAACAGTGATAAAGCCGTCTCACGACAGTTACAATTACCAGGGTCAACAGTAGATGCAGTTATTTGCAAGATCCTTAATATTTGTCCCTACAAATTCCGCCACATGCAGCAACTTTTATCCACTGGACAAACATTTGCACTGGAATTTGTTGCACTCTGTCACCTCGTCGATCATTGGCCTTGGAATAATCTGTGGTTCAAAATGAAGCATCTTTCTTTCTTAACGGTGGTGTTAAAATACACAACCGCCGCATCTTGGGATTAGAATCCTTGTTGAAACATCTCGAAGAACAATTCCATTCACCAAAAGTAGCAGTGTGGCGTGGTTTCACTGCTATGCTGTTTGATGGTCCATATTTCTTCGAACTGGAATGTGGACACTGTTCACAAACATGCACCGCTACAGGGGTTCGCTATGCATCGTTATTGAGAAACTAGGTGTGTCCATTTCTATAGCAGCATGATCCCCTAAACACTGTAGTCTTCATGCAAGACGGAGCTACACCGCACACATCACGAGGTGCTAGAAATGCGATTGCAGAGTGCATTCATAATGATCATGTAATAAGCAAACATTATGCTTATGCATAGCCTACACGATCCCCTGACATCAATCCTTATCACTTTTGGGTCTAGGGTTAACTCCAGGATAGGGTCTATCGAGGTAGGGAACACACTACAGGACTTGAAAAACGCCTTACGGACTTTATTATGGGCGTTTAAAAAATTTTATTTCTTAAAATGAGAAGAATTTTTATTAAAAAGTCTGACCAATTAAAATTAGTAGTAGAACATTTAACACTTTACAATACATGATCATAACCATCACGACTTTTTTAATTTAGACATAATAATTTTAGCACATTATTAAAAATTGACAAGTAATTTAAGTTTGCCTTCTTTATTTCTTTTCCTACAGGAAAGAGAAAACTACAGCCAAGGATTATACATTTTTCCTAGGGATAAAGAGTCGGAGTTGTTCTGAAAAAAGAGGAAAAGCTTATAAAACTGCTAAAGTAAGTTCAAGAGATTTCTTGCTTATGTAATAAAAAAAAAAACTTTTAAAAATCTTCTTTTTTCAAAAATTTACTAAAACGTTGCCTAGCACCAGTTACTAACGACACTCGGAGTTGATATATTAATATATTATTAATTAATTAAAATATATTAATATATCAGTATATTATTGTATTGTCATGAGAGACAAGCAAGTGTAGACAATTTCAAGATGACTGCCGATGGGAAGTGACATAAAAATTGATTACAAGATTTGATCCGGAAACCAAAGTGTGAGTTAATGAAAGCGTGATAATAACTTTAATGATGATAGATAATATAAATTAATCAATAAAATGTAAGGCGAAATTCATCTCAAATTCGTTAGAGTTCATCTGATTGAAGATTTTCTTCTCATTGATATTTTGAGCATTCAATGTTCATTATCAAATAATTATAATATAAATAATAATTAAAATTATGAAGCAAACAAACTCCACTCGATAATGAATTAGAATAAAAAACTTCTTCAAATTGCTTATTAAAATAATATATAAGTTATTTATTAAAATAATAAATAGAATACATCGCAAATTTTCGGAAAATATCTTTTTTCTGTTTCAAGCTATGTATAATGATACTATACACAAATAATAATTAAAAATTTATATATTTATATTTCCATTGATAATTCCTTAAATTATGTCATCTGAATCAACAGCAACCGTATAGACGTCACCAAATAGCTTACCATTAAATTATTTATTAATTAAATTTAGTAATATTATGATTTTATTTATTTATTTTTATTGACTATTTTTGATATTTATTATAATTAGTTAAAAGCAAAGAAAACAAGAGCAGCACAAAAATAAACAAAACAAAAGGAAATCGCCTTTCTGATTCATTTTATGGGGAGGGAATTGGGAACAGCTGTTTCGTGCTTCTGAGCACTCATCAGCCCAAACCTCGCCCTCCCCGATAAAGGAATCAGAAAGGAATCACCGCCCCATTGGCGGTGGCCTTCACCAAAGGGATCTCTTCTTTCTGATTCCTTTATCAGGGAGGACGAGGATTGGGCTGATGAGTGCGCAGAAGCACGAAACAGCCGTTGCCAATTCTCTCCTCATAAAATGAATCAGAAAGAGGATTTCCTTTTGTTTTGTTTATACTTGTCCTGCTCTTGTTTTCTTTGCTTTTAAAAAATTTCTACAGCCCGTTAAATGTTTTGTTAATTATAATTATCTAATAACAGTAAAATTACTGTTTTTAGTGACCCATTTGGTCGCTAAGAACTCCCGAACAGAAGGTCGGATCGGCAAATGGACTTCATCATTCTATTTAGAGGTCCAAATACCGTAGGAATAGGTTATTTTGAGGGGCCAACGCCACCCTCCATTCAGAAATATTTGGCATTGTTTTTATCGGATTAGGTTAAATGTTAGAAATAGTTGGTAGCTATACTTGATGTATAAGATCTTAGACTCAGGCTGGAGGTTGTCGGTTCGAATCTGTATATTTACTATTTTTTTTTTTTTTCTCTAATTTTTTTTTCCCTCAAAGTTCTCCTGTGATTTTTTTTTTTTCATTTTTTAATTTTTTTCCTAACTTTTTTTTTATTTTTCCTTACGTTATTTGACTTTTTTTTTCATTATTATTTATATTTCGTTTATAATTATGGGTCGCTCTTATATTTATGCTTTAGCACAGAATTATATTCACTTGTGATATTTGCATGTATATATTTGCATATATCTGGAAATTTCTCGAAGCAACACGAAACTTCTTTATCGCGCCATCTGGTGAGTATTTTTAAATATAAATTCCCGTGGTTACCGAGAAAAGGCAGATCACGGGTAAACTTGTACACAAGAAGATTCATATGAGCAAAAATTTATTCCATCGAAGTTTTTGCAGATTCTGTTTTTTATATTATAGTAGATACCGGTATGTGAAAAAAGTTTAATGGAGGCGCTGATTACCAAATTTCCGACGGTTCTCATCATGCAAGATCTCTGCAAGGTTAGTATTGGTTTGAGAGATTATACAGATGATCGGCTTCAACGAAGACGCCGATTGAGAAGGATGGCTTACTTTTAAACACAGACGCGATAGCTTTACAGCGACTCATGATACAGTCCCTGTAATGCAGTCCCGTAAACATTTTAGTACTGATTTGTCTAACCAACAGAATCGAGTGAAGTACATATAGGAGAGTCAGAAAAAGTTGGGTAGACATCACCACATCCAGAACCAGATGTTTTAGACGCCATTTTTCAAAATGGCTGACACCGATTTTATTTTGTATTTATTTCTGCTCCTGTGACAGTCATACTCATCATTTAGGTGTCTAAATATATGTTTTTACGGGTAAGGAATCGATTAAGATGGTTTGTGAAGTTGCCTGACTGCTATTTATTAAAGAAAGTCAGTAATAGCTATGAAAAATATTAAAGAACAGAATATCATTTCACCAAAAGATGTGGCATTTGAAAAAGGAATGGAAATTATATGCCCTAAGCTTAAAGAAGGATATGGCTTCACACTAACTGAAATCCGTGAATTGTTTAGTGAATTGGCTAGTGGAAACGTAATTAGAAGCAACGAAGTTAAACTAAGACTGCAAAGACATTGCGAGGATGAAATAAGATTCAGTTCATCTGATAGTAAAAATGAGTCATTGATGGTTTTCCCGTCAAAACTAGGAATTGATGAAATAGCCAAACTGTCACGAACACTATTTTACATTTTAATATTTTTGTTTGCATTTTTAAACATTAACAAAGGTCTGCTGTTATCAGATACTACGCATGAAGAAGATTTCGATCCAGGTCCGAAATGGACACACAAGACGATGATGACGAATGTGATGTGGAACATGGTGCAACCTGTCCTGACAGGAAAATGGCTGTATCTGCTAAAGTAATATATCAAATATTATATTATTCCATTCATTGCGGCATGAAACAAACGCCTCTGCATCTTATGGTTGGTCATACCATATATGATCAGTGTAAAAGTCGAGAGTTAATTACTTGTATGTATAGAGTATTAGTTTCTGTGAGCTATGAACTGTTGCGTAAAAGACAGCAATTAGCAGCCTATGCTGTACACGCAAGTGGGAATGGTAACACCCCTTTGCCAAGCCATTTTGATACTGACAATTTTACTATCGCCCCCGCTTAATAGTCATTGACAATATTGATCATAGAGATGCTTCAAGTATACGTGGTACTCATGATGCACATGACACAGCCAGTGTTCTATTTCAAGCACGTTCTGATAGCACCAAATTGCAAGTCAAACCAAAGATTTCTCTGACTAATTTTATCCAACGAACTCATTATTTACAAAAAAAAAAAAATTACCCTGCCGAAGGGTCCCACATTACAAGAGTCCAGTCAGCCAAACATGGTTTCCCGAAAGGCCTGCTTTGTAATGAGTCCGCTAAAAAGACACAGTGTATCTCAGTTTGCGATCAGTTTAATTAAACATGAAATACCTGAAGAAAGTACTGACAGTATAATTGTTCCAACATGGGCTGAATGTCGTTCTCTGATCCCAACTGCGGCACCTCCTCTCATGCATGCGGATTTCTTCCATTCATTCCCAAGCCAGTTGCAGAACATGCAACAGTATTTTTAGCATTGAAAAATTTGCAGAATACTTGCTCGCAGCTGAAATAACAAGCATTACCAGTATTGTCAGATGAAGGTGTAATCCATATCATTGCTGATATTATAATAAACAGTCCATCTGAATTTCCTGACATAATTCCCATGATCAGAAAGTTCCGTTGTGCCAAGGTTGCCTTGCACAATATTGGAAAGTTTCTACAAGGAAATGGTGCAAAGGAAGCACTAATTGAGTGCAAGGTGTTTGGTATAAAAACAGCCGAATCAGTAATGAATGGAACCCACTATGTCAGATCTCTTAACGGCTTACTGATTCATGAAGAAACTATAATGAAGATGAAATGGTCAGCGTTTTGGAAATGTAACACCAAGGAAAAATATGAGATTACCCTTCAATATGCTCAAAAATTAAAATTAATTATTTCAAATAAGAATGTGAATACAAGCCCCACCGAGTTTAATGAACTTTTACAATCAGAAGTTTTGAATTAAGACTTTCAGAAATTTAGTAGTGATTGTGCTATGAAGTCCGAAATGCGTAGGTTATGGGATACATTCCTTTACCTTGTAAACTTGTTGTTGTCATAGTTGATTTTATGTCACAAATTCGACAACTCAGAAGTAATTCGACAACTTTTAAAAATATATTTGATCAATTGTGGACTAATACAAGTAAATACAAGAGAATTACACGAGTAGACTTTGTGTTTGACAGCTATATTGAGCAGTCACTTAATGAACGTGAAAGAGAAAGACGGAGAAATGCTGATCCAATCGAACTGATAAAAATTAATTAGGAGACTCTTATTCCTACACAGATGGACAGATTCTGGTCTTCAGGTAAAAACAAGGAGATGCTCCTATTGTCTGCTACTAGTTTCATTGAAAAGGCAAAAATGACTGACTTCACTACAGGGCTAAGTGGAACCATCACAGGAGACAACGATAGCAGAGATGCATTAATAGTAATGAATAAAGAAGTTCAAACTTGCTCGGACCTTGGAACCTTTGTAGAAGAAGCACATAGCAGAATTATAATCCATCTGTTCCATGCTGTCCAGTCGGGCATACATGTTTTATAGTGCTATCAAATGACACTGATGTCGTTGTTCTCATCCTTCGATATATATATTTGAACCATTCAGTAAAGGATTGCAAAAATAGTGGATCAAAGTGGGAGTGGGTGACAAAATGCGCCCTGTGCCTCTACTCACACTTGGTAGGCAACTGGCAGCTGTACTTTGCAACACTTTAATTAAGGCCCACATACTTACAGGTTGTGATGTCACAAGTAAGATTGGAACAATATTATCTGCACTAAAAGTATCGCCAGAAACTTTACTACTTCGAATTTCACAAGATAATACTATATCTGAAGAAACACTTGACAAAGCAGAGAAATACCTTGTTCAAGTTTTACATCCATCATCAAACTGTAAGACATTTGATGAACTTCGTTATTCATTACACAAGCAGAAACACATATCAGAGCTACCACCCTCATCTTTTTCAATAAGAAATGGAAAAAGCATCCGAAAAAGCTTTTTTGTTTTATGGGAATAAGTAACCCTATCACAAACTTATTTTCCTGATACAAGCCTGCAGCTGACAGATTATGGATGGTGCAAAGATGCAAATTGTGTGCTAAAGCCTGATCTGTGCCTTAACACAATGCCTTTTGAACTATTAATACAGTGCCGTTATACAGCATGTGCTATGAGTAGGTGTAAATATAAGTTGCAATATTTGACATGCACAGAGTATTGCAAATGTGGTGAAAAATGTAAAAGATAAACTGAGAAAAAAGTATGTTAGTTTTACACTCAGTTTTCCATAACAGAGTTTACTTCTGTGTCTATAAAAATGTTGTTCAAATATAATTATATTTTGTACTGTAAATATCACTTACCATATAAAATATTATATTCCACTTTTTGTTAATATTTTTATTTAAATTCCAGATGATTTCACGTGCGCTGAAATTAATTTAGTGTTTAAGAAATGAAGATAGACAAGTGCGTAGGCTTCATTTCTTGAACACTAAATTTTTATTTAAAATCTAAAATAACTGATTTTCTTTAATAAATGACAGTCAGGCCACTTCACAAACCATCTTACTCGATTCCTTACCCTTAAAAACATATATTTAGAAACCTAAATGATATGTGTGACTGTCGTAGAAGCAGAAATATATACAAAAGAAAATCGGTGTCGGCCATTTTGGAAAATGGCGTCTAAAACATCTGGTCCAAAATATGGTGATGTCTACCCAACTTTTTCTGACTCTCCTATATCTACTTCACTCGATTCTATTGATTAGAGAAATCAGTACTTAAATTCTTATGGGACTCCATCACGGGCGGATTTACGGGGATGCTAGGGGGTGCGCCGCACCCCCAGATTTTTGGGATGATAATTTTTTTTACAGATAAATAAAAATGTTTTCTGTTATAATAATTTTATTCATTATTAATTTAGGTCTAAAAACGGAACATTTAAATTGGGTTTTGGTGTTTGAATTTGATATACAAATACCTCATACCTTCCGGTGAGCTCGCACCCCCAGATATCAAGACCTAAATCCGCCCATGGACTCCATTACAGGGACAGGAGTATAAAGCCGTAGCCTTCGTAATACTGATTCAGCCTCACACTGGAAAATCCCACTGCAGGAGCGAGACCCAAGTCTTAGGCTTTCCACAAGCTAGCCTTCTATAAATTTAGGCCTTTTAATTTTGTTTTGTTGCAAAAGTAGCTTTAATTATGGAATTTAAAAATACATTAAATATATTTTAGATTGTAAATTAAATATTTAAGTTTTCGTAATGTATTATAAAATAAATTTACATAATAAAAAAAATCAGCTTTAGCTTTTTTTTATTTTTATTTTAAATTTCAACTACAGAGTTTCATAAATCACAAAAAATTAAGAAAAAATATAAATTAATAATTAAAATTCGCAATACTCAATAACAATTTACTCTACAAAATTATTACACTGCAATTTTATGGTATTATAAAATTAAAAATTTTCAAATTTAACCGACATGAAAATTAAAGGAACATTCAATAAAATTATAAACCTTATTGCAGATGTGTGGGCCCGGTAGCCGAGTGGGTAAGGGCGCTTGGCTGCGGGTTGGAGGTGGTGGGTTCGATTCCCGGCCTCGGCGGAGGATGGGAATTTTTCCACGCTTCTTTCTCCTCCAAACGGGCCCTAGGGTCTACCCAGCCCTCTATAGAATGGGTACCGGGTTTCTTTCCGGGGAGTTAAAGGCGGGCCGACCCCCCCCCGTCCTCAACTTTGCCCCGTAGGTTCTGAACACTGGAGCCTACCCTCCAGTTGCATTGCGCGGTCCTCAGGGCCTGATCGCAACTTAAACTTATTGTAGACGTATAACAACGAAGTACAACAACTTTAATAACAATCAAAATATTACATTTTATCTCCAAAACAAAATGCTTAAAAATTAATATAAACGCAAAAATTAATTTACTTAACAATCTATACTGCTAAAATCTTTTATTTCTCTGTCTGTCTGTCTTTCTGTCTGTCTGTCCGGCGCAATTTTCTGTGAGAATGGAAAATAGAAATAATTTTTTCAATAAAACATCCGCGACAGGAATCGAACCAGCAACCTTCTGATCCAAAGTCAGATGTCTTATCCATTAGGCCATTGGGACTACAACTATCTTAATATGGTTTTTTGACTTATATCTCCTTTCCTTTTCCCCCATCAATTAAGAATGTATTCAATCTTTTTTTTTGAATCTCAAGATTGTTTATTTATTTCCCATCCGTCAGTTTATTTGTAATTCGAAACTGACAATTAGAATTTTAATTGCTGAAACGTTGCAATATTTTAAATATTCTTACTTAACCAAATTCTATGTGATATTGAAAAATATGTGCGTGTACACGGCAGATGTTGGAGTAAAGAAAACAGAGTCAAGAAAGAAAGAAGCACTCTTTTTTTGAAGTGGAATACCGAAAAAATCACTTTTTCCAGCTCAAAAACCATCAATATTTGTAATTCAAACGTCACAGAAAAGTGATAATCTATATTACTAAAATACTTTATTTCTCTGTCTGTCTATCTGTCTGTCCGGCGCAATTTTCTGTGAGAATGGAAAATAGAAATAATTTTTTCAATGAAATATCCCCGACAGGAATCGAACCAGCAACCTTCTGATCCGAAGTCAGATGTCTTATCCATTAGGCCATAGAGACTACAACTCTCTTCATATGTTTTTTTGACTTACATTCTTAATTGATGGGGGAAAAGGAAATATATTCAATCTTTTTTTGAATCTCAAGATTGTTTATTTATTTCCCATCCGTCAGTTTATTTGTAATTCGAAACTGACAATTAGAACTATAATTGCTGAAACGTTGCAATATTTTAAATATTCTTACTTAACCAAATTCTATGTGATATTGAAAAATATATGCATGTACACGGCAGTTGTTGGAGTAAAGAAAACAGAGTCAAGAAAGAAAGAAGCACTCTTTTTTGAGGTGTAATACCGAAAAATCACTATTTGCAGCTCAAAAACCATCAATATTTCTAATTCAAATGTCACTGAAAAGTGGCAATTACTATAAAAATGAGAGCCAAAAATGTGAGAAGCAGTACTTTCATTAGCAAGAATATTGAAAAAACACTATTGTAACTCAGAAACCACTGAAAAGTAACAATCTACAGTATATTACTAAAATCTTTTATTTCTCTGTCTGTCTGTCTTTCGGTATGTCCGTAGCAATTTTCTGTGAGAATGGAAAATAGAAATAATGTTTACAATGAAACATCCGCGACAGGAATCGAACCTGCAACCTTCTGATCCGAAGTGAGACATCTTATTCATTAGGCCATGGGGATTACAACTCTCTTTGTATTGCTTTTTGACTTATCTGTCCTTCCCCTTCCCCCATCAATAAGGAATATTTCAATCTTTTTTTTGAAACTCAAGATTGTTTATTTATTTCCCATCCGTCAGTTTATTATTAGTAATTCGAAACTGACAATTAGAACTATAATTGCCGAAATGTTGCAATATTTTAAGTATTCTTCCTTAACCAAATTCAATGTGATATTGAAATATAAGCGCGTGTACACTGCAGATGTTGGAGTAAAGAAAACAGAGTCAAGACAGAAAGAAGCACCCTTTTTATGAGATAGATTACTGAAAGACACTATTTGTAACTCAAATACCTGCCGTCATGTCAAATTTAAGAATTTACCAAAGAACGAGATTGTCGATAACATCAATCGAGTGATAAGTCAAAGAATACAAGGTGAGACTAGAGAGTATTTAAGTGAGAATAAGATTGATACTTCTGATAATCCACAACACGAACATCTCTATCTGCCTGAATATCTGAACTCATTGAATCTCAGCAGGTATTCCTCAAGATCGTTTGTCATTGAAGATTGGATCTCCAATAATGTTGTTGCAAAAAATCAATCTCAAGTTTTGACACTGCTAAGGAACTCAACTTAAATGCCGTTCATTCGATAATGATCTCACAGAAGCCGAAATTGCAACAGGAACTCACAAAGGAGATTTTGTTTTCATCCATAGGATGTGTATGAAACAAAACGATAATCTATTCCTATTCACTTTCACAAGAAAGCAATTTCCGATCAGGCCTTCCTACACGATTTTTATAAATAAAGCTCAAGGACAGACTCTAATAAAATTGCCATCTATTCGGAGAACGTTGTCTTCACTCACGCACAACTTTATGCCTTTGAGTCACAAGTCATCAGAATTTGGTTATCTTCACTCGAAAGATAGTCACAATCAATTCGTCGCCAAGAATTTCGTATACAAGCTACGATCTTCATTCATCATCTATATTAACAAACATCCATCTCAACATATCTCTTCTTCAAATATCTATATCAATCAATTTGCACACGGGTAATGGTTGTAATTAAGAAAAAAGATTCAAGAAAGAAAGAAGCACCATTTCTATAAGATAGAATACTGAAAAATCACTATTTGTAACTTAAAAACCAATAGACTTTGTAACTCAAAAACCACTGAAAAGTATATCTATATTACTAAAAGCTTTTATTTCTCTGTCTGTCTGGTGCAATTGTTGTGATTTGTGAAAATAGAAATAATTTCTACAAATTCACTAATCGAACATGCAACCATTTGCTCCGAAGTTAGACGTCATAGCCATTTTATCTTCATAAAAAATAAAAGTATATCATAGATATATGATTCACACGCTGGTTCTAAAAGCAGTCGTGGATTGACAGAATATAAACATCAGAAATTAAATTAAGAAAAACTTTTAAAAAGTTTTAGTTTAGTTTACTTGATGTAATTTGTGTGTGTGTGTGTGTTTTTAATAAATAAAAATTTGTTTTCCGTTATATATGCGGAGGCTTCCGGAGCGAAGCGACGGGTAGCCGACTAGTTTTAACTAACAAACTTGTTTAAATTCAGGAGGATTTAAGTTAACAGTATTCATAATTGTAAAGGAAAATAGACATTGAGATTACAAAAAAAAAAATTAATTATAAAAGCGAAGAGAGTAAATTTTTGGCAAATAAATTAGAATACTGTTTCATATTGCTCAAATCATTTCAATTTAAATTATTCAATTTTTCAATGATTCAATTAAATTAATGAAGTGTGCTTTCAAAAAAAAAAAGACTTAATACGCAACTAAAAATACGCAGGAATTTATTTGAACAATAATTACAACCGGAATAAAAAATTTAAAATTTATTTAATATGAATGCTAAATTATTTTTTATTAATATAAAATACTAAGGGAATTAAAAGAATAAGACAATACTTATTATGCAAGAGAAAATGGTTACAAAACAAAATAAATTCAGATATAACAAGAAATTACATACGTTATCAATTGAAATAGGTTAAATAAAAGCATTATTGAAAAACTTTCAAAAAAAAAAAAAAGTTTATTATCTGAAAAATTAACAAAGAATTGAAGTTACAGTTAAGAAATGTAATAGGAAACAATAAAATTAAATTGAATTAACTATTATGCTACTTATTGAATACTTTTGTTTTTTTTTAACATTAAATTTGCACTTTTTTATTTATTCACTTTCTAATATTTTCTTTCAATGAAATCTTGCAGTGTGATAGCACAGCTAAATTACCCAATAAAAAAAAATAAGATTAGGCTACTACTGTCAAAATTAATACAGAATTAAAATACAGAATAAAGATTAAATATTTCCCAGATTACAACTGAAAACCATTTACCAGTCCTTCATACGATATTATGGAAATCAGAGTATGTAATAATGCCACCATTTCTTTTCCTCTAAGTAATTTTCTATTTTATCACTAAACTACGCAAATACTCGATTCAGTAGTTTTCTCACGAAACACTAAATTTATTTTCCACTCCATTTTCCAGTTCCAGTCTCTATCCACAGGGTTTTTCCTCTCTTTACAGGTGGCTTTACAGTTTAATATGCAGATAAACTTTCAAAACCTGATGGCACAGCGTCTTTTGTTATATATTAACTGATTATGACCAATTCCGAAACGAAATCTATGATACGTACAGAGCCGTTTCTAGGTGTTCTGCCACCCTAGGCGAGAACTGAAAAATGCCGCCCCCTCCCTTTCAAATGCCGCCCCCACCAATAAAAAAAAAAAAAATATTTTAACAACAAAAAAAAAACCAGAATCTTCAATTCAACAACCAAAAAAAAACACAATCCTATTTTAACAACCCAAAAAAAAAACGGAATCCGTCCTTCGGCCGCCCTAGGCGGCCCCCAGTCTTACCTAATGGTAGAAACGGCCCTGGATACGTACTACAGAACATGCTGTCGTAACGAAATTCTTCCGTGGAATATAAGAAGCCATTGCTGTCGTCGTTCCTCCTCAACCGGAAACCGAAATGCTGTCACATAATCACTGTTATAATAGTTTAACCTATCGCTTGGTACACAATGTTTTCCAGGCATGTTTTCCAATAATAGTATATTAATTAACTTGTAAATAGTCAACAATTCACTATCTTGTTATGCCATGGTTTCTCGTGGGCACAGCGAACTAATAGAAAGGCACGCCTGTCGACCTATTTAGAATCCATTATCTTACTGTAGATAAGATGTATAAGAGCACTAGAATCAGATATCTTTGCATAAAAATAGTACGACTGTAAATTTCGATACTATTGCTTTCATTATAAGTTTAACTTTCCGATTTAGCTATACCTGTTTTATTTTATTTAAAACTAAAGCTTATTATGACTATTTAAATAAATAAACGCGCTTAATTCATTTATTCAGTCTCCGCTGAAGTATTTCCTTTCTTAATTTCTTCTACTCTCAGGCTGATACTTTAAGAAGGCTACGCTCTTGCTCACATTACAGCGACTCCGGCTGTTACCTACCATAGTTCAACAACAGCCAAGGGACCCCGCAAAATTTCCTAGAGTGCCCGAAGAAAATCCAGGTGAATGGCTGTTACAGTACAATCGAATCAGCCCATTACAACCAATGGACGATAATATGAAGACATCAGCTTCTTTATGTTAAGAAAGGCCCTGTGGTGGTTCTGCAACAATGAAGATCACTGATCACCTGAACACGGTTTGAAAACGAACTGGAAAAGGTAATTATAGCACCCCGAAGATGGACAGTGACGGGCCAAAGAAGCCCTTGAAAAACGGGCCCAAATGGCGAAAGAAACTCGTGAGGAGTAGAAAGAATTTCTCTCCCTGCAAAAAAAGATGGATCCTGTGATCCATGGTGGAAGGCGTCGCCGAAAACATGTATTGTCTCTTGGTGCCAATGAAACTCTCCACTGTGGATGAATTTATACAGGCATGAAGAAGAATTAAAAGTTTAAGAAGACGTCGTGTCACATCGGACAGGCAATTTCATCAACTTCCAAATGTATTTTCCATTGGAATCGGCCTAACCATCGACTGATTAATCCTTGACATAATCAAAACAGATGAAGCGACTTAAGGCATCACCGCCGCATGTCGTTTCTAGTTATGATCCACCAGTTGTTGCTGCTTTCCAACCAGAGAGACAAGACCCGCCATGTGTAGTCTGAAACACGTCTAAGAAACACACCAAAGGCGGACTAATACAGGATATCAGACAATAGAACATTATGTTTGCACTGTGATCGAGAAGGACTCCGGGATAGACGACCCACAACATCATCGATTTGGCACTCATGATCCTACGACGACGCACTATAAGGAAGTCATCAAGAAACACAAAAAACAACACCTACTCCCTTGCCATCTCTCAGACTCCTGCTGAGTAATGTGGATCGGTCTGGAGATGATACACGAGAAAGATCCCTTCACCTGCCAATTGAAGAAGTCAATCTCAATCTCTCCGTCGACCGCTCGAGGGAAATTAAATGATAGAATAAGGTCGCAAGACAAATTAGTGAAAATCCTCCGTCGATAACGTTCCTGATCAAAAATAAGGTGCAGATAAAGGTTGATGGACACTCCACCGAAGCTGTGGTGAATACTGGTTGCACAGTATAAGTAATGGCAGCAGAGTTTCATTAAAATCTAGGGAAAGAAACACTGAGGCATGAAGGCCCCGTCTTCAAATGAGCAGACAGTAATTACTTAGACACTATTGAACGATGCAGTGCGAGAGTGATGCTATCAAAACTGTCGATTTGTTATCCTGAAGACTTGTAGTGATGGCATTATCATAGGATGGGATTTCCTAGAATTCTCAGAGTCCTGATTTAATTACCGACA
Organism: Thereuonema tuberculata; assembly: GCA_023159025.1. Lineage (NCBI taxonomy): Eukaryota > Metazoa > Arthropoda > Chilopoda > Scutigeromorpha > Scutigeridae > Thereuonema > Thereuonema tuberculata. The sequence continues at coordinate 12,213,271 of JAFIDM010001028.1, read as the reverse complement.
AGGATCTGTTCACTGACCAACATCGACGATTGGAATGAATCATCTTCTCATCGGAAGGTGTAGGTACTAAATATCCTGGAAAATGTGGCGTCTTTTTTTATGTTATGAGCAGCCCAAACGAAGGCGACTTTACCATCACAACCGTCGAAAATGATACTAATCTTGAAAGATCTGGCAGTATCCCATTGTCTCACCACCCTCATTGAAGGTAAAGGATAATCATCGGAATCACAGTTGTGTCTCAAATGCCAAAAAAAAAAACATGAATAAAAAACTCAATATTAAAATATTAGTGACAAAATTCATGTGTCAGCAGTCCGTTGAATCAATGAATTTTTTTTAATTCATACAAAATGCAATCTCCGAATTGAATTATTAATAAAAAAATAATGGGTAAAACCAAATATTTACTAAGTTACATCCTGGAACAGCTGTTTCACGCACTTTAGCGATCATCAGCTAGGAGCAGTCGCAAGTAAGCAGCAAGGTCTCGGTACTGTCACATTGTGGAATTGGCAACATGACACGATTAAAATGTTGGTCTCTGAGGGAATATATTTTGAGTTTAATAAATGTATTGTTGCAATTTATATATGAGTTTATGAGTTTATTGTATTTGAATTTTTGTAATTGTTAATATCTTGTATATAATTATTTTTTTTGTTTCATGGTCAAATATTATTTTTAATGGTTCGAGCAAATTTAGAAAACAATATGTGAGAAAGGAGAAAGAAAACTTCAAAAAAAGAAGTTGTGAATTTGATCAAGTGATCATGTGTTTAGTCTGTGTTTCGATTTCCTGTGGGAACAGAGAAAGAAAGTGAAATACACTTTGGCGGGAAAAATCAGATCAGGTGATGAATATGGAGCTCAAGGATTGGATAATTAAAAAGTGAAACTTATGTTTTTGGTGCGTAAGCAAAAAGGAGGCCTGACGGAAACAGGTCAGAGAACAGAAGGGGGAAGGTAGCAGTCGGGTGCGGACGCCAGTCGATCCGTGTCCCGCAGGGGCATGGCCAGAGAAGCGAGGATTCAGCCATCGGGCGTGGACGTTAGTCCACCTCGTGCTCCACAGGGGCAAGGCCAGAGAGATGAAAACACGCAGCCAGTGAAGGTGGTCGTAAATCTTTCTGGGATCCGAAAGCCATGGCCGGAAGAACATGACAATCGACCCAAGGATCAAGTAGGAACGACACAATGGGAAGAGAGACAATGCTGAGACGAAGTTATCTGTAAGTAGAAAACTTTCGTATACTTCTCGGCGAGAAACAACAGAATGTTTATGTCAAGTGTGTTTTACGACATTCTTTTCAGCAATTAATGGGTATACAAGTGATAAGATCCTGCCATTGTGTGCGTTCACGAATCTGATCTGACAATATAAAGACAAAGTTCTCGCCTGAAACATTGGAAATAAGATGTTCGAAAAACTATTCTCACATCAGTAAAAAGCCTAACATTCATGAACTAAATTATTTCTGTTGTTTTATAACATCTCAGTGAACATTTAAATATAACTAACATTTGGATTATGGTCATATAGTCATCATAATCACTTGAACTATCTTAATTTTAAAGTTAATTATATTGACAGTCATTTTTATTGTATTTAGATAAAAGCCTGTCATTAATATTTTTCTAAGAGTTGATGTTTGATTTATGTTTCTCTTTATACAATATATATGTATGTATGATATTGTTTCAAATATTAATGGGTACGTTCCTGGTCTTTACGTTTAGTCGGGGTTAAAATAATTAATAATAATTAATATTAATAATAATAATAATTTATTTGCCTTACAAAAGTTTGATATTACATAATAGATATGAGTGTGACTTCCCTACGCCTTAAGGGTAGTCCCGTCGAGAAGGCAGGCAGGGAGTCAATTACAGGCAAGAAAAATAAAAAATAAAAAAATAAAATATAGCGAACATTACTGGTTACATATAATGGAGAAAACAAAACAGAGCATAATACAAAAGCATTGAAACTAATAAAATATAATGGGGATAAAAGGAACAGCTAATTTTTAATAAAAATGTGAAAAGGAATTACACTATTGTGGAGTTTAGATCTGGAGATATATACCATCTTCGTAAAATAATTAAGATAATGAAATATATAATTCAAAAATGTCATATAATTCCTGAACAGAAATTTTCGGATAAGAGGTTAAGCCTAGCTCAAATAGATGGAAAGTAAAGAGGTTACTAAGAGAAATAGCGAAATAAGGGAGAGGAGAGGAAAGGTTGGAAGATATCTGATGAGAGTTGACGTTTGCGACTTGACAACGGATAGATTAGGAATTAACTTATGAACTGGAGAGAAGAAAAGAAGGTAAGAAGGATTATTGTGAAAGGTTATGTTAGTGCAGACAGATGATGTTTTAGTTTTCTTTTGAACTGTTTGAAATTAGGACTTTCACGAATATTGGGGGTAATTCCACAGAGAAGGAGCAGAGTAGCTAACAGCTGTTTTTTGATAATTTGATGTAATTCTTGGAGTGTATAGAGTTGAAGAGGTTCTTGTGTTGTTAAGATGTGACTGTGGCTTAGTAGTTAGTGTGATAAAAGAAGAGATATTTTTATTAAGTAATTTATAGGTGAAGAGAGCTAACTGTAAGTTGTTGAGATCATGAAAGGAGATAACTTTATATTTGTGCCAAAGAGATTTAGTCGAGTATTGCATTGGCTTTCCATCCAAAAATCTCAGGAAGTGTTTCTGTACCTTAAGAATCATGTTTTGATAAAATTTTGAGGCGGTGCCCCATATTGCAATACCGTAGCTTATGTTTGAGTGGATTAAGGACCAATATAGATTTAGAAGTATTTGTGTCGGTAGAAAGTTTAGTTTTTTAATAATGCCTAGGTTTTTAGAAATTTTATAAGAAATTTGTTGCGCATGTAGATTCCATGAAAGATTCTGTGTGAGAAAAATACCTAAGTATTTGAAGGAATGCACTTCCTGAAGGACAGCGTTTTTATAAGTGACAGAAAAATTCTCTTTACAAAGGATTTTGTTTTTTTGATGGAAAAACATATATACTGTTTTCGATGTATTTAATGTCTGATCATTTAAGGACAACCAAGATTCAAGGTGATGGAGTGTTTGTTGAACATTTTCCTTGAGATCCTTTATACTTTTATTAGCAAAGAGAAGAGTTCCGTCATGCCCATAGAAGATGCATTTGTTAGCAGGAGAAGTGAGGAGCAGATCGTTAATAAATAGATTGAAGAGAAGGGGAGACAGAATAGAATCTTGCGTTAAACCTTTGGATGTATAATAGAAAACCAGGAGGAGGAGTATCCATTTAGAGTTAATTGATATTGGCGATTAGATAGATAAGAAGCTAGCCATGACAATGGAGGGCCTCTAATAACGAAATGCTCTAATTTAGTCAGTAAAATGTCAATATTAATTAAATCAAATGCTTTCTTGATATCAAGAAATAAACCTAAAACAATTTGCTTTGAGGCCATTTGATTTGTGGTGAATTCTGTTAACTCAATAAGAGCTGTTTCAGTATTTTTTCGATGTATGAAACCGTGTTGTTGGTTTTTTCTGAGATATGAATGTAGATAACTTATTAAGAAAAAGCTTTTCAAAGACTTTTGAGAACGTGTTAAGTATAGATATAGGACGATAGTTGGCTAAATCGTTCACGTCACCTGATTTCCATAGTGGAATAATTTTAGCCTCTTTGAAGGAGAAAGGGAAGATGCCTTCTGTGGCTGACATATTGAATATGTGAGCTAGAGGAAGAGAGATTTCATCTACGATGTTTTTAAGAAGATTAGAGGAGACCTCATCAGGTCCAGAAGAACTTTTATTACTTAACGATTTAATTGTATATTCCACTGCAAGAGGGAAAGTTGGTGATAGATAAAAGGAAGAAGGAACTGGGTTGTGAGGTATAGAAATGTTACGTACATCAAGAGAAGAAGAGAATGAGTATGAAAGTAGCGTATTCAGAAAATGATTTAAATTTTGAGTGGTATCAGTGGGATTATTCTCGGTGATAAGATGAGATGGAAGCTTTTCTTTAAATGAGGTTGTTAACAGTTTAATAATATTCTTCCATTTCTCTTTAATAGATAAGCTATCCTTAAATGTATTTTCATAGTAACTGATTTTGGCCGATCTAATTTTTGATTTTAACTTATGTTGAAGAATTTTGAGACGCTGAAGTTTGTCAGGGGTAGGGTTCTTTTTGCAGGTTTTATAAAACTTATTTTATTGGCGAATCTCTTTAAGTAGATCCAAGGAAAGCCATGGATTTTTATTTATGTTAGATGTATTAGTCTTAGGAGTGCTGAAAAGCGGGAAATATTTATTTAATCCAGTGAAGAAGAATTTGTTGAAGATAGTGACTGCTTTATCCATAGATGTTGCATCTTTCAACTCTCTTATCCAGTTAATTTTCTGAAGATATTTTTTAAAGTTATTTATATTTTTGGTTGTGATTTTTCTATTTTTAGTTATTTCTGGCTTTTTAAAAGTAAGGTTTTTAAATAAATTAGAAGTTGTAGCTGTAAAGAATATTGGATCGTGATCCGTTATTAAAACGTTCAGGATACCTTTAGATTCTACAGGAAAGTTCGTAAAGATTTGATCCAAAAGTGTGTGAGATGAATGAGAAACAGAGTGACGAGTTGGTGAATCTATGAGAGGGCAGAAAGAGTAGCAATTCAGTGAAGTTATAATATCTATGACTGTTTTGTCATTTCTATTGAGAAAGTTAGTATTAAAGTCGCCTATGAATATCCCTCTTTTATTGTTGTGGTTAATAAAATTAGCAACTGAAACTAAGTAATCGTGGAAGAATTGAAGGTTTCCAGAAGGTGGTCTGTACATTTTGACGAATATTAGATCCTCATTTACCGAACAACAAACACATTCTAAATCTACATTGATAAAGGAGAATTCGTTATGTTTTATAATATTGAACTTGTTGTTATAATATAGAGCAACACCGCCTCCTTTTCTGTGGTTTCTATTTATTGAAACTGCGGAATATCCCTCAATATTAGGTAAAGTATGTGAGTTTGAGGCCCAAGTTTCCGTCAGAAGTAGAAAATCAGGAAATTTGTGCAAATTTTATAAACTGCCTAGTAGCATGTCCCAGTTAGCTGAAATACTACGAATATTTTGCGAAAGAATGATCAGAGTGTCTGGTGAGATAGTTAAGAATGGGTCTTCAATGCTTGCCATAAGGAGAAGGCGGAAGATATGGTTTAAAATTTATTGTTTTTTACTCATTATTCATTGAAAGTTCGCAATGACTTCTGATTTAGATCGTTATTTTGAGCAAGCCACGGGATTCAAATAGATGGAGTTGAGAGATCAAGAAACAAAGTGGAGTAAGTGGAAAAAAAGAGTTTACAGTGTATTATGAGGCCTAAGGAACCACTTGAATAAATTGTTTTTAAATCATCATCATCAGTGTTCTGTCGTAGACAGGTCCAATGGCAAGCAGCAAATAAGGTCAGCAATGTCTCTTCCTCCAAGTTGTTCTATTTCTCGCCTCCTCTTTCAGGCCTTGATATCCACTTGTAACCAATAGGTCATCCAGGATCATTTTTCTCTTTCTTCCTCTTGGTCTCTTTCCCTCAATCTTCCCCTCCAATACTTCCTTCATGAGATTTTCACCTCTCAGCACATGACCAATCCAGTTCTTTTTTCTTCTTCTAATGTTCTTTAATAAACTTCTCTCTTCCCCAATTTTTTCGAAGTCATTGCCTAAAAATGTTAGGATTTAATTTAATAAACTTAGAATTTAAGTTAATTTTAAGGTATTTCAGTGATTTAAGCTTAATTGAACTTAAGTTAGCTTTAATTGAGGATTTTAATTTTAAAAAAGGATTTAATTTTCTGATGGAGAGTTTAGCGGACGAGAAATTCGATCTCATTCAAAGTCAACCGGAATTAATTTTCTTTTTGCTTTAGATTAACTTAGTTTAGTTGATTTCGGAGAATTACTGTTCTTGGAAAATTCCATGAGTCAACATTCTATATTTGGAATTGTTAAGTGCATTGTAATGTTATTGGATAATTAACCGTATCACCTCACATGATATAATCATGATGTAATCTCCCTTATATGGTCAGATAAGCAGTTCTGCTACCTGATTAGACGGCGGACTTGTGACATCATTTTGGCGGCTCACTCGAAGTTATTTAACGTCGTGTTTCAGGGGGATAGTTCTCTTGCTTCATCGACCTGCGTGTACGACAGCTTGTAGCCGCATCTCTAGTTGGACATGGTGACCGAAGCCATGATGAACTCGGCCCGTTCATGTCAGTGTAGGGTGTGTTAAATGAAGTTATCTTAGTTAGCTAGGTTCCGTGGATCGTCTGAAATTCCAGTGGTTTATTTGCAAATGGAAAATTCTTGCAAGTTCGATGGTATTTCGAAAGGCACTGTGGATAGCCAGAAATCTCTGTAGTTTACTTGTGAATGAAAGTTCTGGCAAATTAAGCTTCGAATTAATTTACAAAAGCAAAGTCCTTTAAATTCTGTGTTTAAATGCACACCCGTGCAGGATTCATTATCGGTAAGTAAAAATCTTACTTTGTGAATTTATTAGTGCTACGCAAAATATTAGTGCTATTTGACCTATAAGTGTCACGCAATTCATTAGTCGCAATTCATTAGTGCTACGCAACCCTTAGTGCAACGCAACCCATCAGTGTTATGGAACCTGTTAAAGAATACCTCCAATTCAAGTGAAGTTAAGTTAATTAGTGTGCAATTTACTCTAGTTAATTTCAGTGCATTAGAAGTTATAAGCCATAGCTTCGCCTACGATTATTGCCCTTAAGCTAAAGAACTTGTTATTTTACAGTGCTAATTAAATTTTTAGGTTTGATTTGTGCCGTGAAAGTGTTTTCGCCTCTTTGTACGTTGTCGTAAAGTGTGATCCCCTACTCCCGCGGGAAGACTGAGCTAGGTAACCTGGTTTGTAACGATTGTGGAGGGGGTAGAAAGGAACTTCACCGAACGAGCTATCGGTTGGCGCCCTACGAACATCAAATAATAACAGAAATCCTACCTTCCCCTTTGTACCGTT
>JAFIDM010001028.1:12178402-12206100 GCA_023159025.1 Thereuonema tuberculata | reverse complement strand
AAAAGATTAATTCTATTCTTGTTTTTATTATAATCTATAACAAAAGAAATAAATTTCTCAAAGTTACTTTGAAAATACAATTTGGTTATTTGATTGACCCTCATTTCAAAAGTTGATTTACTCTCATTAAAAAAGGGAGGTATTAAAGTTAGGGTGACATGGGATTAGGATTTCAATATTAAGAGTGAAGTTAGGTAAAGAATATTGAGGTAAATTATTGAAAATAAAGGAAAAAGAAAGATCACTCTGTCACCGAAGTTTTGTTTATTCTTCGTATCCACATCATATTTAGTCGTTGGATATAAAACAAGAGTGGTTGTGGAAACTAGTTGTCGGCGAAATTTTGGCGGGAAAACCTTGGGCCCAGGAGATCGCCATTATTGACCCATAAGGTAAACAAGTAACGTTTACTAACCATTTCCAGTTACTGGTTTTCATGTAGCCTGTGTGTTTCGACCGAGCCGTGTTAGGCGACGCTCTGCTAAGGTAGGCCCCGCTTAGCTCATCAAGAAACACGTTTCCAGAAGGTTGGTTACAGAAAATCTCCTCGAGATCGTTCGAATTATTATTATTTTTATATTTCTTGCGGGAGGTATTAACCCTGTGACAGTACTGAGGCTGTTGTGAATAATCATCGGAATCATATTTGCTCCTCAAAAGCAAAAACAACGAGAAAAACTCACTAATAAAATATTAGTGAGGAAATTTATTTGGCAGCAGTTTGCAGGCCTCAATGAATTTTTTTTTTTAAAATGTAAGCTATAATTACCTACTTTTCCTATAATTTTTTGTCTTTGCCAACAAAACCATTTTCAGTTGTCTTAAAAAGCACTTGTTTATTTTGCTGTGAAATTATATTTTTGAGATTTTGTTTCAATTAAATAAAGAATATAAACTAATTATAAAAGTCCAAATAAAAGAATTTATCGTCTTTTCTTGAGATATCCATGAAATCATTAGAGCAGAAAATACAAGTGAATATAATTTTGTGCCAAAGCATAAATTTTAGGGCGACCCATAAAAATAAAAAAAATTAAAAATATTAATGAAAAAAGAAAGTACAGTAATGTGAGGAAAAAAAAATTTAGGAAAAACAGCATTAGATACACGGATTCGAATAGACAACATTCAGTATATGATTTCAAGAAGTTACCAATCACGCTAGAGCTGACAACTTAAATCTAATGGTTCCATTTCTGACATTCAAGCTTATAGTGGAAATCCAGTAAAAACAATGCCAAATATCTCGAACACAGGGGGAGGAGAGAGACGTTGGCCCCTAAAAATACCCTATTAGCTACCCACACACGGAGGGGTTTTTCGGGAGTTTTGACGCTGAAGACCTAGTAGGAAGGATGAATCACTTACGTTAAGCTGAGTCGGGGAGGTGGTATATGAGGGAGGAGATTTCGCAGGTAGTTGGCAATTGACCTGTCAGAGTTCCTATGCTTGAAGCACGGCTTAATGTAAAGATTTTCAATAACGATCAGTTCCTTTAAGGATTTCATTTCGAACTTGCCAAGACTAACTTTCGAACATGAAATGACAAATAATTGTATTTTCTGACAAATTGATTATGTAATTGGCTTTATAGTGACAGTAGCACTAAATTTATAACTATATTTTGAACTTTTAATCGGCTTTATACATTTAAAATAATTTTGGCTTAAGAATAGATGAATATATTAATTTCAAAGTTTTCAGTCAGATAAATTGGGAAAACTACAATAGCAATAGTTTTAAAATTATCAAGACCAATTAATATATGATATATTAAACAAAAATATAGTAAATAACTAAATTGCTCAGTACTTTTTTTAAAAAAAAAATTCTATTTATTTTTATTTAACTAACCATATTGACACAGATTAAATATTCTAGCACCTATAATACAGGAGTAATACTAATAGGACTGGCTAACATTAAAAAGAAAAAAAATAAAAAAAAATAATAATTGTAAACATAGTTACAAGAAATAGTAAAAAAAAATCTTAATTAAAATGAAAAGTAAATTCTAGAATTATAAATCTAGTCAACCAGATTTATATTTATTACTAGGCAATTTCTGATGAGATTTTTTTTTTAAATTGATATTTTAGAAAATTTCGGTAATTTTTTAGATTTACTTTATTTATCACATCCGGTAGTAATTTAAATATGGGTGGCATAATTATTAAAAATGTTGGTTATAAAGTTGCATATATCTCGAAGATTATAGCTGTATTCGAATTTGTATTGTTCATGTAATATAATTGAAAATAAGTCTTTATTATTAAATTGTATAAAAAGTTCGAAGTAAGTATTTTATTATTCATAAAGAATTCCCTTGCTATTTTATTACTTGAAGTATTTTTAGAATATATTACTAATTTTAAGATTTTTTTTATTTCGTAAAATATTTATACTTTTTACATTTTTCATTATCTGTATTAGATCAGATAGCATTTTCGTAATTAAATAAGAAACAAAAAAAGAAAACTAAGTTATTATTTTATAATTTATTGGTATAATATGTTTTTATTTTTTTCAAGAAATTGTATTTAATTTTTGTTGTAAGTTTTAATTTAATTTTTTTTGTAAGTAAAGAGTCATTTAAAGTAATATCCAAATATTAGTCTTTGAATGATATTATAATATTTACATTTTTTAAATTTGTTATGTAAATATTTTTTATGGAAACACACGGCTACTAGAGCTCTGTGGTCCGCGAAGGATAACTTTCAGTCGAGTTGGAATTCCAAAATCCACCCTCACTTGGACGAACCCACGACCTTCGTCTTTGCAGTCAGGTGTGTTAGCCACTGGACTAATCCGGTTCCCCCAATGCCTGTTGGTATATTAGTTCTATTTGAACCTTGAGCATCCGGTTTTGCCGTCTGGAATGGTAGCCATTATCCTTTTCTGGTTCCCTCAATCCCTGTTCGTACCTTATTTCTATCTGAACTTGCTTTTCCATTTTATTAACTTTTTTTCTTCTTTTTTCTGGTTAAGGGTTGAAGGGTTTCCTGCTTAACACAGAGTTGTGACACGCTGCGGAAATAACCCTCTAAGATATTTGTCGTTAAGCTGCGACGAAAGATTTGTTCCCCAAGGGGTAAGTATGTGAAGGAGAGACGAGTCTCCCTCAGAGGTCATTGATCTCTCGATCCGTAAGAGCAGACCCCTACGTGTGTGGATAGCTATTCCTATGTTGTTTGGGCCTCTGAACACGAGGATGAAGTCCGTTTGTCGATCCGACCTTCCGTTCGGGAGTTGTTAGGGAAGGACAGACACGGACGGACAGACGGACAAAACAAACCCAATCGGTATCGATTTTGGTCGCTTGTGATAGCTTCCAAATGGATTGCTAAAAATCGTGATTTGAAGTGAAGAATGAAACTAAATAACTGAAAAATAAAACTAAATAATTGAAAAATTAAGCTAAATAATTGAAAAATTATTATTATGATCATCAGAATAAATGATATTTTATTGATATAAATATTTTTTGACTCAATATGAAAAATCTATCAGATCACTTATTCAATAACGAAAGTCTGGCAGACCAAGCCTAGTAAGATGGCTATTGCCAACATGGAAAAGATTGGGGCCTTACAACGGAAATTTCCCGTAGTATACCATAAAACAACAAAATCACAAAAAATTTTAGAATCATGGTCGCCGACCTACTGGATGGAGATGGCACATGAAGAAGAAATAACGAAAAAGTTACTAAAACGGATACTGGGTTTTTTTTCTCCAGGGAAACGGGGATATCCGTTGACTACCCGACCTCAAGAAACTGCTGGTCCAGAATCACGGGAGCTTTACCTCCCACATTCCCATAGGCCTCCATAGGCGTATAGAGGGATACTTTATCTTTAATTGGAATAACAAATACATCGAAATAATATTATTTTAAGGTAATTATTTTAGATAAAGTTGTTTAACTTTTCTAACATATTTTTTTAAAAACTTTTATTTCAGATATACGTACATCCAAATTATGTAAAAAGTAACCACAATAATGACATTGCACTCATAAAATTAGAAACTCCTGTGTCCAACCTTGGTTCTAAGAATTCCCCCAACGTTATTTGTCTTCCAGAGTCATCTACTATAGATTCTTATTTGAAGAAAAAGGATTGTAACTATACTGGATGGGGAATCGGCAATTATACTGCTACGTATGGTATGCATTTTCGTAAAATTATTGAGATAAAGAAATTTTTGTTAACCCTTTTTATATATTTTAAGCCGGACAATGATGTTGGATTTGCCAGTAAAAAAAACCACATCATTGTGTCTATAAAGGTATAACCAATTTGCAAATGATTGATTGAAATTGCAAATGATTGATTGAAATCTTTGCATTGCGAAACTCGAATAGGATGCTTTAAGTTTTGCATGTCAGATTTATTTATATATAATGTAATATTTAAATTTAGGCAAAAACATGCTATACATAAATATACTTTTAAAAGTAATGTTTTATTAAAGAGTGATTAGACAGAGATAACGACTATGTTTCGTAATTGACAGGTTCACAATATCCATACCAACTTCAGGTAGGTGTGGCTGAACTAAAGGAATGTTATTCGTCACCATATTACAAGAGAACGGAGGTGAGAAAAAAAGGTAGTCAGGCGATTCTCAAGATTTGTTCGGAAAACCCTAAAACTTCAGCATGTTTTGTAAGTGAATCTAGCTTTCTTAATTTTACTGAAGTAATAAAATTAAGTTTTTCTTTGCAGATGAACTATTTCCTTACATGAAATATGTAAAATAAGTTCTTTTTTTATTTCTTCAAAGTTGCATTCAATACTGGAATCTATTCAATTTGCTCTTTCAACTCAGGATTGGACTTTCCCTATGACTCATCTGTTTTAATATAAACATTTTTCTCTCCGGTTGTTTTGATTTCAATATTCTGAGCAGTTAGTGTGCTTTTTTATACTACTTAATTGTTACTTAACTTATATAAAGGAAATACGTTAATGTTAATGAAAATTATAATGATATATAAAGAAAAGCATTGATGTAGAAAATTAAAGAGAAAAAGACAATTTATAAAAAAATAAAAATATGAAGTTTATTTGTAAACTTAGTTTACAGTTGGCTATTCATTTTGAAAATAGCAATACGTTTATAGTAATGTCAATGGAAATCCGAAGACATGATTTTAGTGATATTTAAATAATAATTTATAGTAGTCGATAATTACAATGAGGAATTTTTATCACTCAACAAAATTATTTTGTACATTGGAGTGCGATAATAGGTAGAATCAGATAAATAATGCTGCTTTGAAAATTCATAATGACAGTTTATTAGATAGTATTAGTTTAGTACCAATATTAGAAATATCCAAACTAAAGTGAAAAAGAAGAATTTTTATGCCTTGAGGTTGAGTTTTTTTAATGTACTTCTTGTGTTAAATATCATGAAATCTTATGAAACAAAGAATCCCAAAATGGAACTTGGAATATTTCCTTTTTGTTTCATGTTCAGGAGATTGACTTGTTTCTATAACGAATTAATTTCATTTCAAAAAAAAATATCTTTTTCTTATTTTGGATCTACTTTAACAAAATAATTTCCTCAACCAGTACAGTTTGATAAATCAAAGAAGTTTCGAAGTTCTCTGTTAAATACTGAACTCAGGACGTACATATTAATATTTGAAGAAAGGAACCAGCTTTTTTACTGTGAATGTTGAGCAACAGCTAATTATTTTTTCTAATTTAATGTTGACTATTCGTATATACCCAATACCAGTTTATACCTACCTCTTCGTTTCGCGGGTACCTATTCGAGTATTTGATTTTTGGGATTTATTTTTTTTCACTCAAACATAATTTTAGACATTGGAGGCTTTTGTAACCAATCAGATACTATTTAATTTGAGTTAAATGTAATTAGTCGCACTATAAAATATACTGGAATTCTGGGAAGAGAATTAAAACATAGACCTCAAGCTGTGTTCTCAACGGAGCACTGGCAAGCTGTCAAAGGAAGTAAAATTGTGTAAATTCTAAATTAAACACTAAAAATTTCCATGATTACTTCAAATAAATATTGTTTGAAGAATCTGAAAATCTAAGTTGTAAATTTTGTAAGCCTGTAATTCCCACGAAAATTAAGTTGACAAACACGTGTACCCAAATGGGTACAACAGGTCTCTGTGCACGTTTTTGGAACATAGGAAATGCTGTTCATAAGTTTTATTTTTAAAAAATAGCTAAAGATAGCGTAGATATATTGAGTTTGTTGCGAACTTTTTTGTATTTCTAAGCAAATAACCAGATTTATTATTTTTCAATTTTTATTTCAAGAATTGTTTGATAATTATTATATTTAGATTAATTTTTTCATGTTTATAAAAATTTTGACTGGCAACTCTCTACATCAAATAAGATTTCTTTTTAATTGGAACATAGGAAATGCTGTTCATAACTTTTATTTTTAAAAAATAGCTAAAGATAGCGTAGATATATTGAGTTTGTTGCGAACTTTTTTGTATTTCTAAGCAAATTAACAGATTTATTATTTTTCAATTTTTATTTCAAGAATTGTTTGATAATTATTATAATTAGATTAATTTTTTCATGTTGATAAAAATTTTGACTGGCAACTCCCTACATCAAATAAGATTTCTTTTTAATTAATCTACAGGTTTCTAAGTAATTTATTGAAATCTGTATTATTTATCATCTGTTTTCAAGAATTCTATACTACAAAATGATTAAGTAATGTTTCAGTAATTATTTTATTTTTCAAAAAAGAATTTTTGTATCTTATTTGTTTCCTTTCATTTATTTTTATTTAAAAAAGTTGGTGAATGAAATATATGAAAAAGGAAGAATAATTTTTAACGTAGTTCAAACCTGTAATAGGCAATTGGATATATTACGTAATGAATTAAACAAGCAAAAATTGTACAATAAAACATCAGATATCAAATAAGATGGAATTCTAAAGTAAAATTAACTTTTATATATAGTTTTGTTGATTTAAGTGTTAGATTTATCTCGTGTCTGTAGAGGTTGGTTATTCTTGAAAGTAAACTCTGTGTTTACTTTCAACAATAGCATAAATTAGATGCTAATCACTCTATAGAGACAGATGAGAGCTAAAAAATGATTACTTACTCGAACTCGGGAACCTTTCGAATCCTTTATCAACGACTGGGTATTTAGAATGTAAATCTTTTCTTAATATTCTTTCTTTAATTGAATTATTTCTTTAATTCTAGAGTAAATTTAGAAATTACAGCTTCAGGATTTAGTTTCATTATCTTTCATTCTTTCAATATCAATTTCATCAACAAATAAAAAAGATCTCCTCCAGCATATATTAATGAATATGGTGACGACAAGCAACGTATCAGATATTACGGCCAAGGGCTGCTTTGAGAATCACACAAACTCCATTTATTCGACCAGTGTTTACAGCAGTGGTATCAAAACTGAATGTTTTCAAATCTTCTCAGAGATTCCAGTCATCAACTGTTTGAATGGTTATATCGCACATGGCCCATGTGGTTCCAGTAGCAAGTTTAGGGACAGCAAGAAGTTCATTAGTATCATCAGACGAAGGAAGAATTAGCAATCTATCGATATTCTCATCACCTATTCCATAAATTTTCCTTTCCAATGAAGGTAGGAATCACAACGTGGCCAGTGTTCCAACAACAATTTACGGCAACGTTCACCACACCGTAGGACAGCTCGAAACACGGAACAAATCCTGAAATGACAGACACCGAAAAGCTTCAACATCTTATGAAAGGAGTTGCCGAAAATGTGTACTGTTTACTGTTGGCTATCAAGGTCGACAATCCAGCTACATTCCTGAAGGAATGCCGACGAATTAAAAAAATGCGCCAAACAGATTGGCCGACACCAGAACTTTCAAACGACTGTCTAATGTGGTTTCCATTGGTGTTCAACCTGCAATTTACCCCTTATCCATGCCACAAAATGACGCAATACAACAACTCCAGCAACAAATCATGGCCCTCCAACAATAAATTCAACATCTCATGGTAGCAGTATCAATGATAAGTAGTAACAGTTCACCTCAGATGAGACCCGCCAGAGAAAATCACGACTATCGTCAAAACCAACCCCGTCGTAAAGAAATAAAGGACAGCCCAAGACAAACCCATTTGCTTCTATTGTCACCGAATTGAGCATGTGATCAAACATTGCCGTACCCGCCAAAACGCTGAGCGAGAAACCCCACAATACCTATCCCTCCAAAAACCAGAATATGATTCTCCAGTCTATCGGGAAACTGCTCGCCCCACGTACACACAGATCCACCCGGCGAACGGCAGACGCTATCCAACACCATACCGACAGGGACAAAATCAGGCTTCTTACGAGCCATACAAGCCACGAAACAGTCGTAGCTCTTCATCCGCAGTCCCGGAAAACTAAGGAGAGCAACAACTGATAGCAACAACATCTTTGTCGCAAATACTACAGCAGACCTGAACAACAAAATCATCACCCTGTACTTCGATGACCTTATACTTAAAGCACTTGTGGATTCCAGCCCTAAAGTGAGTCTAATCTCAGAGACATTTCAAAAGAAAAGGTGCAAAGTCATAACCCCAACCAACTTTCCTGTGCTCCAAGGTGTCACCGGAAATCAGCTGATCGTCTACGGCGAGAGTACGAATTAATGAAACCGTCATTCTATATCAATTCTTCGTCACTCAAGAGTAGTTTCGATGTTATCCTGGGATGGGATTTTCTATAAGTGACGAAGGCAACCATTGACAGTTCAAACAATGTGCTTCAACTCAAAAATAAAACAGACAAAGCCGCAATGGCTACCCACTATTTGCGCGCTGTTGAAACAACTGTCTTCCTTCTCTTGTCAGCAGCCAAAATTGAAGCAAGTTCGAAAACCTCCCTCAATGGTCTGATTATTATAGAACCACTACAGAAACAATGCTTATCCCATGAGTTTCATATCCTAGCAACAGAGTGCAACGAGGAGGATGAAATTACTGAAGTTTGGGTAACAAATATTATCAAGATGTCACTTACACTGTCCGCGGAATTAAAACTAGCCATTTTCCAACTAATTTCACTGAGTCTCATTATGTCGGTGACAGACAAGCCCATGTATCTCCCCGAGCATCACTCGAGCGATGCTTGGAAGCCTACTATTTACGATCACCAGTTGAAAAGCCTATTGAATAATGAATTATAACCTTCGCAAAGTGATCAAATTCTATAGCTTCTAAAACAACATAGGACTGTATTTGAGCAACAATATCCCAAGGAGCTCCAAAATATACAATTGACAAAATATATAATTCAACAGAAGCCCTACAGAGTTTCATAAAAGGAGCGAAAAATAATTCAAGACGAAGTCACATGTATGTTGGATCAAGGTGTTATTCAGCCATCATAGTCCGTGGAGTTCATCTGTCTTATTAGTGAAAAAGAACGATTGAACCTGGAGATTCTCTGTGAATTACAGGAAACTGAATGCTCTTGCAAAATGAGATATGTACCCTCTCCCAAAAATTCGTATTATCTTGCAATCATTTACTCATTCGACATACTTCTCAACCGTAGATCTTCGGACGCGATACTGAGAGTTCAAAGTTGACGAAATGATCGTGAAAAGACAGCTTTTGTTACACCTGAAGGACTGTATGAGTTCAACGTAATGCCTTTTGAACAGTGTATTGCGCCCGCCACATTGGAACATTTGGACAACATTCTCGTGGATTAGAGAGGTCTATTTATTTGTGCTTCCTGGATGACATCCTGATCTATTCATGTACTTCGAGGACCATTTAAAACGACTGGACACAGTGTTTGGATGCCTTAACGCCCTAACCTAAAGCTAAATCCGAAAACGTCTTGAGGCACATAGTAAGCCGAGATGGAATTCATCCGAATCCAGACACCGTCGCCACAATCAACAATTTCCGACCACCCGTCAATCAGAAGCAAGTAAGGAGTTTCTATGGATTGTGCTCATACTACAAAAGGTTCATTCCCAACTTTGCCCCCGTTGCCCGTCTATTATCCGTCATTATGAAGAAAACAGCCATTCACATGGGAGGAGGAACAACAAAGAGCATTCGATACACTTAAGCAAGCCTTTGTCATCTAACTGATCCTCCCACATTTCGTTGAGACAGCTCCTAATGAACTCCACAGATACCTCAAACTATGAAATCGGAGCCGTAATAGTTCAAATCATAGCCGGAAAACAACATGTGATAGCTTATGCGAGCAGAGCATTGACAATGTTGCCAATTTCCGACCATACCTGTACGGCCATGAGTTCACAGTAGTTACTGAACACCATGCATTATGTTGGTTAGTAAATTTAAAGAATCCTATTGGTAGATTAGCGATACGGTCCCTGCGATTACAGGAGAACAATATGAACATCATCTGCAAGTCCGGAATAAAACATCTCGACGCAGGTTGTTTATCAAGATACCAGTTCAACTAGCCGAGCAACAGCCAAACTTCATCAATGCAGTTCAGTGCTTGGATGAATCGATTGACATCGCAGCAGAACAACGCCGACATCCAACGCTTCGCAAGCACATTGAGGCACTACAAGCATCACAACAACCCGACAAGCACGGACGAAAGATGACATCTTATACAAGCGGAGTTAATAACCAACCTCCAACCTGCTATTACTTGTGATTCCAGCCCACCTCCGCCAAAGTGTTATCGAAGTTTGTCACTCCGATCCGACTGCAGCTCACTTCGGTATAGCGAAGACGATTGCTCGAGTCTGCCAAAAGTATTTCTGGCCGAGACAAAGCAAGGCTATATGTCGTTTCGTCACCCGATGTCTCACTTGTCAAGCAAGGAAGAGCTCATCTCAACTTCCACCAGGCAGCCTCCAGCCCTTACCTGCCGCTGAAGCACAATTTTACAGTATAGGTACTGATTTATTAGACCGTTTCTCAAATTCCATCGCTGACAACCGAAGAATCGTTGTAGCAATCGACTACGTCACCAAATATGCGATCACCGAAGCCCTGCCGAACGCCACCGCATCAGAAGTAGCAAATTTTCGTGGAGGATATTTTGCTGAAGCTTGGATTCTTTTATCTGATCTGGATCACATTTCATGTCGACAACGCTTGCCGAAACACTTCAATTGTGTCGATCAATCCATCACAAAACTTCCAGCTACCACCCACAAACTAGTGGTTTATGCGAAAAAGAACTCTGGCAGACATGGCATCCATATATGTTGATGTTGACCACATCAATTGGGACTCCATACTACCTTTCAACACATTTGCCTATAATTCATCAGTACAGCAGAGTACAGGTTACACTCTGTTCTTTCTCCTACATGAAGAAACCTTGGTCACAATGGTCGACACCTTACCGCCAGTACTACTAGAATGGTACAAGAGTATTTTGCCCTCCTCAAAGCATCATTAGACAAAGGGCATTAGCTACCCCGGATAAACATCAGAGACGCACAACACATGAACAAGCATCCTTACGCTGCAGAGCACAAAGCTTTCCGTCCTGTTGATTTCGTATGAGTCTTATCCCTACCCATCGAGTCGGCTTGGCCGAGAAGCTACTTCACTCATAGTATGGACCATTCCGAGTGATCCACCAGACATCACTAGCAACTAATGAAGTCATGTGGCGGATGTACAATCAGCCACCCTCATCCCGAAGTGATCCAGAAGCCCTTCCTTGCTGACGATGATACAGAACCTGCAATGCCAGAGCCTGCGATCGCAGAACCTGCGGCACCAAACATTCCACACCCCATACATGAAGGAATCACCTTACGATTAGGTAGTGTTCTTCCCATTGAGTGATCTCAGTACCTTAAGGACTATCCAATGATTAGTGGAGTGAAAATTTTTTTTAGTGATATTTAGTGAACTTACAAACATTTAGTGAACTTTCGCAACACTTTTTTTTTCTCTCAGCGCCTTGGAATATACCTGGATCCGACGATGGATCTGAATTTCATTATGTAAATAATTGTAAATAAATTTAATTTTTTTTATTTTTCTGGGCTCAGTAGTTTTTTTTTTTCATTTGGCCATATATTTTTTTTTTATCCCTATCATTATTCATTCAAATGTATCCTTTTGTATATAATTTTCGGGGATGAAAATTCATCGAAGGGGATATTTGTAAAGATTTTTTATAAGTGTAATTCTTTTTATACATTCATCTTTATCGTGTATTATAGTTCCATTTATTCTATTTATAGTTAGTGTTTTGGATTAATCACATTTATTAGTCTATTCTATATATTCTAAAGACATTTGGCAGCATCTTATGTTCCCATAAAGTAGCTGTTAATAATAAAGACAAGATGGCGACAATTTATGGAATAGAATGTGAAGGAGGTGCTAAAACATGTGGGTACATAGGAGAGACCAAAAGAAGGGTTAGTCTCCGAATGAATGAACATAGAAGGGCCATCGATAGTAATAATAAGCAATATCTTACTAATATTCACCATAAGGTAACTCGACACAATATATTAACAGACAATCCAATTGTTTACGCCATTCAGAAGGACGATTATCTCCGAAAATTTCATGAGTCGCTTATTATTAAGCCCAAGTCCATTCCTTGTTGTAATACTGAGATTTCCATTCTTAATGCTCTTGAATATCACATTAAATGAGATGAAATCTTGTCATTATTAGTTTTAATTTCTATATTGCTGTTATTGTTTTAATCCATTGGTTGTTAAAGATGTAGGATTAGCATTGTTAAACTTATTACTTTGAAAAAAAAAATTATGTTCTTAAGCTGTTTAAAGTTTTACTCGGGACGTGTAAGTTCCGATTTTGTATTATTTTTATATTGTAATTTGATGATGGGAGATTATCCCGAAACATATTATTTTTAAGCTTTTTTTGTTGGATTCCTTTCGTGTGTATGGTCTATTTTTACTATTATATGGAAATACACATGATTAATAAGTTTAACAACACAGTATTTAGGACCAATGGTGATATCTTACGTTTTGTTAATGATGAGAACAGAAGAATTATTTGGGATTTCTTCAAATTACATCGGAAGTTGGCTGCAGCGTCAGCGGCTAAATCATTCAACCGAGCTTGCCGTAGTAATGACATTTTCTCGGTAAGTTGCAATATTAAATGGCTATATCCATCCAAAGAATTGATAAACTGGTAAATATTATAAAGAAAATCATTTTGGAAGAACGAATTCATCAAGCAAACATTAAAATACAATGATGCATCTACCAAATTAGGACTGAAGCAGTCAAAATCTGTACAGCGGTCACTAAGGAACTGTATATCATTATCCTTGAAACAGCAGCTAAATTCGCACATAACACTTACAATAGCATTAAACATAGGCATTGCATTAAATTAACTAAATTAAGCAGTAAAAATGGGGCACAGATGACCAAAAGATTTATGATAATCACCAAAGGTTTATTAATGAAAGTTCTTTTAATTTCAACGTATCTCAAAGAAATCAATTGAGCAAAGGTTTAAACTTCAACATTGGCAGAGAAAAGATCAACATTTACAATATGGCAACTAGATTTGAGTCGCAAATACGATTCATTGATAATAAAGGTGACAGAAAAGACTTAAGAAAGAGGGTGGGCGCATAATTAAACAGAATCAAACGGCAAAGGTTTACTAAATGTGTTTTGAGTCCTATAGAGACAATTGCCCTAGATGATATTGTTAAAGCTACCAAAGAGCATAATATCATGCTGACTACTGAAGATAAAGGGGGTGCAGTAATTACCTTAAACAAGGATACATATGAAGAGACTTGCCTACAGTTTTTGAATTATACTAAAGGTTTGATATGTAGTAAGAACACTGAGAAACTGACTGTACTTTGGATGAGGAAATTCATCAGGAATTTGAATAAGGATGGTATTATCGATGAAGACGACATGGATCACATTAATATTTATAAGACACTACCAAAGTTCAAATGTCTACAAAAAATCCATAAAAGTAAGGATAATGGTTTTTACAAAATCAGACCCATTATTGCTTGTAGAAATACTGCAATAATGAGATTATCTAGAATTATAGTCCAAGGCTTAACTAAATTGGTTTATAAATCCAGATTCTGTGTAAGTAATAATATAGGGTTCATAGAAGAACTGAAAAAAGTGAAATTGACGATTGATGATTGTATTGTGTCATTTGATGTTACTAGTCTGTATACATCCTTATCTTTAAATCTTGTAAAAGATGCCATCAAAGAAGAATATAATACCGTTAAATGTATTGATAAGTATGATAGAAGCATTGTTTAATACGCAGTGGTTTAACTTTCAAGGAAGGGTCTTCTTACAAAAGCATGGATTATTTATGGGGCTTCCTTCGTCAGCTGTAATTGCTGAATTTGTTATGAACTACATAGAGCAGCAAGTTTGGGGTGTTGACACTGTCACTAATAATATATCATTAATGTGCCGATACGTTGATGATACGTTCATCATTATCAATAAACACAACATTAACCAAGTCTTGGATGTTTTTAATGGTATAAACCAGGATATACAGTTCACCAAGAATTTGAACATGAAGGGAAGATCCCATTCCTAGACGTCATGGTAATCAGAGATAACATGCAGATTGATACTACTGTTTTTATAGAAAAGAGACAAATGCTAACATTAAATTACATTTTTCTGCAGCTGTACCTATTAAATACAAAGTTAACTCTTTAAGCGTAGCTACAAAAAGAGCAGTCAAAATTTGTAGTAAAGAAATACTATTAATAAATGAATTACAAAATATTAGAAATATTTTCTCAGGTAATGGCTACCCCATGCATTTTATTAATAAATATATTAATAACATCTTAAAGGCTGGAAGGAACCAAAGGGTTGAAGGCAACTTTAATACAAGACATGTTTCCATTCCTTTCGAAGAGAATTTAACTATAAAATTGACACCGTTGTTAAGAAATTTCAATATAAAGTTGGCACACAAAGCCAAAAACATACTTTGCAGCATCTTATGTGCCCATAAAGTAGCTATTAATAATAAAGACAAGATGGCGGCAATTTATGGAATAGAATGTGAAGGAGGTGCTAAAACATGCAGGTACATAGGAGAGACCAAAAGAAGGGTTATTCTCCGAATGAATGAACATATAAGGGCCATCGATAGTAATAATAAGCAATATATTACGAATATTTATCATAAGGCAACTGGACACAATATATTAACAGACAACCCAATTGTTTACGCTATTGAGAAGGACGATTATCTCAGAAAATTTCATGAGTCGCTTATTATTGAGTCCAAGTCCATTCCTTGTTATAATACTGAGGTTTCCATTCTTAATGCTCTTGAATATCACATTAAATGAGATGAAATCTTGTCATTATTAGTTTTAATTCCTATATTGCTGTTATTGTTTTAATCCATTGGTTGTTAAAGATGCAGGATTAGAATTGTTAAACTTATTACTTTGAAAAAAAAATTTATGTTCTTAAACTGTTTAAAGTTTTACTCGGGAAATACACGTGATTAATATAATAATTTTAACAACACAGTATTTAGGACCAATGCTGATATCTTACGTTTTGATAATGATGAGAACAGAGGAATTATTCGGGATTTCTTCAAATTACATGGGAAGTTGGCTGCAGCGTCAGCGGCTAAATCATTCAACCGAGCTTGTCTTTTTTTGTTGGATTCCTTTTGTGTATATGGTCTATTTTTACTATTATGTAATTAATAGTTTCTCTTTTGGATATTCCATTTCAATTTACTTATCTACTAACTTCTCATATTTGTATGAGTTTACTCTGTTTTTTCCTTTACAATTATTTTTGTTACATTTTGCATTTATCTTATTTTTAAAAAATCATAAAATTAATTTCCAGAACCCTTTGCTAAAGGACGTTGCCCTAACGGAACAGCACTAAGCTTACAAATAAATAAATAAATAAATAAATAAATATTACTTTTATTATGTTTGTATGTTTCAAACCTTGGGTTTCCCCAGCAAAAACAATATGGCGGGTCAAGGACCAAAGCATATATTGCCAAGTGTAAAGACGTGTGCAAGAATGATTAAGGATGTGTGGTTGTGTCCATAAATTTCCTAACTATGCGTGTTGTGTTGAGTACCACAGCCTTCTGCAGTTGTGCGTAAGTGTTTTTGTGAAGTCCTAGTGTGCTGAGACTGTGGTGCAAAGTGTTAGGTACCAGACCAGTGGTGGACAAGATGATGGGTACAACACGTACTCGGTCCTGCCTCCACTGCTTATGGAGCACGTGTGCTAGATCGGTGTATTTACTGATCTTGTCTGCATGAGTTTTCTGCACGTTCTTGCTGATAGGCATTACAATATCAATGAGATAGGTCTGTTTGTTGACCTTATCAACAAGTGTGATGTCAGGTCTGTTGAGATGTATGGTTTTGTTTATGTGAATGGAACGATCCCAGTACAGCTTATGTCAGGATGACTCTAATACACTTTGTGGTATGTACTTGTAGTACGGGACCGTGTTTGTGTGCTAGCTGTTGATGAACGTTCGACGCTACCTGATTGTGTCGGTGGAGGTAATCTGTCTGGGAGAGAAGGGAACAGCCAGATATTATGTGGCCGATCGTCACTTGCGTAGTGTCGCATTTCCTGCATCTGGCGTCATGTGTGTTTGCATCGTGTAGGATGTGTTTGTTGTAGTTGCGTGTGGGGATGACTTGGTCCTGTATCGCGATTATGAACCCTTCGGTCTCCCCAAACAGCTCACCACTCGTCAGCCATCTGTTCGACGCTTCGATGTCGACGTGAGACTGGCTGAGTTCGTGGTGATGTCTGCCATGGAGTTCCTTAAGAGCCCATGATTCACGCAGCTGTTGAGTGTGGGTGTTAGGTGTGGGAGTGTTGGAGAAGGGTTTTCGAGGTCCAGTGGTGTGAGGTATGTGTCATCCTTGACAATGGCTGAGTGGAGTGAGGAGTGTTGTGCTCTTTGGTGGAAGTGTTCACTAAGTGTATGTACTTGTTTTGCATGTAGGGTGATGAGGTTGACGAGTCCTCGGCCTCCCTCCTTGCGGGGAAGAGTCATCCTTTCCGTAGCGAACTTGGGGTGGTGCATGTTGTTTTCGTGAATGTAGTGCGTGTTGTACGTTGTAGTGCTTCGAGTTCGGTGTTTGTCCATGGAATTATGCCGAATGAATATGTTAGTGCGGGGACGGCAAAAGTGTTGATGGCTTTAATTTTATTTCTGGCGTTGTGTTATGTATTGAGGATGTTTTGAATGCGAGCACGATATGTGTTCTTGAGTGCGTTTTTGATGTTTCTTTTGTCAATGACGCGCGCTTGCTGGAAACCCAGGTACTTGTAGGTCTCTCCCTCTTCCATTGATTGGATGGACAACCCATGGTCCAGTTTAAAACCCTCCAAATAGGTAGTCTTCCTGCGTGTTATATGTAGCTTGTGGCATTTGTCGATTCCAAATTCCATCCCAATGTCTTTGGTGAACTTTGTTGTGACTTGTAGTAAATTAATAAGTTTTGCGTTGTTTGTGGCGTAGAGTTTAATATCATCCATATAGAGTAAGTGTGTGATTTTGTATGGTGTCAGAGTGCCTGAGGTGAGCCGTGTTTGTGTTGCCTAGTATGTGGCTCAGTGGATTCAAGGCTAGGGAAAACCAAAGAGGACTCAAGGAGTCTCCCTGGAAAATACCTCTCCTTATGGGAATGGGATCTATAGTGATGGAGGTGTTGGAGGTGCGTAGGTGTAATGTTGTGCTCGAACTCTTCAGTGTGGCTCTAAGAATGCCGTGATCTTGGGGTGTATTTTGTAGATGTGAAGAGTGTGCAGGAGCCAGGAATGAGGGACAGAATCAAATGCCTTCTTGTAGTCGATGTACGCAGTATATAAGTTCCTATTCTTTGCGCGCGCCTGGCGCAGCATTACAGAGTCAATAAGGAGTTGCTCTTTATAACCCTGGGAATCCCTGCAACAGCCCTTTTGCTGTTCGGGAAAAATGTTATGTGTCTCGATGTGTGTGTAGATCTTGTCTGCGAGGCAGGAGGTGAGGAGTTTGTAAAGTTTGGGGAGACAAGTGATTGGACGGTAGTTAGCAGGGTGTTCTTGCTCTGTAGGTATGTGACACCTGTGTGAGGAAACGAGGCATATATTCTGGATGTTGGATTATGTCAGTGAGTGTATGCGGTAGCTTCCCATGCAGGTAGCTTCCCTCTTGATCCAGAAGTTCTGAACGCCGAGCCGTCTGCACCTGGAACCTTCCAGTTGTGTGCATGTTTTAGTGCTGTCTCTATGTCTGCAAGAGTATATCTCATAGAAGGACATGAAGGGTAAGTGTTCAGTGAGTTTTTGTTCCTCTGTGATCCATGGTGCTTTATCATTGTGGGGGATAGGATTAGACCACAGAGACGACCAGTATTCATGTAATGCCTCGCTGGTGAGAGTGTTTGTGTTAGTTGTAGTAGAGGAAGATGTAAGTTTTCTGTAGAATTTTTTCTCATTGCATTGGAAAGTGTTGTTCTGTTGTTTGCGCAGAGTGCACTGTTTGTATCTTTGTAATCTTTTTGCAAGTGCACTGAGTTTTTGTTTTAGTACGTCGAGATGTTCCTGAACCTGGTTATGATGGTTTGAATGTGAAGGGCGAGTATTTATGTGCTTGAATATCTTTCTAACCTGGGAAATACGTTTCTTAGTTTTGTTTCCTGCACAGTATTGTGTGAGCCTGGCTATGTGTCCTCAAAGGTCGCTGATGCGGCCCTCAAGGCGACGTCTTCAAGGGGGGATGTATTCTTGTGTCCGTGCAGTGGGAGGTACGTGGTGTTGTTTGATTCCAAGTGCCTGAATGGTTCCCTGTGCCGCGCAATAGATTGTTGTGTGTATGTCTTCTACTGTTTGGATATTGTCAAGGTGTTGTGGAATAGTGTGTGTATTGAGATGGTATATGACTGTGGAGAGTTGCTTTGATGTGTGTGCGGAGTGGAGGCCTGAGTGTCGGGTCTGTGCCTGTGTATTGTGCCAGTGCACTGTAAAAATTATCATGTGCTGCACGTAATATATCATTAGTTGTATTATTGGGGAATGTGTACTGAGGGGTAGAGATTGTTTCTGTGTTTTCCATAATGGTGTCTTCTGGTGGGGTGGGGTGTGGTGTCCTGTGGTTGGATTCAGCAACTTCTTCCTTAATTTGAGCAAGTATGCATGGGAGAATAAGATTGTTTACTACTATGGAACGTCGCTGATCCGCTATCCGCTGTTCGCTAAGCCCTAACGATGGATAACGTGTGGTGAATGCGTGGTGTAGTGCCTGTATGTATCCTGTGAGTTGAGTTCCTAACTGTGTAATGGTGTAGAAGTCGCGAATAAGATCCTGGTTCATCTGTGATGACCATCGGATGCGCTGGCGTGGTTTCCCAGTCTTGGTGGTCGCCTGCTCTGACACAGACGAAACACTTCCGTCTGTTCGGGCTGAATGGTGTTGCCTGGGCATTGTGGTAGCCATACTACAGGATGGGGGTGCCACTTTCTCCACCACCACCTGCGAGAGACTGTAGTATATTTTTCGAACGGAGGCCTCTGCCTAATCTCCGAACGCGGGTGACTTTATCCTACACCATGCCCGATGCAGCATATTCTATATTAGAACGAATTCTGATCATGGATGGTTGGACCCTTCAGCCTACCCTAAAGCTAGTGTAGTTCCCGCCCCCACCGCTAGGAGGTAGGGTCCATGGGAGCTTATTATTATTATTTTTATTAGAATTATTTCCGCGCAGATTTCCGCGCAGATAGGACGTTTCCTACTTGCCTCCGCAGATTTTCAGGGTTATTTGTTTTATTGTGAATAATATAACGAAGTTTATTGAAGCTGTGATGTTTTGGATGTCATATAACTATTTACAAGAAGAAGAAGTACCAAAGGTTTCTTTAAAAATTGATTTGAAGTTGATTTTTGGAAGTTGTGGCAACGAGATCTCTCCGTTGACGCCATTGGCTTCTGATTGGTGGAAAAGGTGAGAAAAATAGGTTATTTTTCTCCTTTCAAAACTCAAGTTGTTTGTGACAAATAGACAATTACTAAACTATAATTTGGATTTGAATTGAGGAACTCTTTCTCATTTTGAATGGAAAAATCTATGTTTTTGTTTTGTTTTTCTAATGCCGCCATTGCTTCTGAGTGGAAGAAAGAATGACGATCTGTTTGTTTCTTCCTTCATTTGTTAATTTGTCCTTCAATATTTGGAAGTCTGTGAAAAGTGAGTGATTTTTTTAAGGAATTTTTGATTAATAATATTTTAAAGAATAAATAATAATGTCACACAAAGGATCCACATGTGCCAAATGTGAAGAGGCTTTACCGGAAGAAGAAATTCGATGCCGCCATTGTAAGAGTGAATATCATTATGTTTGCTCTATTGCTTCAAGTACATATAAAGCAATAACAAAACAAAATAGAAAGGAATGGAAATGTATCAATTGTAGACAGTTTAAAGACAGATCCCAATCAATTAATGAAGATGATGACAATGAAGATTATCCAACTGATAGAGATCTACTGATTGAAATCAACAATAAACTAAAAACTATAACAGGTGAACTAAGTGACATGAAGAAAGCTGTAGAGTTCTTATCTAATCAGTATGATGACTTAAGGATCAAACAAACACAATGTGAACAAGATAATGAAATGAACAAGAAAGAAATTAAAAAGTTGAAACAAGAAAGGGAAGAAGATAAAATAAAGATACAGTATTTGGAGAGCAAAATAGAAGAAATAGAACAAAGATCAAGATCTTTCAACGTTGAAATTCATGGAGTAAAAATGAAGAAAGAAGAGAATCTAAGAGAAATTATAGACAATGTTGAAAGAAAATTGAAAATTCAACAAAATGTAAGTAAAGTTGATGTTGTTCATAGAGTATTGTCAAAAAAAAAGATCAAATCCCACCTATCATTGTAAAATTTACAGACAGAAAAACCCAAACAGAATGGTGTGAATCAAATAAGAAAATCAGATTAACAAATGACAGTGTCCTCAATAACAATGATAACAGTCCTATTTATATTAATGAAAACTTAACACAAAAAAGAAAAAACTATTCTGGATGACAAAAGGTAAAGCTAAAGAAATGAATTATAAATATGTTTGGGTAAAATTTGGAAAGATTCTGGCAAGAAAAAATAATAACACTAACATTGTAAGAATATCAGAAATTACAGATCTTGAAAAGTTAATATAATAAGCTAAGAGTAGAAAATAAATGAGAATAATTTAACAAATCGCAAAGCTTAAATGGATGATTTTGTAAAATTTCAAGATAATAATTTGAAACCAACAACTTATAAACTACAAAATGCAGAAAAATGGTTGAAATTAATTGAAAAAAATAATAATTCACAAATTTTAAGAGTAGATCACCTAAATATTAGATCCCTACGACTTAATTGGGAAATTTTTTTATGTAAATTAAGTGATATTTTCCATCACCTACAGGTCAGTATTTTAACTGAGGTAAACATAAAAAAAAGTGAAATAAATATGTATCAAATAAAAAACTTTAAAATTTTGGCTCATGTTAGAGAAATAAAAAAAGGAGGTGGTATTATAATTTATGTCAAACAAAACCTTTTATTTTCCAATAATAAGATTGATACCATCTACTTTGAGAATAATTTGGTAAGTTTGGTTGATGATAAAGATGAAATTAAATTTAACATCTTAGCTATTTACAGACCACCATCTAAAAGTATTAAATCTTTTAATAAAGAATTACACAATATAATAAAGAAAAAAATTGATAATAGAATTCCAACTCTTATTGTGGGTGACTTAAATATTGACTTATTCAAATTGGAGAATAGTAATCCAGTGTTAAACTATTCGAAAATTCTATTAACTAATGGCTTTAATAATTGTATTTATAGCATAACAAGAAGTCAACAGCGCATTATTGGTAAATCAAACACATGTATTGATCATATTTTTTTTAATGACAATTCAGTAAAAACAAGAGGAATTATTTGTAAAGAAATGATATCCGATCATTATATTACAGCTATAGACATTTTTTATAATGAGAAATTAAGTAAAGCAATACATAATACAACAGAAATAAAGAAAAATTTAATAACATATAATCAAAATAAACTAATAAATAATTTTATAAATTTATTGAATGATAATACCACAGAGAATTTGATGAATCCGAATATATTATACAAGCAAATTATAAAAAACATAAATGATAGTAAAAAACAAAACAATAAACATTATAGAAAAAATTGAAAGGAATAGAAAACAAAAACCTTGGATGACTGAAAGCTTATTAAAAGAAATAAGAATTAGAGATAAACTCTACAGAAAGCATAAAAATAATCCAACTCATATTATATATAAACAAAATTATAAAAAGATTAGAAATAAATTCTATAATTAAAAAAACAAAAAGAAATTATTATTATAAAGAACTTTATAACAAAAAAAGAACTTCTACCAGGAGTGTTGGCTTATGATTCATAATATTTTAGGAAAGGATAAAAATAATTCCAAGTCTACTAATGTCGAATTAAATAAATTAATTAAGCTGTCAACTGGTAATAACAACGGAAAAATGATTGCAAATAAATTTTGTAATTATTACTGTAACATTACTTCAAAAATAGATAACAAATGTAAAAAAACTATTTTAAATGAAGATTACTTAAAATGGACTACTGTTAACTCTATTACTTCAGATAAGCCTTTATTTTCAGAAATTTATGCAATCATTATTAATCTTAAAAATACTAAATCTGTTAGCATAGACGAAATACCAGTCTCACTTATAAAAAACAATAATGATATGTTTACTGTTGTAATTACTTTACTAATTAATAGAATAATTGACAGCAAAAGATATCCAGAAGGACTAAAACTTGCTAAAATTGTTCCTATATACAAAAATGATTGATTAAATAAAATTGAAAACTATCGACCTATTGCTATACAACCCATTATTAATAAAATAATTGAAACTTACATAACAAATAAAATAAATAACCTTTTAAATAAACATAATATCATTCATGCACATCAATTTGCTTATCAAAAAAATAAAAATACGACTAGTCTTTTAGAAACATTAAGCAATAATATCAATAACAATTTAAATAATAACAATTTAAATAACAATTTCTCACTTGTCTTATTTATAGATTTAACAAAAGCATTTGATCTAATAAATTACCAATTGCTTTTCAAGAAACTTGAAAATTTAGGAATCAGAGGAATTACATGAGAAATTATAAAAAATTATTATAAAAATAGAAAGATTTGTGTATCTATAAATCAAACTAACAGTAAGAATAAAAAAATAAAAACAGTTCCGCAAGGCTCAATTTTAGGACCTTTATTTTTCATCAATTATATTAATGATATTTTTAGACATATTGCTAATTGCTCTATGTTTATTTATGCAGACGACATAATCTTAATGAAAAATGGAAAAAACTTATCAAAAATAAATAAAGTTTTACAAAATGATTTTAATGTACTATAGTGTTGGATACACGATAATAAACTGCAAATTTATGAAAATAAAACCAAATGTATACATCCTAGAAAACAAATAAATACTTTTATAGCAAAAATATATTATCATCATCACAAATGCCTAAATGAAAATTTTTCTGAATGTAAAAATTGCCACAAAATCACTAATGTAACGTCAATTAAATATCTTGGAATAATTATAAATGATACATTTACATGGGCTACACTTATTAAACATTTATATGCTAAATTAAATACAATAACTTATATCTTTTATCATATAAAAGATTTTCTGCCAATTAAAACAAAAATTATGATTTATTTTGCATTTTTTGACTCCCAAATAAATTATGCAAACTCAGTATGGAACAAAACATATAAAACACATAAAAAAAATTAATAATCTTCAAAAAAAATATTAAAATTAGTTTTTTATTCTTGTAATAATAAAATCAAAAAAATTGATGATGATGTTCTGATAAAAATTAAAATACTTACACCACAACAGAAATTTTATTATAATTTGATAATTAGTAATTACTTCACTCTAATTCATAAAAGCAATATACCTAGCAATAGTAATTGCAATATGAGAAATAATAACTACTTAAAATTACAATATCCAAAAATCTTAAATAGTTATGGAGAGAATAATTCAATGTATCTATTACAATCTATTATTAACAAAATTGGTTTAAAAAACATCAATAATTTATCAAAAATTTCTTTGTTAAAAAAATTTGTTAGAGAATGGCTCGTAAAACATAACAATATACTGAATTACAAATAGAATTTTTTTTTTTTTTTTTTTTTTGTATTTCTTTAGTAATAAAACAATGACTTTAAACCTGTAATTTTCTGTGTGATTAATTTTTGTAATTTTTTATATACTGTTATTTTATGTAATTAAATAATTTGTACAACATAATCTAAGCACCTGTTGACAGGATCTCTTTATGGGAGATCCTAACAGGACTTCAATATTATATTAAAGAAAATAAAATTTATTTATTTATTTATTTTATTTTATTTATATCATTATTACATACGACGCATTTCTTCCAATTTGCCTAATTTACATTTATTTATTTATTTATTTTGTTTTTTTTTTTCTCATACAGTAACGCCCCGATTATCCGCAGAATTGGGTGGCAAGGGCTTCGCGGATAACGAAAATCGCGGAAAACCCGAAAAAAGACTAAAAATGAGGTGTAAACACGAAAAAAAAATATTCCATCATTAAGAACTACGTTTTATTGTACAAAAAACATAATACGTAAAACTTTTAAAATATATACAGTAAAGCGGAAACCTTTGCTCTACGTTTGCATCCACAAATTCCGAGAAGGCCTATAGGATCACGATGCACAATAAACCTGTCAGTAATTTTCGATCTTCGCACTGTAGGGCGTATTGTATTTTCCCTGTTGTTGGCTTTTTGGAGGTTTTTTGGATTCGTAATTAAGAAAAATTTTCGCGGCACTCGCGGATTATCGGGGCTCTACTGTACTTCATTTCCGTTCTTTCACTGGATTTTAAACAAGCATCAATCCATTGCACTTCTAATGTCCATTCCGCATCCCATAGACAATGAAGAATATGTTCCAAAGAATCTGTCCTGCTCTGTCTTTTGTTGCCATTTCTTCCTATTATATCAGTGTCTTTGCTAGATCCATTGTAGTTCTGTTTGATAGTAATAAATAAAAAAGGAGAAATTTATGGATTCTGGTAAGATTTCAGTGGGCAAAGTAGTATTCCTAAGTGAGGGAGAGACAGTCAGTTGGTTCACATATTTTTAATTAAATGATGCAGTGAAATTATACTTTAGTTTTAAATCGAAACCGATAGTTCACTGGGTGAAATAATAAAAGTTATTGAACAAATTTGAAATGTAAATCTAGGAACAATAGATTCACGAAAAAAAATAAAAGTGAAGACTGAATCTGCAAAAGATGGAAAACATCTTAAAACTATAAAATAATTAAGTATATATTTCGGAAACACCATATGTGTGTGTGTTTAAACAGTTTATCCTCATGCAGATGGACAGTTCCAGAAGGATAATGCGGCGGTGCACAAAGTCAGCATAACTATGGAATGGTTTGAGGAAATTGACGATGACTTTTCCTACCTGCAGTGTCTCCGGATCTCAACCCGATTGAAAATTTGGCCTTTGTTGAAAAGACAACAACATAACTTTGGTGTACTATAATAGTAACAAGTTATTCAAAAAGAAAAAGACAACAAAATTTAACAACAAAGATATATTGCATAGCATGGGTGTGATATATGCGTTGATTTGTAGGAGTTGCCAAGCAACCTATATTGGAAGCACGGGCAGAACAATAGAAGGAAGGGTACAAGAAAATGTTCGTGCTTTCAACAACAGAGAAGAAAATATTTCGGACTGGGCTGACCATTGTATAGTTAACGGACACAACCCGGAACCCATCGTGAAGATCGTCCATCAAGAACAAGACGAGCAAAAAAGATTCATGATTGAGTCCTGCATCATCAACTGTTGTGTTTGTTTCAACAAGAATAAATGCTTAAGAGTAAATGAGATGCCATTGTCCATGTTCAAGAATGCTTTCTTGAACAATAAGAAAGTTAAAGAATATTTGTCTTTAAAATAAGTCATATATTGCTTAACAATGTCACTATTTTTTGTCCATTTTCTTTTTTTTACCCATGCTTTTTCATTATTATTTTTTAAATTATTGTATTTTCTTTCGGTTTAAAAAGAGAGGAATTCTCTTTTTTATATTAAATTTTAATTTTTAATGTTGTTTTATAAACCTTGAAAAAGTTTTATGAAAATAAAACGAAATATTGGTAAATGTCCACGGTGTAGAGTTTTTCATGAATTTATTTATATGCTTATCTATTTTCAAGAAGACGAAGAAAAGATATTGATGTACAGTTTTTGAGCTTAGAAAGAAATAAAAATAAGGAATATCTAAAAGTTTAACATGTACACGAATATCATGAAAAATTTAAATGTGTATTTAAATCATTTTAAAAGTGTATGCCTATTCTCCCGAACTTACTACTTCAGAATTTAATGGGAGCTATTTAGCTTTATTTTTTTTTTAATTTGCTTTTTTTGAAAAGGCTTTTTGAAATTTGCCATGTATTTTATTTTAATGGTGGTAAATTGTCAGTATCGTTTGTAAATTGTCTGTTTAATTTTATAACATTTATGTTCAATTTTAATTTCTTTTCCAAATTTTTTTTGATTAATTGTGTGCTACTTTAACTTAAACTTTAACTTAATTAACTTTATTTCAAATTTAAAGTTATTATAATTCTTATTAACTTTATTTTTATTGTTAACTACTCTTATATATTATTTCTCAAAGGTGTTTTAGTATCGGTACACCATAACTCTCTTAATACTTCATCAAAATCAATGAATGAGACATCATTTTGAAGATTACGCTCCTCGCTCAGGACGAAAAATAAACAAATTGTTTAAAATTAATGTTTTCGTTAAAAAAAACTTTATTTTAAAAACCTTTTTCTAAAAATGTAGACACATTTTAACAAACTTCAAATATATTCTTTTTTTAATACAAATGCACTTTAAAATGATATTTCATCGTTTATTTCATAAGAACAGATAAAAAAAAAGCAACAAAGATTTATTAATTTTAATGTGTTTACAAAGATTTATTTTTTAATAAAAATAAACGAATTATTATAAATAAAAAAAAATTGTCAACTTCTCATTTACCGGTATTATTTCTCAATTTTTTTTTTATTTCCCTTAATATTTCATCAAAATTAATGATTGAGATATCATTTTGAAGATTACGTTCACCGGTAATGACGAAAAATAAATAAATTGTTTAAAATTAATGTTTTTGTTAAAAAACTTAGTTTAAAAATCTTTTTATTAAAATGTAGAAAGCGCTAACTATTGCCAATCTGTTCATTTATTTATTTCCGCATTACCTTTCGGTGACTGATCAAGATACCTTGCGATTTATTCGCACGGGTCAACCTTTTTATAAAAATGGAGAAGGCGCCATCTATTGACATTGCGTTTAACTAACGTTCACGACAGCTTTTCGATTTGCTTATTATTTCTTAAAGGTAGTTTTTTGTTGCGAATTATTTGCACGAGACAACTAGTTAATTAATATTTGAAATAATTGATTTTTATAATTTTAGGGCGATT
>JAFIDM010001028.1:12150199-12161941 GCA_023159025.1 Thereuonema tuberculata | reverse complement strand
GGATTTAAGTCAAGTGCAGAACGTGAAGACCAAGCGTCTAGAAAACCTCTGGGGATTAAGAGATCATTCGTGAAAATCGCACGAAGCAGTTCTTTCATTTATATGAGCGTCGTTCCATCTTACAAGAAAACAGTGGTCTCTAAACAATTTCGTTCTTGCAAGCCAGGAATCATATACTGAGCAAGGAGTTCACTGTAACGTGCAATCATAAATGTACACCTTACTGGTCCTTGAGGTGTAATCTATTGGAAAGAAAAATGGTCCGAGAATAAAATTATTTGTATATCCACACCATATAGCTATATAAGCCGAGTGCAATGGCAGTTCATGCACAATATGAATGTAGATGCTACGAACCCCATATGCAACAGTTCTGTGTATCCACCGCACCTTTCAGTGCAGAATGTTCTTTGTCAGTCTAGAAGATATTCCCAGGCCACATATTACCCACAGCCATCCTTGCCAAAAACCGAAGGGTGAAATCAGTGCTTTGATGGTGACATTGAGGTTTGAGTTGTTTCACCTTATGGATGTTCTATAAGCATCGAACACCTGATGAAGCATTTTGGGCATTTACTGCTTGGTCAGTCACAGAAACTTCGTCAACACCGGAATGGGCCGTTGTCGTCTCCTTTCTGATGTCACACTAAAATCTCCAGTTTCTTCAAATATCGTAATCATATTCTTTTTTTTTATCGTGGGTGCAAGGATAGGACCAGTTTAATTATAACCATCCGATGTATGAAAATGCTACGAAACTTAGGACTTAAATAAAAAGTTATTCCCGATAAACATTTGAAAATTTTCAAAATATTTCATATTAAATATAAAAGTGTGATGTTAGAAATTTTAGAAATTTAACAAAAAAAATATTATTTGCCTATTTGTTTCATATTTTCAAAACTCCTTTGTGTAGAGAAAAAAAAAGACTAATTTTTTTAATTCATTGATTTGATCTATTTTAGGGATCTCCAGTAAGTATAAAGTTTCTTTGTACTCACTTAAATGCAACCTAATATTTAAAAATAAATCAACACGTAACAAGGCTTTCTCCATACTTTCTTAATTTCAAACATTTCCAAGAAATTAATAAAGTAGACTTTGAGAGACTATTATACAGGGTGTTTCAAAAATACACGGCATAATTTCAGGTATGTATTTCCCACATGTAGACAATCAAAATAGTTCATTACAACATATGTCCGGAAATGCTTCATTTCCGAGTTATGGCCTTCACAACATTGAAAATCACCGGAACGTTTTTCGTTCCGCCGGTCGTTGCCATTACAGAAGATGTTCAAAATGACCACCTCCTGCTTGAATACAGACCTCACATCGATGTCTCAATGACCTGCGAACACGATCCCACACTCCAGGAATGTTGCGTATGTCCTCAGAACGTGCCACAATTCGATTCCGAAGGGATTCCAAATCAGGCACCGGAGACGAATAAACCAATGATTTTAAATGGCCCCACAAGTAGAAATCGAGAGGGTTCAGATCAGGTGAGCGTGGAGGCCAAGCAATTGGGCCACCTCTACCTATCCATCGATCAGGAAACGTTCGATCCAAGTACCGGCGAGCCGTACGACTGAAGTGTGCAGGAGCGCCGTCATGCAAGAAGTGAGCGTGCTGACGATCGATCAGTGGAGTGTCGTCATAAACATGAGGTATGGTGTTGTCCAGGAAGTTTGTGTACGCCTGCCCCGTAAGTCTGTTTACAAGTACATGGGGTCCAACTAATCGATCACCAATGATACCGGCCCACATGTTGAGGGAGAACCGCACCTGGTGATGAGATACAACAGTTGCATTTGGGTTTTCATACGCCCATACATGCTGATTGTGGAAATTTGTTATGCCATCTCGTGTGAACTGTGCTTCATCTGTAAATAATACTAAGGCAGGAAAGTTCGGATTTGCAGCACACTGCTGCAAGAACCACTGACAGAACCTAACTCGTGCAGGGTAATCTGCTGGTGACAGCGCCTGTACACGTTGCAAATGATAAGGATACAATTGATGCTCTTTCAGCAGTCTCCAGACAGTCGTATGGGGAACATTCACTTGCAACGCTAACCTTCGTGTGCTGACAGAAGGAGTTCTGTTCACAGTCTCCAGAATCTCCTCCTGTTCTTCTGGAGTTGTAGACCTTGGTCGTCCCCTTCCCAATCCAGGAGAGTGAAATTTTCCATACTCGCACAGACGGTGATGGAGACTTACAAATGTCTTCCGATCTGGACATTGTCGCTGTGGGTACCTCTCCTGGTACAAACGACGAGCCAGCGCAGCATTGCCGTCTGCCTTACCGTACATGAAGTGCATCTCTGCCAGCTCCTGATTTGTGTACATGACACACAGTCGAACGCCAAACACACCACTGAATTTAACCTTCGCCTCGGAATGATCTGTCAGAGTGCCCTCTTAATGTGTCCTTTGACGGCAACGACCTGCGGAAAGAAAAACGTTCAATGAAACATCGATGTGAGGTCTGTATTCAAGCAGGAGGTGGTCATTTTGAACATCTTCTGTAATGGCAACGACCGGCGGAACGAAAAACGTTCCGGTGATTTTCAATGTTGTGAAGGCCATAACTCGGAAATGAAGCATTTCCGGACATATGTTGTAATGAACTATTTTGATTGTCTACATGTGGGAAATACATACCTGAAATTATGCCGTGTATTTTTGAAACACCCTGTAGATTAGTTAAAAGATGCCTAAAAAGCATCCTTTTAAAAAGCATCCTCCTTCGATGGATCGTCTTCTTGTTTTTTTTCAGATGATTGTATTTTTTAAGACTTTGAAATATATTATATATAATTATAATATAATATATAATCATATCTTATACTTTCACTCCTGTAATGGTGTCTATTTGAGTGAAAATTCCCATTGAGAAAAGAAAATCTACTCATACCAATTAGTTTAATTAATAATTATTGAAATGATACCCAAAAGAAAATTAAACAAGAGTTGAATTAAGATCAACCTAAAAAATTTTGACGTCAAAAAAGATTATCATAAATTATACATCAAAATGTTCAGCTTAAACAAATAAGTGTCTCTATGGGTGAAAATTCCCATAGAGAAAAGAAAATCTAGTCATACCTATTGGTTTATTTATTAATTTTAAAAAGATATCCAAAAGAAAATTGAGAAATTCTTGAATTAAGATCAATTTATTAATAGTATGAACTTAATGGTATAAATTCAGGATGCAGAATTTATTTTAGCAATCAAGTAGACTTTGAAACTATTATAGATTATACTTTCACTTCTTTAATGATGTCTCTATGGATGAAAGATACCATAGAGAAAAAAAAATCTAGTCATATTAATTAGTTCAATTAGTAATTATCAAAAAGATAACAAAATGAAAATTGAGAAATAGCGGAATTAAAATAATGTTAAAAATTTAAGAAATTTAACAAAAAAAATAATATTCGCCTATTTGTTTGATATTTTCAAAACTCATTGGTGTAGACAAAAAAAGACTAATTTTTTTACAATTTTAGGGATCTCCAGTAAGTATAAAGTTTCTTTGTACTCACTTAAATGCAACCTAATATTTAAAAATAAATCAACACGTGACAAGGCTTCCTCCATACTTTCTTAATTTCAAACATTTCAATGAAATTGATAAAGTAGACTTTGAGAAACTATTATCTCTTCAAGATGCAGACTTTATTTTATTAATAAAGTATACTTTGAAACTATCATAGATTAAACTTTCACTTCTGTAATGATGTCTCTACGATAGAGAAAAGGAAATCTAGCAATAAGAATCAGTTAAATTAATAATTATTAAAAAGATACACAAAAGAAGAATAAGTAATTATTGAATTAAGATCAACTTATTAGTAGTAGAAACTGAATGGTATAAATTCAGGATGCAGACTTTATTTTATTAATAAAGTAGACTTTGAAACTATCATAGATTAAACTTTTACTACTATAATGGTCTCTCTATGGATGAAAATTACCCTAGAGAAAAAAAATCTAGTCATATTAATTAGTTTCTTCAGTGATTATCAAAAAGATACCCAAAAGAAACTTAAGAAATATCGGAATTAAGATCAACTTAAGATTGATAGTATAAACCAAATGGTATAAATTCAGGATGTAGACTTTATTTTATTAATCAAGTAGACTTTGAAACTATTACAGAATAAACTTTCACTTCTGTAACGATGTCTTTATGAGTGAAAACTATCATAGAGAAAAGAAAATCTAGTCATATGAATTAGTTTATTTATTAATTACTAAAAAGATAAACAAATAAAAAATAAGTAATTATTCAATTAAGATCAACTCATTGATAGTATAAACTTAATGCCATAAATTCAGGATGCAGACTCTATTTTGTAACTTTTCATCACCTCCTTGTTTAAATTTGTAGTATAATGGAGATATAGAAATAGTTTTTGCTTAATTAAATCGATTAATTAGGGTTAAGTTGTTGAGAAATTCAATTTCCTGATCAATTTCCTTGATTATATGTCAATATATTGTTTGGGCATTTTAAAAACTCATTTACGTTTAAAAAATTTGGCTAATTATTTTAATGGAATGATTTGATCAATTTATAGTTTGGTAAAAAATTTGTTTAAACTCACTTAAATTCAAGCTAAGATTTAAAATAGAATCAAGGCTTTCTCCATACTTTCTTAATTTCAAACATTTCGTAGAAAAAATATTTTGTAATTATTCGTTACAACGATTATGAAATTAATAAAGTAGACTTTGAAACTATAGATTATACTTTCACTACTGTATTAATTACGGGTGAAAGCTACCATACAGAAAAAAAAATCTAGTCATATGAATTAGTTTATTAAGTAATTATTGAAAAAATATCCAAAGGAAAATTAAGAAATAGTTGAATTAAGATAAACTTATTAATAGTAAACACTGAATGGTATAAATTCAGGATGCAGACTGAATTTATTTTATTAGTAAAGTAGACTGAAACTATTCTACATTATACGTTTACAACTGTAATGGTGTCATACCAATTAGTTTAATTATTAATTATTAAAAAGATACCCAAACGAAAATTAAGAAATTGCTGAATTAGGATCAATTTATTAATAGCATAAACTTAAAGGGTTTAAATTCAGGATGCAAACTTTATTTTATTATTAAAGTTGACTTTGAAACTATCATAGATTATACTTTCACTACTATAATGATGTCTCTATGTGTGAAAATTACTATAGAGAAAAGAAAATCTACTCATATCAATTAGTTCAATTATTAATTATTAAAAATATAGAAAATATTTTATTTTGTAATTTTTCTTTACCTCCTTGTTTAAATTTGTAGCATAATTGAGATATAGAAATATTTTTTCTGCTTATTTAAATCGATTAATTAGGGTTAGGTTGTGAAGAAATTCAATTTCCCGATCAATTTCCTTCATTAAGTATCAAAATATTGTTTGGAATTTTTAAAACTCATTTGTGTACAAAATATTTGGGTAATTTTTTTAATGGAATGATTTGATCAATTTACAGCCTTCTAATGTAAGTAAAATGTTTATACTCATTTAAATTCAAGCTAAGATTTAAAAATGAATCAACACGTGAAAGGGCTTTCTCCATACTTTCTTAATTTCAAC
Organism: Thereuonema tuberculata; assembly: GCA_023159025.1. Lineage (NCBI taxonomy): Eukaryota > Metazoa > Arthropoda > Chilopoda > Scutigeromorpha > Scutigeridae > Thereuonema > Thereuonema tuberculata. The sequence goes on along the minus strand of JAFIDM010001028.1, from coordinate 12,156,318 downwards.
CATTTCATAGACAAAATGTTTAGTAATTGTTCGCTACAACGGTTATAAAAATAATAAAGTACACTTTGAAACTATAATAGATTTTACTTTCACCCTGTAATAATGTTTCTATGGGTGAAAACTACCATAGAGAAAAGAAATTTTAGTAGTATCAATTAGTTTATTTTATTAAGTTTTGAAAAGATATATCCAAAAGAAAATTAAGAAAAAGTTGAATTAAGATCAACTTATTAATAATATACACTAAATGGTATAAGTTCAGGATGTAAAAGAAAAATAAGCAATTATTGAATCAAGATCAACTTTTTAATAGTATTGGGTTGGCTAATAAGTAATGGCCGTTTTTTTCAATTTGAATTGGCGCGTGAATAATAAAGTGTTTTGGCATATTGTTTTGTGTTATTCGAAAGAGCTTTCTTTTCTCTATAAGATAGTGTATTAGATTTTTTTGTTGACCTTAATTTTTGTTACTTTTCAGATCATTGAAATGGAGTGCCAAGTCGACAAAACCGAGCATTTTCGACACCTTCTTCTTTTTGCGTTCAATCAAGGTGCTAATGTACGGGGAAGGCTCTATGCCTGAAAGAACTGCTCGAAATTGGTTTGCGAAGTTCAAAGACGGCAATTTCGACCTTAAGAACGCTCCTCGTTCCGGGCGACCAGCGACCGGATTGTCGTGGAGGAGAACGACACCCTGTTTGAGCTTGCCTGCTCGTTTCATCTGTAATGCGGTGAAGTGCTTGTGCATTGCGGTGAAGACCGTATTGGACGATTGACTCATGCTTATATTGAAGAAGGTGTCGAAAATGCTCGGTTTTGTCGACTTGGCACTCCATTTCAATGATCTGAAAAGTAACAAAAATTAAGGTCAACAAAAAAATCTAATACACTATCTTATAGAGAAAAGAAAGCTCTTTCGAATAACACAAACAATATGCCAAAACACTTTATTATTCACGCGCCAATTCAAATTGAAAAAAACGGCCATTACTTATTAGCCAACCCAATATAAACTGAATAGTATAAATTCTGAATGCAGACTTTATTTTATTAATAAAGTAGACTTTGAAACTATCATAGATTAAACTTTTAGTACTGTAATGGTGTCTCTATGGGTAAAATTACCATAGAGAAAAGAAAATCTAGTCATACCAATTAGTTTAATTATTAATTATTAAAAGATATCCAAAAGAAAATTAAGAAATAGTCGAATTAAGATCAGTTTATTAATAGTATAAACTTAAAGGTATAAATTCAGGATGCAGTTTTTATTTTATTATTAAAGTAGACTTTTGAAACAATCATAAATTACACTTTCACTATTATACTCATATCTTCATGTGTGAAAATTGCCATAGAGAAAAGAAAATCTAGTCATATGAATTAGTTTCATTATTAAAAATATATCCAAAAGAAAATTAAGAAATAGTTTAATTATGATCAATTTATTAATAGTATAAACTAAATGGCATAAATTCAGGACGCAGACTCTATTTTGTAACTTTTCTTCACATCCTTGTTTAAATTTGTAGTATAATGGAGAAATAGTTTTTTTGCTTAATTAAATCGATTAAATAGGGTTAAGTTGTGAAGAAATTCAATTTCCTGATCAATTTCCCTCATTATATGTCAAAATATTTTTTGGAATTTTCAAAACTCAATTGTGTACAAAAAATTTGGCTAATTGTTTGTAATGAAATGATTTGATCAATTTATAGCCTTCTGATGTAAGTAAAATGTTTATACTCATTAAAATTCAAACTGAGATTTAAAAATAAATCAACACGTTAAAGGCCTTTCTCCATACTTTCTTAATTTCAAACATTTCATTGACAAAATTTTTGTAATTGTTCGCTACAACGGTTATGAAATTAACAAAAGTTGACTTTGAAACTATCATAGATTATACTTTCACTACTGTAATAATGTTTCCAAGGGTGAAAACTACCATAGAGAAAAGAAAATGTAGTCACATGAATTAGTTTATTTATTAATTATTGAAAAGATATCCAAAAGAAAATGAAGAAAAAGTTGAATAAAGATCAACTTATTAATAGTATAAATGGTATTAATGGTATAAATTCAGGATGCAGACTTTTTTTATTATTAAAGTAGACTTTGAAACTATCATAGATTAAACTTTCACTCATGTAATGTGTCTATTATTGAAAATTACCATTCAGAAAAGAAAATTTAGTCATACCAATTAGTTTAATTATTGATTATTAAAAAGAAAATTAAGAAATTGTTGAATTAAGATCAATTTATTAATTGTATAAACTTAATGCCATAAATTCAGGATGCAGACTCGAATTTGTAGATTTTCTTCTCATTCTTGTTTAAATTTCCAGTGTAATGAAGATATAGAAATAGTTTTTTTACTTAATTAAATCGATTTATTAGGTTTAAGTTGTGAAGAAATGCAAATTCCTGATCAATTTCCTACATTATATCCAAAACAATGAATATTGTTAGGGATTTTCAAAACTCATTTGAGTAAAAAAAATTTGGCTAATTTTTTAAATGGAATGATTTGATCCATTTATAGCCTACTGCTACTGTAAGTAAAAAATTTGTTTATACTCATTTAAATTCAAGATTTAAAAATGAATCACCACGTGACAAGGCTTTCTCCATACTTTCTTCATTTCAAAGCATTTCATAGAAAAAATGTTTTGTAATTGTTCGCTACAACGGATATGAAATTAATTAAAGTAGACTTTGAAACTATCATAGATTAAAGTTTTACTATTGTAATGTTGTCTCTATGGGTGAAAATTACTAGAAAAACGAAAATCTAGTTATACCAATTAGTTTAATTATTAATTATTAAAAAGATACACAAAACAGAAATAAGAAATTGTTGCATTAAGATCAATTTATTAATAGTATAAACTTAATGGCATAAATTCAGGATGCAGATTCTAGTTTGTAACTTTTCTTCACCTCCTTCCTTAAATTTGTATTTTAATGGAGATATAAAAATAGTTTTTTTGCTTAATTAAATCGAATAATTAGGATTAAGTTGTGAAGAAATTCAATTTCTTGATCAATTTTCATTGATCATTATGAAAACTCATTTGTGTATAAAAAGTTTTTTAATGGAATGATTTGATCAATTTATAGGATGCTACTGTAAGTAAAAAAATTGTTTATACTCATTTAAATTCAAGCTAAGATTTAAAAATGAATCAACATGTGACAAGGCTTTCTCCATACTTTTTTAATTTGAAACATTTCATAGAGAAAATGTTTTGTAATTGTTCGCTACAACGGTTATGAAATTAATAAAGTAGACTTTGAAACTATCATAGATTATACTTTCACCCTGTAATAATGTTTCTATGGGTGAAAACTATCATAGAGAAAATAAAATCTAAACATATGAATTAGTTTATTTATTAGTTCTTGAAAAGATATCCAAATTAGGAATTGTTGAATTAAGATCAACTTATTAATAGTATTCACTAAATGGTATAAATTCAGGATGGAGACTGAATTTATTCAATTAATCAAGTAGACTTTGAACTATCATATATTATACTTTCACTTCTGTAATGATGTCTCTATGGGTGAAAATTACCACAGAGAAAAGAAAATCTAGTCATATGAATTAGTTTATTTAATAATTATTAAACAGATACCCAAAAGAAACATAAGTAATTACTGAATTAGGATCAACTTATTAATAGTATAAACCGAATGGTATAATTTCAGGATGCAGACTTTATTTTATTAATAAAGTAGACTTTGAAACATTCATAGAATATGCTTTCACTACTGTAATGGTGTCTCTTTGTGTTAAAATTACTACAGAGAAAAGAAAATCTAGTCATACCAATTAGTTTACTTGTTATTTATTAAAAATATATCAAAAAGAAAATTAAGAAATAGTTTAACTACGATCAATTTAATAATAGTATAAACTTAATGGTATAAATTCAGGATGCAGTCTATATTTTATTAATAAAATAGACTTTGAAACTATCGTAGATTAAACTTTCACTGCTGTAATGGTGTCTCTATGGCTAAAAATTACCATAGAGAAAAGAAAATTTAGTCATACCAATTAGCTTATTTTTTTTTTTAAATTAGCTTTATTATTAATTATTAAAAAGATATCCAAAAGAAAATTAAGAAATTATTTAATTAAGATCAGTTTATTACTAGTATAAACTTAATGGCATAAATTCAGGATGCAGACTATTTTGTAACAAATTCAATTCTTCTTCACCTCTTTATAGTATAATGCAGATATAGAAATACTTTTTTTGCTTAATGAAATCGATTAATTAGGGTTAAGTTCTGAAGAAATTCAATTTCCTGATTAATTTCCTTGATTATATGTCAAAATATTTTTTGGGATTTTGAAAACTCGTTGTATAAAAAAATTTGGCTAATGTCTTTAATGGAATGATTTGATCAATTTATAGCCTGCTACTGTAAGTAAAAAATTTGTTTATACTCATTTAAATTCAAGCTAAGATTTAAAAATGAATGACAAGACGTGACAAGACTTTCTCCATACTTTCTTAATTTCAAACATTTCATAGACAAAATGATTTGTAATTGCTCGCAACAATAGTTAAACAATTATAAAATAGACTTTAAAACTATCATAGATTATACATTCACTACTGTAATAATGTTTCTATGTGTGAAAACTAACATAGAAAATGAAAATCTAGTCATATTAATTAATTTATTTAGTAATTATCAAAAAGATAACCAAAAGAAAATGAAGAAATTGTAGAATTAAGATCAATTTCTTAATACTACAACCTTAAAGTTATAAATTCAGGATGCAGATTTTATTTTATTAATAAAGTAGACTTTGAAACTATCATAGGTTATACTTTCACTACTGTAATCATGTTCCTATGTGTGAAAATTAGGATAGAGAAAAGAAAATGTAGTCATACCAATTGAAGACACCGGTGCAAAAAGGAGGCAGCTCCATTTCAGCAAATTTTTCAGGAGAAGCAAAAAACTGTTTCACCGCGAATTCTTTGAATTTATATGTATGATTCATATGTAGGGTTAAAATCTAGTATTTAATACATAATATCCTCACAAAATACGCTTTTTGGAAATTTGGTTAGATAACAATATGAAAAAGAAAACGTTGGAGCTGCCCCCTTTTTGCACCGGAGAGTAAAAAAAAAAAAAGTCAAACGAATTTCAATGCGATTTATTAACAAAATGTTATCAAAAGTAATAAATAAGCACAAACTAATCATCTGTAAAGCTAATTTCTTCTGGCTGAGTAGATTCCTCTTCTCCTAGACACTTCAGCCGGTCATAAAACCACATACAGTCAGAAAGCACATATTTTGTTGCAAGTTCTTTCACACGTAGATATTTGGGGCGCTTAAGTGGAAACGGTCCAGAGTAGAACAATAATGTAGAAGGAGGTAAAGTCAACGTTACGCAACGTTTCTGAAGGAAATAGAAGTCCTTAACTAAGGGCCTGGCCGAACTGCTGCATTCCACGCCTTTTGCTCCATGACACGATAAGAAGATAAAGCAAATTTTTGCCTTCTTTGGTTTGATATGCACTTTTTAAAATGACCGTTGAAATGACCACTGAAGTTCAAAATCATTTCTTGGGAAACTGGAGCCACAACAAATTTGCGGCATGTATTTTTTACCAGAGGTGCTCCGGAGGTGTCCCCTTTTTGAGCCGAATCCAATAAGGAGGCATATATATATCATTGTATTTCCCTTATGAGCTAACTGAGCTGCCTCGTTTTTGCACCAATCGATGGAGCGCCTTTCTATAAACGTGTAGCGATTAAAAACGAAAAATCGTCAAAATATGGAGCTGCCTCCTTCTTCCACCGGTGTCTTCAATTAGTTTAATTAATAATAATTATAAAGATACCCAAAAGAAAATTAAGAAATCGTTGCATTAAGCATAATTTATTAATAGTATAAACTTAATGATATAAATTCAGGAAGCAGATTCTATTTTGTAACTTTTCTTCAACTCCTTGTTTAAATTTGTAGTACAATGGAGATACTCCAATAGTTTTTTCCTTAATTAAATCGATTAATTAGGGTTAAGTTGTGGAGAAATTCAATTTCCGGATCAATTTCTTTGATTTTATGTCAAAATA